>CANNZV010000887.1:0-205285 GCA_947561585.1 Caprella mutica
AGACTAAGTCCCATTCTCGAGTATCCTTAACCTGTCGACGGATCACAAGAGCATTGAGAATAGGCTCACCTACAGAAGGTTTAAACGTGATGTTCAACTCACCATTCGTGACCTCGATGCCGGTGGCCACTCGATCGAGGGCGGAGAGGTGTTTCCCATCTCGTGCTAAGCGGACATCTAGATCCTGAATGACAGGCTTCCCTTGAGCGAGAACACTGAAGACGCGTTCGCCTACAGGAATATCTTCAGGCTCTGCGAAGCGGAACTGGAGGTCGTAGATTCCGTTAGGGATCTTCTTGGCGACTTTGATATCACCCACGCGATAGGTTTCATACAACACATCGTCTTGGGAACCGATGATCTCATTCGCTTCACCCACAACACCTCCGGAGATGAATTCTTCAGCAACATAGTCAATATCATCGACACTATGATAGGAATGACCTCCGACATTCACGGCCCATACAATCTCTTTCTCTAATGAAGGTTTACTCATCTCCTGGCCTGTCAGTTTGAGGTCGTCGCAACCTTGAAAAAAGATCAGTATCAACGCCAACAAACTCTTTCGAGTGAAGAACATCCATGAACTAAGAGCCTCCCTCGTAGTTTGGCCAACATTCTCATTGGAGACGGGCGAAATTCTGAGAGAATGGAGCCATGCGCTATCTTTGCTTTCTTCTCCTATACCTCACGCTACCGCAAGCGTGGTCCCAGGACACGCCCCCGCGGAACATCGTGTTCATTCTCAGCGATGACCACCGCTACGATTTCATGGGCTTCATGGACGAAGCTCCCGAGTTTCTTGAAACACCCAACTTAGATCGCTTGGCCAGCGAAGGTGCTCATATCGCAAATGCCTTTGTCAGCACGTCGCTTTGCTCACCAAGCCGCGCCTCCATACTAACAGGACAGTACATGCATCACCATCGGGTGGTCGATAATCAACGCCCTGTCGAGAAGGGCACGCGATTCTTTCCAGAGTATCTGCAAGAGGCTGGCTATGAAACGGCCTTCATCGGCAAGTGGCACATGGGTCATGAGAATGATAAACCCCGCAAAGGCTTTGACCACTGGGCTAGTTTCAAAGGGCAGGGAACCTACTTCGATCCCGAACTGAATATCAATGGCAAGCGCGAGACCTTCAAAGGTTACACCACCGACATCCTGGCAACTCAGGCCATCAAGTGGTTAAAGACCGAGCGAGATCCTAACAAACCCTTTCTCCTCTTTCTCTCATTCAAGGCCGTGCACTACCCATTCACTCCAGCGCCGCGGCACCACGGTCGCTATGAAGGCAAGCCGATCCCCTACCCTGAGACAATGGCCTTTACCGAAGAGAACTACCGGTCCCAGCCAAATTGGCTGAAGGAACGTCGCTACGGGATTCACGGTATCGACCATATGGAAACGGGCGCCTTTGACGAAGACCCCGTGCCCTCCTTCGATGACCTCTACTGGCGCTTCTGTGAGACGGTGCATGGACTGGACGAGAATGTGGGCAAGGTGTTAACCGAAGTCGATGCAAGTGACTTCAAGGACAATACCCTGACATTCTACATGGGCGACAATGGCTTCGCTTTGGGTGAGCATGGCTTCTACGACAAGCGGGATGCCTTCGAGGTCTCCATGCGCGTGCCAATGTTAGCCCGCGCCCCTGGATTGATTGCTGCGGGATCACGCATTACTGAGATGGTACAGAATATCGACATTGGCCCGACCCTCCTCACCTACGCAGGCGTTCCCATCCCCAAAGCACCCAAGATGGACGGGCGCTCTTTCTGGTCTCTGCTAGAGGGCAAGAAGGAAGCCAACTGGCGCGACCACATCCTCTACGAGTATCATTGGGAATGGAATTTCCCTGCCCAGCCCACGACCTTGGCCATACGCGGGGATCGCTACAAGTATATCTACTACCATGGCGTCTGGGATCGAAATGGATTCTACGATCTACAGACAGACCCTCACGAACGTCACAACCTCATCGATATCCCTGCCTTCCAAGACGAGATTACGAGTATGCGAGAACAGCTCTTCACCGAGATGGAAGCTTCCGGCGGACTAACGATGCCACTACGCCCTCCGAAAGGAGTGCAGTTTTATGACCGCAAGCTGAAACGGTAAACATACCCGGAAACTCCTTGCTTGGAGCACACCCGCATGCACTGTTCAAAGGAACAGATGGCCACGACTCTAAAAAGCAAACTCGAGATCTTAGCAGATGCCGCCAAGTATGACGCGTCCTGTGCTAGCTCAGGCGCTAAGAAACGAGATTCCATAGGAAGCAAAGGAGTAGGCTCTGCAGGAGGTGCGGGCATTTGTCATTCTTACGCGCCAGATGGTCGATGCATTTCTTTACTCAAAGTCCTGCTAACTAATGTGTGTCTCTATGACTGCCACTATTGCATCAATAGAAGATCTTCTAATGTAAGGAGGGCACGTTTCACACCAGAAGAAGTCGTCAAACTCACCCTCGACTTCTACAAGAGGAATTACATCGAAGGACTCTTTCTTAGCAGCGGGATCATTCGGGATGCCGACCATACGATGGAACTCGTCGTGCGCGTGGCGAAGCTACTTCGAGAAACACACCACTTTCGCGGCTACATTCATCTCAAGACGATCCCTGAAGCGTCACAAACGCTGATCGAGGAGGCGGGTAAGTATGCCGACCGGATCAGTATCAACATCGAGCTGCCTTCCGAGAAGAGCATCAAGCAGCTGGCACCCGAGAAGGACCTGCGCCGCACGCAGCAAGCCATGGCGGGCATTCGAGAACGGATAGAAGAGTCCAAGTCGGAGCATTCTGCAAAGAAGCCTCATTACGCGAATGGGCAGAGCACCCAGATGATCGTGGGAGCCGATACTTCGAATGATCACACAATCTTGTCTCGGTCCAATCACCTTTACCAATCCTATCATTTACGCCGAGTTTATTACTCAGCCTTCAGTCCCATCCCCGATTCATCTTCCATCTTGCCGTCCATCGCGCCTCCGCTCATCCGCGAGCACCGGCTTTATCAGGCTGACTGGCTCCTCCGGTTTTACGGCTTTGATGTGAATGAAATCACGCCGCAACATGGGAAAGAGGCGGGTAAACTTGATCTCGAGATCGATCCGAAACTCGGTTGGGCTCTCCGGAACCGTGAGCACTTCCCCATCGATATCAACCGCGCCACGCAAGAGCAGCTTTGGCGGATCCCTGGTTTAGGCGTGCGCAATGCTAGTTGTATCCTTGAGGCGCGGCGGTGGTCTAACCTGCGACTCGAAGACCTGTTAAAAATGCGCGTCAGCATCAAGAAGTGCCTGCCGTTTATCATCACGGCTGATCACAACCCAGCACGTTTCGGCTTGGATAGTGACCGACTGCGGGCACGTTTCTCACCTGGGCCCAAGCAGCTAGAGTTTGAATTTGGCAGCGCGAAACAAAGCGCCTTGACGGGTCAAGTCTAGTGTGAGGACAGTTCGTATAGAACCCACACTGGAAGCTTGGCGTATACAAGCCAGAACGTTGATCCTAACGCAAGTTTCACCAGAAGAAGTGCTCTGGTCTGATCAGCGCGACACGGAGGGAGACCTCTTTGCTGACTCTGGAGAAATGAGCGCCCCTCCAGTAGCGGGAAGCTTCACCGCTCCGAGAGCTTTCCTGAGTTTGGCGAAATCGGTCGCCTACCATCGGAGCCCTGAACGCTGGGGAAGGCTCTACCGTGTGCTTTGGCGTCTTGTTATAGATCACGATAGTCATCTTCTAGAAAAGCCAAACGACGCAGACGTGCATGCATTAGAAGCGATGGCCAAGGCCGTCGGACGAGATCATCACAAGATGAAGGCCTTTGTGCGATTCCGTAAAGTGAGCGAAGACGCCGATACAGGACGCGAGCAGTTCGTCGCGTGGTTCGAGCCAGATCATCACATAATCGAGCTGGCGGCCCCCTTCTTCGTTAAACGCTTCACCGGCATGGACTGGTCTATTCTGACTCCTGACACTTGCATTCACTGGGATGGTGAAACGCTGCATACCACTCCCGGCGTGACCAAAGCAGAAGCTCCAGATGAAGACGCACTCGATACACTCTGGCTCAGCTACTACCGGAGCATCTTCAATCCCGCGCGGCTCAAGATGAAAGCCATGCAGGCCGAGATGCCGAAGAAGTATTGGAAGAACCTTCCGGAAGCGCCGCTCATTCATGAACTCATGGTCGGAGCGTCTCAACGCCGCGATGCCATGATCGCGCAAGAACCGACCACGCCCACCGCGATCCCTAACAATGCTTACATTCGGAGCCTTCATGACCGGAAAGACGCTCCCGTGGTCGATAAACTAACCGAGCCACTCAATGACCTCTCTATCGACAGCATGCGCTCTTTGGCGGCAACCTGCCGAGCGTGCCCTCTCTGGGAAAAGTCGACACAAACGGTCTTCGGAGAAGGTCCCGAGGATGCTGAGATCATGATCATCGGTGAGCAACCCGGTGACGAAGAAGACCTCAGGGGAAAGCCCTTCCAAGGCCCGGCCGGACAATTGTTAGACAAAGCGATCTCTGAAGTCGGGATAGACCGTAGCAAAGCGTATGTGACCAATGCGGTGAAACATTTCAAATGGAAGCCACGTGGCAAACATCGCCTTCATCAATCACCCAACCAAGCTGAAATAGGCGCCTGCCGTCCGTGGGTTCTCGCCGAAATTCAGCGTGTGAAGCCCACAGTTATTCTATGCCTCGGCTCTACCGCGGCACGTTCGGTGATCCGCCCGGACTTTCAGATTCTCAAAGAACGTGGTCGTGTCAGCCACAAACATGCCGCACAGGTCATCGCCACCGTTCATCCAGCCTACCTACTTCGACAACAAGATGCTAAATCCCGCTCTGATGAATACGCGCAATTCATTAGTGATCTTCGTTTGGCAACGGCTTCGCTCGCAAATGCTGCGTCTTCTTCCAAAAGTTAAAGAAGCCTTTCGTAGCGAAAGGGAGATTGGCCACATCCTCAGAACGCCGAATGAGCACCAAGGGCTGAGAAACACTGCTCAATGTATCCGCTAGAGGTCCGACAAATGGCTTCATCGCCACAATCAGATCAAGATCTTCTTCCTCAGCCCACTGAGACAAGCCCTCGCCCAATTCACTGACAGATACAGAAGAAGCCTCTATTCCGAAATGTGCCGAGGCTCGCGCCACACCATCTTCCAGGGCTTTCACCACATGAGGCCGCTGTCTTGGCAGCACAAACGCACGAATGCTCGTCGGCGCGTGATCAGCAAGCTCCGAGCGCTCCACTGAAAGATCTTCCTCATGAAGCCAGAGGCCCCATCGCCCCTCGAATACTTCCGGCGGACAAGGTCGCCATTCATCAATGGGCTCCTCCGAGGGCTTCTCCATGGAGGATTCATCATGGGCTACGGCCGTCACCTGCTCCAACTGCTCTAGACCGGCCGTGTATTGATCAAGAATAGCAGAATCACAGCAACGCTCGATATTCGAGCGCGAGACCAAGTAAGCTTTGCCCTTTGTATGCAGTCCAGCAACCCATCGCCAAGACAGGGTATTGGACGCCGCATCAGCATCTATCAGATTACGAAAGAAGAACTCTGCCCCGAGTTCCCACGGTAGCTTGGCCACATGGATCCAGAAACTAGCAAACCACATACGTGCATGATTGTGGAGGTAACCCGTCGTCACCAGTTCACGAGCGAAATGATCCATGATGACCACACCACTTTCCCCTCTCTCAATCACCCTAGCCCGTCGCCTAATAGCTTCAGAGAATCCCGCAAGGTTCTCCTGATAGTCTGACCACACTTTAGGGTGCCGCTCTAGCCACGCTTTCCAATAGAGTCGCCACCAGACTTCTTGGACGAACTTCTCGCAGCGGCCTCCTATCGCATGACAAAGTTCATTTTCTAACAAGACCCTTGTAGATAGCGCAGGGGACAGACGGGAAACATTCTCATGGTTCGACCACACCCCATTCCGCTCACTAGCATACCTCTCACTGCGAGGAACGAACTCATTCAAACGCTCCAAAGCCTCTTCGCGAGTAATTGGAAAAGTCATGGCACCTTCACTTCGCGGGTTCGCCGACAACGCTCGGAGCACCACTTCACGTCATCCCAACAACGTTCCCATTTCTTCCTCCAAGTGAAAGAGAGTCCACAGGCCGGGCAGATCTTGGAAGGCAATGCTTTCTTCCTGGACTCTCTCACGTCCTTACTCGTTGTCCTGCAACCAGAAGACGGGAGATCTTCGGTTCGAGCGCTGCTCGTTTCTGAACAGCTTCTGGTGCTTGGTCACTCGACCGCTCACTCGTTTCCGCCAACGCCGAAAGCTCGAGGGGGTGAGATTCGCTCTCATCACTTTGATCACCGCAGCTTCGCCAAGGCCGGTCTTCGATTTGATCTCATCGAAGGTCGTCCGGTCTTCCCACGCCATCCGGATGATGGGATCGTGCTCCTGGTTTCTCATGGAAAGAAGTTACGTTTCGCCAGAGCGAATAGATCCCGGGCTAAGTTCCCATCTTCAGAATAACCTTCCCACCGCGCTGATCTCTTTGAGCATGAGCAAGGGCTTCTGAGATATCCTCAAGCGGATACGTGGTATCGATGGCTTGGGTCAACTCGCCAGCGATGACCATGCACGCGAGCTTCTGATAGTGCTGCCGGACAACGACCAGCTCCGTTTCCTCGATCCATTTCGTGACCCAGAACCCTTCGAATCGGAGTCGCTTGAAGATCATCGGACCATTCGGAATCTTCAGAGCCTGCTTGGCCATAGGTCACTTGGACACCTTGCTCCGCGAGAAGGGAAATTTGCCGCAACGCGCTGTCTCCCCCCACGCAATTGACCGCGAGAGAAGGCGTCAGACTCAGATCCTTAACATGTCGCTTCAGATCACTATGATCGGTGAAGACATGATCAGCGCCGAGAGCTTCGAGTTCCTCTTTCAGCTCTATGCGCCGCACTGTATTGATCGTGGTAATGCCCCGCTTCTTGCCGATTTGAATGAGACATCGCCCGACGTTAGAGTTGGCGGCATTCTGAATCACGCTGTCACCCTTAGCCAGCGTCTGAAACATTTCTAACATGAGTAGTGCCGTCAGAGGATTCACTCCTAACATGCACGCTTGCATAGGATCGATCTCGGCTGAAAGAGAAACGAGATCCTCACCGGCAGCGACGACTTCCTCTCTCCAGACACCTCCCCGTCTAAGAAAGATCACCTTGTCGCCTATAGAGAAATCCGAGGATTCTGTTTCGATCACCTCTCCACAACCTTCCATGCCCGGCACGGCGGGAAGCTGGGGTTTCACCCCGTAGACGCCTTGGATGTAATTGATATCCGCAGGGTTGATCGGCGAGGCTAACATCCTCACCCTGACCTGACCTTGAGTGAGCGGGAGGGACGCTTGCTCTTCGAGAACGACGACACTTTCTGGGGGACCAAAGGTATGAAAGGCGGAAACTAGCATTCTGAACTCTATCCATCCCTCCACAGATTCCAGGTCAGAAATCCTTCGCCCAGAAAGCTTGGCGCTCTATGATTTCTGCGATGCGACGATGCTACGCCTATTTCTTGGCCACCCTGGCCACGATACTCATCGCAATCGATCTGGGAACGCTCGCCGCTCCCGTGAATCGAGTCGCGGATGGGCTGACTGGCTACCGCGTGCAGTACCTCATTTCCGCAGCCATTCTGCTCGCCATGCTACTCTTCACCTCGCGCCGCGGCATTCCTCGCGCGGCTCGACCTCGCGCCGCGGCATTCCTCGCGCGGCTCGTTGGGGATTGGCGCTCGTGATCGTTCACCAACTTTACTGGATTCTGCCGAGCGTAAGATCCCTCGCAGTCACCCAAACGAATCCGATCCGATTCTCCGCAGCAGTTTTCAATGTGCTCCACAGCAATCCAAGACACTAACAAAGCCCTCACCTACTTTCGAGAGAGAGATCCAGGACGTCCTCGCCTTCTTCGAATCGATCAAGCACTGGCCGGATGCGTTGGCGTCGCTCACAGACGAGTGGCCTCACCACACCCGCATAGACGCCTTGGACATGGAGCTGTATAGCAAGCATCCCCGTTGCCTCGCAGCAAACCTATCGCTTTGGCGATAATCGCGGCTTTGTAGCCTGCGAAGTCCTTGGTCGAAGCCACGCCGGTCACCGTGATCATTTATCACCCCTACCCGCCAATCACCTTTGGCGAAGCTGGCTACGATTGGAGAAATGAACAACTCGCCACCCTAGCGAACTCCTTTGCTGATCACGAGGATCCACTCATCGTCATGGGCGACTTCAACGCGAGCACCTGGTCACCCAAATTCCGAAATTTGCTGAAGAAGACGGGCTGGCAACGAGCCCGCTTGCAGCCATTCCAAGGCAACGCATGCACTCATCGCTCCCCAAACGCCGATCTTTGCCCAGCCTATCGACCACCTTCTGGCCAGCCCCGAAAATCCAGATCCTACGGGCAGAAATCGGGCCTCATTTGGGGTCTGATCACCGTCCTATCTACATGGAATGCTCCGTGACCGGTCCGGAAGGCTGATTTCCTTTGAAAAGCCCATGACTTGGGCCACCCGAAACGGGATGGCGACAACCGTGACCGGCGACAACCGTGACCCTGCAAGACTCTATGACCCGCGAACTACGCGAGGTCAGCCCCATTGATGGCGAGGACTTACCGCTTCTACTGCTGTGGCCCCACGGTCTATGGCCCGGCACACATCGGGAACTTCCGAACCTTCGTCGTTCAAGACACCTTTCGGCGCGTGCTAGAGTGCGCCGGGATAGCGACCAAGCATGTGCGAAACGTCACCGACGTAGATGACAAGACGATCCGTGAAGCTCAAGCAAGCGGGCAGACCTTGCGAGATTTCACCGGGCATTGGAAAGACAAGTTCTCTGCTGACTGCGGATCTCTCAATCTGCTAGAGCCACACATCGAACCAGGAGCCGTCGATCACATCGATCACCAAATGAAGATGATCGAGACACTCATGGAGAAAGGAAATGCCTACCGAACAGAAGACGGCTCCGTCTATTTCAAAGTGGCTTCCTATCCTGACTACGGCCGACTCTCTCGCGTCGCTGATCGTGAGCTGAAACTCGGAGCTGCGCAGACAGCCAATGACTCCGACGAGTATGACAAGGATTCTCTAGCAGACTTCGCACTCTGGAAAGGACGCAAGCCTGAGGATGGCGACAACTACTGGCCAAGCCCATGGGGAGAAGGGGCGTCCAGGCTGGCATTTAGAATGCAGCGCGATGAGTCTGGAGTATCTCGGCGAGACATTCGACATGCACTCCGGTGGCGTCGACTTGATGTTTCCTCATCACGAGAATGAGATCGCCCCAGAGTGAGTGCTGCAACGGAAGCACCTTTGCGCATCACTGGTTCCACATCACGCACCTGTTAGTCGACGGCGGAAGATGTCCAAGAGCCTAGGCAATTTCTACACCCTAGCAGATTTAGAAGAGAAAGGCTTCACCGCCGCAGAGTTACGCTACGATTACTTGTCTGGTCACTACCGGCACCATCTAAACTTCACCCTGGAATCCCTGACGGCTTCTCGTCAGGCCATGAGTCGATTGGCTCGTTTCGAGAAGGCTCTAGCAGAGCGTGCAGAAGCTACGGCAGCACCTTCCTATGACATGGTGCGCACATTGACTGAACTCGGCCCATTTGAGCCGTCCTTCGCTGCCCTTTGCCGGGATCTCAACACGCCGGACGCGCTAGGTAAGATCTTCACTGCGATCAAGGCGATCGATGCGGAGATCCTTTCGCAAACGGCTGCGGCCAAACTCTATCAACAGTATCATTTCGTGCTGGCTGCTCTGGGTCTTATTCTAGATGTCGCAGACGGCCCCGCTGAGGACATCCCCGAGGACATCAAGGCGATGGCCGAAGAACGCTGGCAAGCGCGCGCGGCGAAAGAATGGGCCGAGTCTGATCGCCTCCGCGATGCTTTGGCTGAGGCAGGATGGGTTGTCCAGGATGGTAAAGAGAACTATACCGTGACCCGCAAGTAACTGCCGTTTATGAATATTCCCATTCGCCCGCGTAAGAAATCGCAAGAGTCCCGTCATCCGAGGGCTCTGTCGAGAGACGCTGCTCTCGCCGGCAGATTTCATTTACCCCGTCTTCTTGCACAATGAATCTAGCAATGATGCAATCGACGCGATGCCGGGATGCCATCGGTGGAGCCTCGACGGTTTGTTAGGAGAGATCGCGGACGCGAAAGCCTTGGGCATCGGCGCAGTGGTCCTCTTTCCAGCGATTGTCGATGCCCTGAAGACTTCCAAGGCAGAGGAATCCCACAATCCCGAAGGCTTGGTCCCAAGAGCCATTCGTGCAATCAAGGAAACACATCCTGACATCACCGTCATCACGGACGTCGCGCTCGATCCCTACAACAGCGATGGCCACGATGGAATCGTCGCACGCGACGGACGGATCAAGAATGACAAGACGATCGAAGTGCTGTGCAACCAGGCCATTTGCCATGCGAATGCCGGGGCTGATGTCGTCGCGCCAAGTGACATGATGGATGGTAGAGTGGGCGTGATCCGCAATGCACTCGATACCGAAGGCTTCAAGGAAGTCTCTATCATTTCCTACACCGCTAAGTATGCGTCCGCCTTCTACGGTCCTTTCCGTGGCGCGCTCGATTCTGCGCCAAAGTCGGGCGATAAGAAGACCTACCAGATGGACTATGCCAATAGCCGCGAGGCCATTCGCGAAGCTCACCTCGATGAAGATGAAGGCGCGGATGTCCTCATGGTGAAGCCTGCTGGGGCCTACCTCGACATCATTCAGCGCATGCGCGAGGTCACCAGCTTACCGATCGCCGCCTACCAAGTAAGTGGTGAGTACCTCATGGTCAAGTCCGCTGCCGCCGCAGGCTGGTTGGACGAAGAGAAGATCATCCTGGAAACGCTCACCTCGATCAAACGAGCGGGCGCTGACATGACATTGACCTATTTCGCCAAGGATGCTGCTCGCCTGCTAGGCTAACTCTAATGGCTAACACCTCCTCCAGCGAACCAAGCCCACAATCTTGGCGCTCACTCCGCGCGGTCATGACCGTGCAGACGCAGAATGCGTTTAACGACAATGTGGTTCGCTTCACGTTGTTAGGCATCGCGCTGATCGTATTGCAGGGGCAGACCATGATGGTCGGCGACACGTCGGTCCCGATCGATACTGCTTACAAGAACACAATCGGCATTCTGATCTCGCTGCCGTTTGTGATCTTTGCGCCCATTGCCGGTTGGACCTCGGATCGTTTCTCGAAGCGCTCTGTCATTCACTTCTGTCTATGGGCACAGATCGCTATCATTATCGCCATCATCGGCGCCATGCTTAGCCGCAGCATTTGGTTAGCCACGGCAGGGTTCTTTGTTCTCGCCATCCAATCGGCGTTCTTTGGTCCAGCTAAGTTGGGGATCATGAAAGAACTCGTTGGGAGCAGGAAGCTTTCTGTCGTCTCCGGGTGGATGCAGATGCTAACGATTGTCGCCATCATCTTTGGCTCTCCAGTGGGCGGCGCAGGATTCAAGAAAGCCTCCGAATATATAGATGACGTCTGGATGGCTGGACTTGTTCCCGTAGGCCTCATCCTGCTCATGGCCTTCATCGCGCTGATCATGGTGCGAAAGATCCAGCCCACTCCGGCACACGCTGGAGAGAAATTGAGTATCGGTGTCTTCTTTCGGCACTTCACCGATCTCAAGGAAGTGTATCGCTCTCGGCCTGTGTGGTTGTCGTCCATCGGCATTGCATTCTTCTGGTTTTCAGGTGCCTTCTCCATCGCTGTCTTTACTCAAGTGGCTCAGGAAATGCACCCGACAGACGGAGCGATGGCTGCGGCGGTGGCCTCCTACTGCCTCGCAGCGACAGGGATTGGCATTGCGTTAGGGAGTGTCTTTGTCGCCATGATTTCTTCGAATCGCTTGGAACTGGGCCTCGTGCCACTCGGAATTTTAGGTATGGCAATAAGTATCGGCTTAGCCGCCACGCTACCTCTCGGTCCGTGGTTCTATGTGGCCTTGGTCTTATTAGGCGCCACTTCCGCGATGTTCCTCGTCCCACAGAATGCCTACTTGCAAGACAAGGCCGATCCCGCAAGACGCGGGCGTGTTCTTTCCGCTAGCAATCTCATCAACTCGGCCGCAGCCATCGCAGCCAACGTTGCCCAATACGCACTTGAAGAAGGAGCCGACCTATCAAGTCGAGGCCAACTGTTGGTTCTCTTAGCCACGTGCCTGGTCACCGCGTTCTTCTGTTTCCGACTACTACCCTCGAACTTTGTCAGGATCATACTCAAGATCATCATGCGCTTCTGCTACCGGCTGCGGATCATTGGTGAATCTAACTTGCCAGAGAAAGGCGGAGCCCTCCTGCTTTCCAACCATGTGACTTGGATCGACGCTCTTGTCATAGGAGCGGCTAGCCCGCGAGAAGTCCGGTTCGTGGCTTACGAGGGATTCTTCAGAGAAGGCTTCGTTGGCTGGGCATTGCGTCTCTTCGGCGTGATTCCCATTTCCTCAAAGAGCGCACGACAAGCGATCAAAACCACAGCCGATTCCATCAATAAGGGGGGCGGTCGTATGCCTCTTTCCTGAAGGAACGCTCACACGCACAGGCTTTTCGAACGAACTACAGAAGGGATTTGAGCTCATCGCTAGACAAGCCAAGAGCGCTCCCGTCATTCCCGTGTCGATTGATGGCATGTGGGGCTCCATCTTCTCTTTCGAAGCTAACAAATTTTTTAAAAAACGCCCACGTAAGTTCCCCTATCCAGCAACGGTGAACTTTGGCACCCCACTGGCAACGGCTGATGCCAAGCAAGGCCAGATTCGCGAAGCCTCGGACCGACTCCGGGCAGAAGCCATCAGCCAACGCCCTGAACTTCAGAAGACGCTCGCTCATGCCTGCGTCGAAGCCCTCACCGATGGTGGGGAGTGAGGTGTGCTTGGTCGATCGCTCAGAAATACGACGGACTCGCTTCACACGTCGCATGATCTTAGCTTCCAGCATACAACTCGCGGAGCGATGGAGAGAGAGCATCCCTGAACAACGTGTAGGCTTGGCACTCCCACCAAGCAGCCCTAGCATCTTCGCTCATCTTGGACTCATACTTGCTGGCAAGACAGTCGTAAACTTACCCCTCCAAGGTACGGATAAGGCAACGCTCGTGAACGCACTGAAGGACGCCGGAGTCACCACAGTGATCACGACAAAGGCCATTCATGAAGGGCTAGCTGATTTGCCATGGCCAGAACGTGTTCTTTCGCTAACAAAGGAATTACGCGCAGTCGATGGGCTACCGAGGATCAAGGCCCGACTCCGCGTCGCCATAAGCCCACGCTGGCTCTTGCATCGCCAGTTGAAGACAACACCAGCAGAAGTAGCACCTGCCCTTGCTGTCCTGGGAAGCGATAGCCGCTATCATTTCCTAAGTCACCAAGAAGTCCTTACCCAAATCGCGCAGGTTAGCTCGGTGAATGCCTTCCAGCCAGACGACGTCTTGCTGAATCTCTATCCAAATCACCAGACCGTAGGCCAAGTCTTCGGCCTATGGCTTCCACTACTGCAAGGAATCCGGTTTGTGGTCCACACGATGGGCTCTCACCCAGCGTCTCCTGAGTCCTTGATCAACAAAGAGAAAGTCACAGCCATCATCACAGACAAGACTGGGCTTACTTTCTGTGATGAAGCGCTCAGATTGGAGGATAACAAGACCCGCGTGCTAACGACGTTCAATCATCCAACGGCAATCCCTCCGCGCGAAATTGGCCCAGTCGTCTGTCATGGTTTCCTCTCAACGCCTCGTGGTCTCATTGTCAGTCTCAGTGTCCCTCATCCTCCAAGTGATGACGTTCCACAGACCGGCCACTTAGTCGGAGCCGCGGGCAAGGCTATGCCTGGCACTGTGGTTATCACTGAGGGAACCGAAGACCATCCCGCACCTCTGTTAGACGCCGATGGCCATCCGCTCGGAGCCGATGGCTACCGCGACAGTGACGGCTACCTCCATCTCCATGAAACTTCCTGACGATCCCAAAGCGCTTCAAGCCAAAGCTTGGGTGGGCGACGCCGTGCTCGCTCTCTGCGTGCGCGAGTGGCTCCTGCAGCAGGATGGTCGCGTGTCCTCCGCAAAGTTCGAGAATCTCACATCGAATGCGTTTCTCAACACTCTCGGGCACCCAACGAAGGTGGAAGCAAAGATCGGAATCCTTTACGAAACGGATGGCTTAGAGGCTGCGCGCGGATGGATCATCGAGCATCTTATTCCTCAGTTTTTGAAGCAAGAACGCAACCGGACAAGGCGCTAGAGAGCTTGCAGCCAGCGAAACTATCTCTATGATTTGAAGTATGAAACCCCTCTCGAAACCTCTCCTTCTCGTGAGCCTCGCTGCGATGGCGGCGCTTCCCATCGCCTGTGCAGATGCAGATGATGCCGCTATGAAGAGCGCCAAAGGAACAACCGCAACCTCCTCTCAACGCATGGACTCCGCAACCCCACTCAACATCAAGCAGAAGGACCAAGGCTTCAAACCTCTCTCTGACAAGGAATTGAAAGAAAAGCTCACTCCTCTCCAGTACAAAGTCACTCAGAAGGAAGGCACTGAGCGTGCTGGCACCGACCCTCGCCACAAAAGTAAAGAAGAGGGGATCTACGTGGATATCATTTCTAACGAGCCTCTCTTCTCATCGACCGAGAAATTTGACTCCGGGTCTGGCTGGCCAAGTTTCTGGGCCCCGATCCATAAGGAAGAGATCGTGGAGAAAGAAGACCGCAAGTTGTTCAGCACCCGAACGGAAGTGCGTTCAAAGACAGCTGACTCCCATCTAGGACACGTCTTCCCTGATGGACCTAAGCCCACGGGACTTCGCTACTGCATCAACGGAGCTTCCTTGCGGTTCGTTCCGAAGAAAGATCTTGAGAAAGAAGGCTTCGCTGAATACCTCAAGCTCTTCACAAAGAAGTAACGACTTGGCTATCGAACGTCCCAGCAGCCTGGCTCTGCTAGAGCAGTGGTTGGAAACGCGCCTCTCCGGAGAAGCCAAAGCGTGGTTTGAAGATCGGTTAGCCCATCTCGAATCTGAGCGCGATTTCTACCTCTCCATTGCGCTCGTTCCTCGCAAGCTTGGCAAGGCTGACCTAAGCCTCACAGACACCGAATGCGCCGCCTGCGATGGCTGGTCTCCGCACAACTGGACTGTCGATCAAGCCGCACGAATCAGGCTGCTCCTGTCTAGTCCTGAAGAGGCCTTTGCTAGTAGACTGGAGAAACTGTGTGCCACGGGTGACCTGGGCGAGCTGGTCACACTATACCAAGCACTACCACTCTATCCAAATCCAAAGTCATTAACCAACCGCGCCGCTGAAGGTCTACGCTCAAATGTCGTGCCGGTCTTTGAAGCCGTCGCACATGGAAATCCGTTTCCCCAGCGCTACTTCGACGACGCTGCCTGGAATCAAATGGTGCTGAAAGCGCTCTTCATCGGCAGTAGCCTTCATCCTATTCAGGGACTGGATAATCGTTCAAACGAACCATTGGCCGCCACCTTAATTGATTATGCCCATGAGCGTTGGGCGGCGGGCCGAGAAGTAAATCCCGAGCTCTGGCGATGTGTAGGCCCCTTTCTGAACAATGCTCGGCTGGAAGATGTGGAACGCGCCCTGGTAACGGAAGATTCTCTTTCAAATGCTGCTGCCCGCCTCGCGCTTACCTCTTCCAAGCTACCCGCCGCACAAACACTCCTCGCCTCACGACCATCGGACACTCCCACCCTTTCCTGGGAAGCCATTCACCGAGCCTTGACATCTTGCTAGAGAAACCTCATCGACTTTCCAGCCATGTCTGACGATCCGAACACCACAAACGACGAACCGATCAAACTCATCGATCCGCACGTGCACATGACCGCACGCACCACGGACGATTATGAACGTATGGCCGCTTCAGGCGTAGTCGCACTGATCGAACCCGCCTTCTGGTTAGGCCAGCCACGCACGACTGTCGGCGCATACACGGATTACCTCTCGAGCTTGGTCGGCTTTGAACGTTTCCGGGCCGCTCAATTTGGTATCCGGCATTACTGCACCGTCGGACTGAATTCCAAAGAGGCGAACAATGAGGAACTAGCGGAAGCCGTGATGGACATTCTCCCTCTCTATCTTCAGAAAGAGGGCGTCGTCGCCCTGGGAGAGATTGGCTACGACGACCAGACCGAATTGGAAGATCGCTACCTGCGGAAGCAGATCGAGTTGGCCAAGGAGTTCGACATGGTCATCATGATCCACACGCCGCATCGTGATAAGAAGAAGGGCACTTCACGGACCATGGATGTGTTAGAAGAACACGGTGTTGATCCTGGCAAAGTTGCCATTGATCACAACAATGAAGAAACCGTAAAAGAAGTCCTCGACCGCGGTTACTGGGCAGCCTTTACGCTTTACCCAAACACGAAGATGGGGAACGAGCGCATGGTCGAGATCGTGCAGGAATATGGTTCAGAGAGAATTTTTATCGACTCCGCTGCAGACTGGGGAGTTTCCGATCCTCTTGCCGTTTCAAAGACTTTTCGCCTCATGAATGAGCGCGGCATCACCAAAGCTGACATCGAGCAGGTGTGCTACCACAACGCCCTCGCATGCTATGGACAAAGCGGACAAATCCAGGAAGATGACTGGCTCAATCCTTCACCGATCGATCAGCGGAACCTCTTCCACGGAAATTCAGTTCTGCGCGGCGGTCAAAATCCTCGCATAGACGAGGACAGCTTGATCATCGAATAGGTCCCGGTCTATGCCGCTGCTGCTTCGCCCCTGGCAGATTGTTTCAATAGCGCGTCGGATCATGCTATCAGCAGACTAAGGCTTAGTTGGGAAATCGATATAGCCCGCTTCAAGCATGAGTGGCCTGGCCTTTCGAGAGCACTTACCGTCAGAGCAATGCCAAGGGGCTTCTCCTTGGCGGGATAGAAGATGTATAAGTGCCTGACCTGGAGAAGCTTCAGAATGTAACACCTCCCTCTCCAAAGGCCCGTAAGGACAGGACAATCCACTTCAAGGAACCTAAACAACAGGCTAATTCGATATAAAAACCACAATTAATATAATAATAACGATCATTTCGTCATAATTCCTGATCGAAATAGTTTGATAATATTCGATAAACCATAACTACTAACCTAACAAGGGAAGGGCTACATGGGAGTACGACACGACGATTCTGCTATATCTACCTCCAGAGGCTTCAGCCTGATGGAGATGATCGTCGTTGTGGCTATTATCGGTGTCATGGCAGCGATCGCGCTCCCCTACTTCACCGATCTTCAAGAGGGTGTCGATCGGGAGAAAAGCCGCCGTAATGCCCATCAGATCGCCAATCTCTCGACTGCGATCAATGGCCTTGGGATCGCCCACGTGCTGCCTGATTCACTCGGAGGCGTAGAAGCTACAGCTCGATTGCTACGCGAAGGCATCACGGTCACTACCGGCCCTGTGGCTGGAGAACGGATCGCTTTGTCTGGTCTCACGGACCCTGAAATCGAGAAAGCTGCCGAGTTTCTAGAGATCGTCTATTTACAGGACAAGGTCACGCTTCGCTTCTTACCGAACGGACAACCGTAATCCTTGGATTTCTGGCCAACACATCGTAAAGTCGCCCATGACTGTGACGACTCGTTGCCTAGCACTCCTCTCATCTGCCGCACTGGTGAGCCTCCCAAGCCTTGCCACTGCGCAGGAAGCCCCCAATACCAAGGCTCTCTTTGAGTCGGTAAACAAGCACCTCGATCTCGGCGGCCAGTTTTATGGCTACCTGAATGTGAAAGGAGACTTCACAACCTTGGCAACCAAAGCTCAAGAGATCTACGAGAACTTCGCCGAGATGGCTCAGGGACAGATTCCTCCCGGTCTTGATATCACGGCATTCCTCCAAGAACTCGGCCTGAATAATCTCGATGCCCTTGGTATCAGCTCGATCAAGTTTGATAAGGGCTTCCGCAACCGTGCCTTTGCTGCCATCGAAGGCGAGCGCAAGGGGCTTCTCAAGCTGACCGGCGGCCCTGCTCGCCCCTTCGAAATCGGAGCCTTCGCTCCTGCTTCTTCTATCTTCGCGATCGAATGGGACATCGAGCTAGGAGGCGTTAAAGAACTCCTGACTGGCGTCGGTGGACAGCTTGAGAAATCCATGGGCATGAACCCACTGGGCGATGCGCTCCAACAGCCAGTCCCAGGCACGACTCTCACAATCGAGCAACTTCTAGCTAGCCTCAAAGGCACGCTCTTCGCCTACGTGATGGTCGACGAAACCAAGAAACTCCAGATCCCCGAGCCGGAACTGGAAGGCAAGATTCCCGGCATCGATGCCGTCATCGCCCACAAGACCGGCAAGCCTCTCTACGCTCAGATCAAGAGCTTCTTAGAATCAAACGCGCCCGCAGAAGCTTTCCGCGAGGACATCAATGAAGGCACCTCCAGCCTGCGGATCCTCATTCCCGAAGGCGACAATCTTGGGTTCTACGCACCTGTCATTCAGATCACCGAAGGTTCTGACCACCTCGTCATCGCCACACGCCCTGAAGCCATTGCTAGTCTGACCACTGGAGATCGCCTCTCAAGTAGCGCGGAGTTTGCATCTGCCGCAGCCCTCATGCCGAAGGAAGGCAACATGTTCTCCTATGTCTCCAAGGACATCTACCAGTTCATCGACCTCTTCGCGGACATCGCAGGGCAAGCCGCTCCAGAAATGGCCTCCATCCAAACAGCAGCTATGAAGCTCGTCTACGGTGAGCCTCAGTCCATGGTCAGCGTCCTCGCAAACACACCAGAAGGTGTTCTCGTGGACGGACTCGCTCCTATGTCCTACAAGCTCTCCCTCGCCTACGCAGCCATCATGCCGGCCGCCATGTCGGCAGCAGTGGTTGGTCCGATGATGCAAATGACTCGCTAGACTGATTTCAAACACGCCTAACATGAGTCTAGGAAAGATCCTTATCGTCACCGATGATGCTGGCGAGTCCTTTGAGATTCTCTACGCCCAGCATCGCTTCCGTGAGGCTGGTTACGAGCCTGTCATTGCCGCTACTAATAAGAAGCTTCTCAATGGAGTCATCCACGACTTCGATCCAAGCTGGAATACCTACATCGAAAAGCCAGGCTACCTCATTCAAAGTGAGGTCACCTTTGGCGAGGTTGAGGCGAAAGACTTCGTCGGAATCATGCTCATCGGCGGACGTGCCCCTGAGTTTCTTCGCCACGACGAAACACTCATCCAGTTAGTCAAAGACTTCGCAGAGCAAGACAAATGGCTCTTCTCCGTGTGTCACGGCATTCAGATTCTCGCAGCCGCAGGCCTCGTCAAGGGGCGCACCGTAACTTCTTATTGCAACGTCCGGATGGAAGTCACGACTTGTGGAGGAAACTGGATCGACAAAGAAAGTGTTGTCGATGGCAAGATCATCACCGCCCAGACGTGGGAAAGCCACGCAGACTTCTACCGCGATATCTTCACACAATTAGGCTAGTCACCGCACGACGACCGAATCCTCACGGAGTTCGGCTACAAGCTCTGCAGATACTTCAGGCTCTGACGCACGCTAGCTAAAGGGTCAGGCGACTGATCCTGCTCAACGTGGCAGTGTTCAACCCCAGCCTCAGCTGCTGCCGCTAACACAGGCTCGGTAGGGATAATCCCATCACCGAGTTCTTGGAAAGCGTCCTTTGGAACACTGGCAAAGTGAGGAAGCTTCAGCCCCTCTTTGAGATCCTTCAGATGGACCTGAGAGACACGGCCTTTCAACTTCTTGATGAAAGAGACAGGGTCGTGACCACCCACCTTGATCCAGAAAGCATCGATCTCGAACTTCATTTCAGGAGCAAACTCTTTGATGAACACCTCAAAGCCGTTAGAACCATCTTTCGTCTCAAACTCAAACGCGTGGTTATGATAGGCTAACTGGATGCCTGCGTCCTTGGCTTTAACCGCCGCTTTATTGCAGTTCTCAGCGACCTTCTTGTAGTCGTCCAACGTCTTACGGTTACCGTCTTGGAGATAAGGAATGACCAGATGCTTGAGACCGACTTTCTTGGCTTCCTCAAGGGTCTTCATGAAATCAGACATGCTGGCATCCTTGGGATTCACGACTGAGTCCCACTCAAAGTGTGACGAATTCAACTCTAGGCCTGCATCCTGCGCCGCCTTGACCATCGCATCCGCTTTAGGAAACCCATACATCTCACCCTGCTTGTAGCCAGCTTCAGCCACCGCCTTCAAGGTGCCCGCCGCGTCCTTCGCGATCTCATGACGAAGGGTATACAGCTGAAGACCGATGTTCTTCCTATAGGCGTTGTCCTTAGCCAGCGCCATCAGGGTCTGAGGTTGGCTAGCAATGAGAAAGGACCCCGCAGCGGAAGAACGAAGGAAGTTACGTCGATTCATGCCCACTACTGAACACGGATTTCTAGCGTTTACGAGCTGTTTTAGAAGACTCGAAACCCGGCTACTTCGCGATCCGCTCCTCAAGCTGGCTCTCAGCAGGCTCAAAGGACTCTTGATGCGCTTTGGCGAACGTTTTCAATGCCTCGACCACCTCAGGATTCTCCTTAGACACATCAAACTTCTCAGAAGGGTCTTCACCTAAATGGTAGAGTGCCGGTGGATCATGCTGAACCGGCTTCTGTCCTGCATACTCCGTCTTCGTCTTAAAATGAATCTTGTACTCGCCACGGCGAACTGCGTAGAGCTCTGAACCGTGATAGTAGAACATTTCCTGACGCGGAGAATGTCCACGACCAGCGAGAACAGAGGCAAGACTAGCGCCATCATAAACGCGATCATCAGGCACAGCTTGACCAGCAAGATCTAGGAAAGTGGCAAAGATGTCTAACGTGCTCCCCATCTCATGAACGATCCCTGGCTGCACGTGACCAGGACCCCAGAAGACGGTAGGCTCGCGCACGCCACCTTCCCAAGTGCTACCCTTACCATCGCGTAGGTGCCCGGCAGAACCACCGTGGGTCTTAAATGGCAACCAAGGACCATTGTCAGAAGTAAAGACGACGACAGTATCGCCCTCTAAACCTTGCTCTTTCAATGTCTTCACCACTTGCCCGACCGACCAATCGATCTCTTCAATAACATCACCATAACGCCCCCCCTGACTCGTTCCAGAGAAAGCTCCAGAAGCAAAGATCGGCACATGAGGCATGCTATGGGCCAGGTAGAGAAAGAAGGGTTTCTCCGTCTGAGCTTGAGCCTCGATGTAGGCGACAGCTTGCTGAGTGTAGTTGCGTGTGAGATACTCTTGCTTCGGCGAACGCTCGAGGATTTCGGTATTATGCATGAGCGGCACATTCCAATACTCACTCTTTGGCTTCATCAGCCCAGCCCGGCCTTTAGGTCCCTTTCCAGCAATCCGGTCCATGTCATTTGAATACGGCACTCCATAGTAAGACTCGAAGCCATTGGCCGTCGGCAAGTAGTCTGGCATATGCCCCAAATGCCATTTACCAACCATGGCTGTAGCGTATCCAGAATCCTTGAGAGCCTCCGCGATGGTGATCTCACTCTGTGGCAAGCCACGCGCCGAGTCTGGGAAAAGCACACGACGTTTGCTAGAACACATGCCATTCCGAATAGGCAATCGCCCCGTCATCAGCCCAGCACGACTCGGCGTGCAGACAGAAGCCGCCGCATAGAAACTCGTCCACTTCTGCCCCTCCACCGCCAAGCGATCGAGGTTCGGCGTGTGAATCGTAGGATGACCGAAACAGCTCAGATCGCCGTATCCCAGATCATCGCAGAAGATGAGGACAAAGTTAGGCTTGGCCGTCGCAACGGTCGCGACACTGAAGAGAGCAAGAAGAGTTCTGAGAATCATGTGATAGTCTAAGGAGTCAGCGCTACTCTCCATCGGACGTAGCCACTCGTCCGAGCAGCTGTCGAAGTAGTTCGTAGCGTTACCTTCTTAAGACCAGCACCGGCGATCTGAGAAGACATTTCTACGAGATCTGCAGCAGGCACCGTCTCCCAGGACTCGAGATCGGCAGATTGCTCCAGCACATAGCTGAGTTCACTGACACCGACTCGCTGATTAAGAGTGAGAGTCAGGAAATCACCGCTGACACTCGTCTCGATAAGCACGGTGGAATCCGGATCATTCGGGAGAGAACCGAATGCAAACTCGGCAAGATTCGATGCCCCATCACCATCCGGATCGGCCTCAGCTGCCGCATCTGCTCCTGCGAAATACTGAGCATTCCAGGCCTCGAATCCCTCAGACGGTTCTGGTTCCTCGCCTTCACCTCGTCCAGGAGTGCCTCCCAGCGCCACGCTAGCAGCCCAGGTGTCGCTCGCGTCGTTATCGATATCGGTCGCTAAGCTTGTCCGCACGAGTGAAAACCCTTCATTCTCACCATCATTAGCAGGCCACGGCTCATCATTACCATAGGTGATACTTAGAATGGGCTCGTAGGAGCCATTCGAAATCTCTAAATGTTCTCCACCATTCTTGAGCTTCTTGTTGAACTCTCCTATCACTGTCGCCGAGGCACCAAAGCGTGCAGCGAAAGCCTCACGGTCATTCACAATGACACCATACGACTTCGGACCTAACGTCGTCGTATCGCCTTCATTAAAGAGATAATTGATACCCGCTGTGAATCGTAAGTCCGCCAAATCCACCGTGACATCCGAAGGATTGAAGAATTCGATAAACTCGAAGTTTGAGGAGGAGAAATCCGCAGCCTCTTCTTCCTCACTAGGTTTTGCAGGAGCAACTAAGAGTTCGGTAATAAGTAGATTCTCGCTCGTCGCTGCTTCAAGTCCCACGCGGAAGGTTGCCTCTTGCAAGGCGCTCCATTCTCCATCTGGATCAAAGATAGTGGTCTCGAACACACGAGATTTCACGGTCATGGTGTCATTGATATCAAAGCCGGTATTAGCATCGCGATCATAGAGAATGGCCGTCGGGTTCAAGCCCCCACCCTTCAGTCGAGGATCCGAGCCATCCGTGGTGTAGTAAATGTCGCCGCCCTGACTATCAAAGAGTGAACCAACAGTGATCTTCACCGTCGTTCCCGCATCGATCGCACCGCCTTTAGGCCCATACTTTGGAACCTGCACACCGCCCCAGAGATCTTCATCTTCGAAGTGCTTGCCTGATTTAAAAAGCACGTCCTCGCGACGATCGATCCAATTCGTGATAGAACTGACATTGATGCTACCGCCACCAGTGAAAGCCATGAGCTCCTCAATTTCAGCCTTCAGCTCATCCACACGACGGGTGAGATTCTCCTCTGTAAGCGCACCACCCGGTGTGAAGAAATGCTTCTGCAAGCGATCGGCAAAGGTAAGACGGAATTCCGGACTCGTGACCAGTGCTTGCCACACCGTGGCCAAATCATCGCTTGGATCCCGACGCGCGAACCGGTTGAGATCCGTCGTCATGGTGTTGTAACTGATAGTATGTCCACCAGCGACACCGAACGAACCTTCTGCATCCCACATGTAGCCACGCCAACGCCCATCTTCAGATAACTCACGCGCAATAACGAGATTGTTATGCGGCCAATCCCAGGTCGCGTTGTAGATATTCACGATAAAGTAGTCCGAGAAATTCACCGGATCGAGTTCCGCCACGACGGCCTCGTAATTCTCCATCACACTAAGGTCTTTGGCTAACAGTTCCTCTAAATGATCCCACTCGGGCGTGTCCCGCAGGAGATCATCTTCATAGGGCGACCCATCTGCCCAGACATCAATGTGCTTCACCTGCCAAGGCTCATTGCCACCATAGAGATCTTGAAACAGCTCCTCACGCAATCGAGCAACCGTGTTATAGTACCCTTTGTAGACGCCATTAACAAAGAGCCCATTCAAAATCCCCACAGAGCCTTCCTGACCGGTATCTACCATGATACGACGAGCAAGTTCATCCGTAATCCATGGGTTCCTAATGTCATTCTTGCCAGCACGCATGCGCAGTTGGCGAAACGCTCGGACAGGGTAGTTCTCGACGACTGGAAAGTTCAAGGTGTCGTCTCCATAGTCACCACGGAAGAAGATATTGAAGGACGGCTTCTCCGAAGCATTCAGCGTCCATGGACTCCGGTCCGTAGAACGGAGTGTAAACCGCCCACGCGAATACGCACTAGCAGCCAAGCGAATCCCTGCATCGATCTGCACATTAGTCTGGTCTTCCGGATAGATGAATTCCATGGACACTCTGCGTTCGAAAGGACGCCCGTGCATGTCAGGCATGTAGTAATCTTGGGCTTCACTTGCTATCCAATTGCTTCCCAATCCAGTGCCACCCTCGACGGTCATCATACCGTGTGGTGCGTAGAACGCATAACCAGCATCAGCAACCACACTAACCGAGGGAATCGTCTTGAAGACGTCATCTACCCCAACCAAGTAAGTTTGTGTCTCTTCGTTAGAAGGAATGAACCCATCCTTGAAAGCACGCGCTCGAATCGGCGTACCGGTCCGTTCATCAATCGCCTCGATCGTTAATGGCTCAGTGTAAACCAGACCAGTCTCCAAGGTCGGCTCGCTACCATCAATCGTATATCGGATCTCAGCACCTTCTGTATTGCTTGTCAGCGTGAGCGTCACCGTCTCATCATAGACACCGCCAACGACATCAAACTTGGGCTTCTTTGCCACACCCTGAGATTCAGTGCCTCCATTAGCAGAGCCAGGCGAAGGCTCCGCAAAGTAAGCAAAGCCATCTTCTGCTGCGTCGCTGATACCATATGAATGGAAACTGTCCTGCTTAGGATAACCATCTTCAAACTGACTAACAAACACACCATAGGCATCTGCCAATCCCAAGAACTCGCCATCACCTGAGAGCCCGAAGTTCGCATGCAGGTAGTCTCCTGGAATAGTCGTATTTCCATCAGCAAGCACTACCAAATAGCCACCCGCGGCAATCTTTGTCCCCTCAGGAATCGCCCACTGGCTCGGCGTGTCTTTATCGTCGGACAAAGACCAGCCCGTAAGATCCACTTCAGTATCGCCATTGTTGTGCAACTCGATCCAATCAGAGAAACCAGCCTCAATGTCAGGGTGCGCGGCATGAGTCCAATCAACCAGGCCACCTGAAGGTTCCGTGTATCCGGCCCGATACTTCCAATCCGAATCCGAAAGCTCGATCCGTGTGGTCGACTCACCGACAAAGATCCCCCGCCCGATGACGAGAGCCCCCTCAAACTTCAAAGAATTATCTGGCTGAGGATCGCGCTCATTGATCTGCCGGGGCACCGTGTTCTGCACCTGCACCGACAAGACATTCTCGCCCTCTTGTAAAACATCACTCGCTAAAATCTCGGAGTCATAGCGCAGCGTTTCGTTGCTCTCAGCACTGGAGAAAGCAGACTGATCATGAAAGACAAAGCCATGACGTCGGCCAAGGTTACACCGAGCAATTTCGTGGCCATTCACAAAGGCAACAAAGCCGCTATCAGCAGCCGCTGTCAGTCGAAAAGGAAACGCTTTGCCCGCGTCCTCAGCAGATACCGTAAAGGTCTTTCTAAGATAAAGAGAAGGCGTACGACCATCCATCGCCACTTCAAGATCAGTCTCCACGCCGTCATTGCCATAGCCAAACGGAGAGCTACCAACCTCCCAGTCGGAATCATCAAAGCCAGCCTCAGACCACATCGTCCCCCAACCCACTCGAGGACGCCCATCAGGAAGGATACGAAGCAAGCGTTCGCTGCTGGCGGCACTGATCTCATTGATCACCACGTCTGCAACTGAGGTGAAAGGAAGCGCCACCGCAGACAGACCTACAGCAGCAAAGAAGAGGGTTAGGGGCTTCATCCCAAGATCAAATCAGAACGCCACCTGAATAGAAAGCGGAATTACACCCGCGGCACCACGGCATCCAGCCCCGCCCTAAGCGCTAGCACAGCAAGGTCTATGTCCTCATGGTCAACACAGAGGGGCAGCATCACAACAAGGGCGTCATTGACCGGTCGAGTGAGCACGCCATGAGCACGCGCTGCCATGCAAACCTTAGCGCCCACGCGCTGATCGCGAGGAAATGCCACACCTAAAGGATCGCCAATTTCGATACCTGCAATGAAACCACACTGCCGCACAGCTATCACTCGAACATCTTCACTCTGCCAAGCTCTCAGCAACTCTGCCAGGTAAGCGATCTTGCCAGGCAGCAACTCCAAGACGCTCTCCTGCTCGAAGACAGCAAACGATGCCAATGCAGCAGCACAACCTAACGGATTTCCGCAGTAGCTATGGCCGTAGTAGAAAGTCCGATCCTCACCTGGCTGCGACAGAAAAGCATCGAAGACGCGCTGCGTAGTCAGTGTCGCTGCCAGCGGTACCGTCCCTCCTGTGAGCCCCTTAGCCAAGGCGATGAAATCCGGCACCACATCTTCATGCTGACAAGCAAACATCTTCCCCGTGCGACCAAAGCCCGTCATGACTTCATCCAGGATGAGAAAGACGTCATGGGAATCACACCACGCACGCAATTCCGCCAGCATGCCCTGTGGCCAGAGCCGCATACCACCTGCACCCTGAATCAGCGGCTCTATCACTACCGCAGCGAGCTTAGAAATCTCCGACTCGGGCAATGCTCGCAAATCTTCTAACTGTCGCACATGACACACTGGAAGCCCCAGCTTACTCACCCGCTCATGAAACGCCGCTATCCCACCCAGTCCCGCCGCGCCTAACGTATCTCCATGATACGCTCCATCGAACGCCGCAAAGCACGTTCGCTCAGGCTGCCCGCTCATTTGCCAATACTGAAGCGCCTGCCGCATCGCGCACTCAATTGCTGTGGAACCATCATCCGTATAAAAGACTTTCGTCAGTGTCCCCTTCGGGAAACAACCCACCAACGCAGCCGCGAGTTCAGCCGCAGGTTCATTAGCAAAGCCAAGCGCTGAAGCGTGCGCCAGTTGAGCCGCCTGAGCCTGGATCGCCGACACGATCGTCGGGTGACCATGCCCATGGATATTCGTCCAGATCGAGGAATTCCCATCCAAGTAGCGCGTGCCCTTCTCATCGATCAAATAGGCTCCCTCGCCTCGGACGATCATGACAGGATCATGATCCGGCGCGCACCACGCACGCATCTGGGTAAACGGATGCCAGACATGCGCCTTGTCTTGGCCGATCCGCTGCTGAGCTTCGGAATTTGGACTCTCCACCTGCAGACCATCCAGCATCTCGGACAAGGGCTCAACCGCGATTGCAAGACAATCAGAAGCCTGTATCTTCTAGTACGGACACCTTTCATGGCTTTTCTAAACCCTCATAGCCTCATCTTACTTCTGTCTACCTTCACCCTCGGG
This sequence comes from Caprella mutica, assembly GCA_947561585.1. Taxonomy (NCBI): domain Eukaryota; kingdom Metazoa; phylum Arthropoda; class Malacostraca; order Amphipoda; family Caprellidae; genus Caprella; species Caprella mutica. Next base: position 27,343 of record CANNZV010000887.1, read on the forward strand.
CTAAGTGTTGGCGACGAGCCAACGAGTCTCCGGAAGCAATTCGAGACTTTGCAAGCGCGCCAAGCAGAGCAGAGCAAAGCCGTCACGAAATCGATGAACCAACTCTACGTCGCACGGCTCCGTTCCCTAAAGCAACAAGCATCCAACAATGGCAACTATGAAGCCGCGCAAGTCTATCAAACAGAGTTGCAGGAGACCACAGGCACCCCTCTCAAACTCGTCTTCTATGCAGAAGAAGCCGAAATAGAGGGCGGGCTACAACTGAAGCTTAGCACCGCGGGGCGCATCCTCGGCAACTGGACAAGCAAAGCCAGCGCGAAGTGGAATCGCCTATTACTCCCTCAAGGCGGTTATGCCGCTACCGTCATCTATAGTGGCAACGAAAGCACAGCCGTCCCTATCACTCTACGTGAATCTAGTTACCACGTTACCGCCCCCCTCCCCCCAGCCGATGGCGATCGTCGCGAGGCCTCTTTAGGAAACCTCAGACTAGCAGAAGACACAAATACTCTAACGCTCACCCTGGGAGACGGAGCCGCCGCCTCTGGCATCACCATCCACCAGGTCATCCTCGAGTCTCATGCGCCCTAGCCTATTTATGCTCAGACTCGCTTTGTGTGCGGGATTCTTCGGAACAGCCACGGTCGCTCAATGCCAGACAGCTGAAGAATTACTGGCCCTTCGCACACGCTTGACCGACGAGCGCCAGAGGTTCGAAACAGAACTCGCCTCAACGACTGCGCCCACAAACAATGCGTTTCTAGCTAAGCTCCGCGATTTCGAACGCAAATCCGCCGAAGCCAGCGATTTCATTCAAGCCATCCGCTACCGCGATCAAAAACTCGCCTTAGCCAAAGCCATGCAGAAACACGACCCAATTCTAGCAGAGGAACGAGACGCAGCAGCCATTCCAATTCAACTAACAGAAGCCTCACTAGAAGGCCCCGTCTTTCTACAGCAAGATTTACTCACAGGGTGGAAGAGCAGCGCAACGGCAGCCACCTGGAATCTGCGCGGGCTAAAACCAGGAAGGTACGAGGTCTCAGTCACTTACAGTTGCTCAAAGCAGACGGAAGAGAGATCCACCGAGGACAACAAGAAGATTTATCTCAAAGCAGGAGGGCAATTCTCATTTACCGAAGCTAGCCGACTGGTGCGCGACAAACAAAAGCCACTCATTCATCAAGTCATGCCGACTAAGGACTGGGAGACCTACCGTGACGTTTCACTAGGGGAACTCACTCTCGCGAACGCCGCCGCCAGCCTTCGCCTCAGCGTGATGAAGACGAAACCGCTAGGGCTCATGCGACTCAAAAGCCTCCGCCTTCATCCTCTACCGGAACCAGTAGCAGCAAAGCCGCTTCCCCAAGCCTCCGAATTGCGACGTTTATTTCAAGCCGCAGTCGAACGACGCAAAGAGAAGCTCCAGGAAGTCTACCGTGAAGACCTAAAAGCCCTTCTAAAACGCGCGACCACCGCTAGTGATGATCAACTCAAGCAAGACATCACCCGCGCACTCAAATCCCCAGCACAATCCTAACATGAGTTCACGGAAACGAGAGTGCTTACAGTTGGCAGCAATCTTAGGTGGAATCTACATCACCTATGTCGCCGTCATGGCCACTCAGCAGGATCGTATCATCTTTGCCGGCCAAGGCATCCCCATGACCGTGGACCTCAGAGACGAGAGCCCGCTCGCTTCTTACATAAAACTTAAAACTAGCTTCGGTCAGGTTCACGCCTGTTATCTGGAAAGCGAACGTGAGTTCGATGACTGTCCAATCGTGATGATCGCTCACGGCAATGCAGAAACGATTGGGCACTGGGCCGAAACGGGAAAGGCCCTCAATGAGCTAGGCCTCTCGGTACTTCTAGTCGAGTATCCCGGCTACGGCGGCTCAGATGGCAAGGCTAGCAAAGAAACAATTTCCGAAGCCTTCGCCCAAGGCTATGACTGGCTCGAATCTCGAGGTCGATCCAGGAGAAAGGTCATCGGACTCGGCCATGGATTCGGCAGCGGCCCTATTCTCGAGCTCGCTAACCGCAGCCCTCTGGACGGACTCGTATTGACCGCGCCCTACACCAGCTTAGGAGCACTGACGAGAGAATTAGGGCTTCCAAGCTTCTTACTTAAAACCCGCTACGACAATCTCGAGGCTCTAGCAGGCTTCACTGGCCCGACACTCCTTCTTCACGGGACGCGAGATCACCTCATTTCTCCCAGACACAGTAAACGATTGGCCAGATTAGAAGTGAATCGCATCACCCTCGAAACTATCGAGGCAGCCCACAAAGACCTTTGGACAGAGCCTGACACCGTGCTGATGATTCTCAAAGACTGGATGAGAAATCAGGGAATACGAAGCTAGGCTGCTCACTTGCTGCCAGACGAACCCCAGCCTACCATCCTTCATGAGAAGTCTGTGTCGCATCGCGGTTTCATCTTTCGTTAGTCTAGGTGCCTTACACGCTGAAACTTTCCCAGGGAACGAGTTGATCAACTTCCCTCCATTCACAGCAGAAGCACTCATCCCTCAAGACCCAACCACGCAAGAAATCGTCGAGGGAAATCTTCAACTATCCACTGACAGTGTCGCCTACTCCATCTACGAGCACCGCTTGACCAATACGTCCGTTACCGTGGATGTCTCGTTTGCCAATGACGAAGCTCAGGCGCTCTTTCTCGGCCTGCGTATCCAATCACGCCCTCCTCTCAGTGGCTACGTGTTCGACCTCACCAAAGATGGTAATGTTAATCTAATTACCCTAATCGAAGGTGAGGACACCGTCCTCGCTACTGGCGAAGCCGGCTTCCTGCCCGGTGATGATCCCATCACCATCTGCTACCAGATTATTAGCCAATCACTAAAAGCCTGGATCTGGCCCAAGGGTTCACCTCAGCCAGAGCAGCCAACCATCAGCACAGCGCTGACACAACCCTTAGCATTTACAGAAGGACGCCCTCTCATCGGGATCCGTGGCGGCACGGCAAGGTACGAACGCCTCAGAATCGCTGGAATCGATCACCGCCCAACCACTTTCGGACTTCAGACCCTTTCTCCAGACGTGCGGCTCAGAATCACCTGGCCATCCGAGCCTGAGCGCGTCTATAGAATCGATAGCACCACAGATCGAGAGACCTGGGATGCATTCTACCTCTTCAAGGCGACATCCGAAACCTCAGATGCGGTCATTGTCGGCTCCTTTGACGAGAAGCCTGCTGGTTTCAGCTTCTTCCGTGTCGTAGATGTGGTGAGTAACACCGAAGTTCAAGGCAATCCATCCCCGCTCGTCCCGACAACATCTCGCTACGCCATTGCTTGGCGCTCAGCTGAAGATCGCGTTTACGGTTTTGAATGGTCTCAAGATCTCGAAACCTGGAATCGTTACCGTGGCCTCGCCGTACCCGGAGCCGATGGCAGGACAGTGACAGACACGGTTCTACCATTACCAGAAGAACTTAAACGACAAGACGCGGATCGCCTCTACCTGAGAGTCCTCGATCTCGACGACGACGACAGCTTCGGCATCGCTCCCGCAGAAGCGCCCTAACTCTGAACCAACGCGTCGACCACGACCGAAGCCGCGGTAAAGCCAAGCGTTCCTGTCAGGAAACTCGCAGTCCCGAATCCACTAGCACAGTCCAATTTAAGACTACTGCCAGACTCTGGTTTCGAACAAACTCGACCATCGCTCCAAGGGAAGACCGGATTCTCAGAAGAGAAGACCGTCATCATTCCGAAGGCTTTCTTCAGATCGCGAGAGAAACCGTACTCTTGGCGAAGCTTCCGGCGCACACGCTTGAGCAAAGGGTCATTCGTAGCATCGCGCAAATCACACGCCCCCACCCGCGAGGGATCCCGCTTGCCACCAGCACCGCCAGAAATGACCAAGCGCTGCGACCGCTGGTAGCATTCACTTATTAAAAGGCATTTATCGTGGGTGCTATCAATGGCATCCACCACGTAATCGAACCCCCTTGTCAGGATCGCATCCGCATTCGAAGTATTAAAGAACGTCTCTTCTAAATGCGTCTCTAGCTCTGGATTGATCCTTCTCAATCGATCAGCCATCGCACGAGCTTTCGGTTGCCCAACGGTATCATCCAAAGCGTGAATCTGGCGGTTTACATTGGTCACACAGACATCATCGAGATCAATCAACGTGATCTTGCCAATCCCCGATCGAGCAAGCGCTTCAGCTGCCCAAGAGCCCACTCCACCCAGCCCGATCACAGCGACGTGCCCGGCCTGCAAACGAGCCAGTGAGCCGCTGCCATACAACCTCTCGATTCCACCAAACCTCATCACTCCAAAGACCTACTTATCGATGATCAATTCGTCCTTCAAATCCCCTTGGCTATCATACGCCCGGTAGACAAGACGATCGCCATTAATCTGGAGATCCAGAGCTTGAAAGGTCGGGGTGTTCGTCATCCCAAACTCAGTGTAGTCACGCTTGTCTTGACCATAAAACTTCGTTCCAGAAACGGAGACAATGTAAACGGTTCCATCTTTCGGTGAACCCACGCGCTTGTTGCCTTTCATCGGAAACGTTCGCAAATAAGCATGATCATGTCCCTGCAAGGCGAGGTCCACATGGTACTTATCAAAGAGGTCACCCCACAATTTGCGGATGTCCGCATTGTCACGCGAAGGCGCCGATGAATAAGCTGGGTGATGGTAAACAGCAAACTTCCAAGTCGCCTTGCTTTCTGCCAAGGTGCGCTCAAGCCAAGCAGTTTGCGTCTTAGGATCGATGTTAGTATCGAGAACAACGAAGAGGGCGTTGCTATACTCAAAGGAGTAAGCCCGTTCCTTCTCCACATCGTCCGGCCCATTCTCTAGCAGATTCATGAGCTCGAGATACATAGTCGGGTGACCACCTTGGTTCTCGTGATTTCCAATCGCGGGAACCAACTGCTTCTGCGCATAAATATCACCGCAATTGTGCCAGAATCCGTCCCAGTCATCGCGGTCATTCCCCTTATCTACCAGGTCACCAGCCATGATGTAGAACGCGGCATCAGGACGCTGCCGATGAGCCAACTGGAGGAGCGACCCCCAACGATAAAGATTATTCTGAGCATCCCCCATGTAGACGAAAGAGAATGGCTTCACCTTATCCGGAGCCGTCGTGAACTCCTGAAGCTCAGTCCACCCCTCTTCACTCCCATCTCCAACGGAATAAACGTAGGTTGTATCAGGCTCAAGACCGTTCAGCTCTACTTTGTGCAGATTAATGATAGCGTCATTGATGATATTCGGCGTCTCCATGACCCGTGTCTCTGCCTCAACGCGCTCCAACGGCGATGGCGTGAAGCGATTCCTGAGTGACTTCTTCTGATAAAGCAAAGCGCCTTGCTTCACCTCTGGACTCGTTCGCCACTGAAAAGCTTGTGTCGTTTGAGGATCACCCGTCCAAGTAAGAAATAGCTGGTCAGGCCGCGGCTTGCTGACGTGCTTGGTCCAACGAAAGTACTCGACGAGTCTAGCATCATTCGCACTGAGAGCCTCAGTACGGATCATGAGATGATCTTTCAAGTCAGCTGGAACATCTGGCAACTTCTCGTCAGCATCCACATAAGGCTTCTCATCTTTCTTCAACGTGCCTAACCGAAGCGTCGCCGGATAAAGGCTAGTCACTTGCACACGATCTCCCGCATTGACTGGGCTGACTGCGACCAAGTAATGCTTCCCTTTGCCAAAGGAATTCACACCCAAACCAACAGGCCCAGCTTTAAACGTCTTCTCCCACACATCGAACTCGGTCTTCCCCATGTTCATCAGCATGCCCGTCAGATCGAAATCACGATCCCGCATCCAGAAAGGCTCTGACTTAATCGATCGGTCACGAAAGATCGATACTTTCACAGGCACATTGACCTTAAAAGTGATGTGCTCATTCCCTAGCACATTCTTCTCGCGGTCAGTAAGAACCTTGTAGACCTGATAGGGAGAAAGCACTTTCAATTCGCTTTCCTTATACTTTTCACGCAACCGAAGAGCGACCCCTGCGACCGTGTCATGCACAGACGGATGATCACCCACATGGGCATTTACAGGGAGACCAAAGAGGACCACACAGAGCCCTCCAAGAATGAACCGAAGGATGGGAGATTTCATGGAGAAAGGCACAAGGAAACGTGTATTTCCAGATTAACTAACGTTTCCAATCTGAAAACGGAAATCAATTCAAATTTACGACTGCTAAACGGGCACTTCAACCGCAGTCAGCACTTCGTCGACGATCTGACGAGCGGTCAGGCCAGAGAACTTCGCCTGGGGATCCAACACGAGTCGGTGTGCAATGACATCGGGCGCCAGCTCCTGAATATCGTCCGGAGTGATGAACTCGCGCCCGTCGAAGAGAGCAATGGCTCGCGCCGCCTTCATCAGTGTCAGAGCAGCGCGAGGACTCGCAGCAAGTTGAACTTCAGGGATCTCTCGTGTCGCTGAAACGAGATCGACGATGTAGCCCATAAGTTCCTCACTCACACGAATTCCCTCAGCCGCTTTGATCAAGTTCTGAATGTCCGTCAGGGAAGCGCAAGACTTCATCATATCCACGGGATGGCTGCCTTGCTGAGCGCTCAGAATAGCAATCTCATCGATCCTTTCCACGTATCCCAATGCCAACTGCATAGCGAAACGGTCCATCTGCGCCTCCGGCAACGGATAGGTACCGCGAAACTCTACAGGGTTCTGCGTCGCGATGACAAAGAATGGCTTCGTTAGGATGTGCTGCTTGCCTTCAATCGTGACCTGCTGCTCCCCCATAGCTTCAAGCAGCGCAGATTGAGTCCGAGGTGAGGCCCGATTAATTTCATCAGCTAATAGGACATGCGTGAAGATAGGTCCCGCATGAAAGTTGAAGTCCTGATTCCGTGGATCAAAGATCGAAACGCCAAGAATATCTGACGGCAACAAATCGGGAGTAAACTGCACCCGCTTAAAATCCATCCCCGAGATAGAAACGGCAATGGCTTTCGCCAAAGTTGTCTTGCCTGTACCAGGGTAGTCCTCCAGCAAGACGTGCCCACCACTCACGAGCGACGCCAAGAGCTTCCGAACAATCGCGTCTTGCCCACGAATAACCTCAGAGACATTCTTACGAATGTTCTGATAAACTTGCCTCGGCTCGATATCCGACATCCTAACGTTTAGTTAGGAATATGGATCGCATGTCCATAAGCTTGGCCCGTCGCTTCATGGACAGCTTCGGCCAAGGTCGGGTGGGCGTGAATCGTCGCTTCCAAATCATCCTTGGTCGCCTCAAGCGTGATCGCGAGACCAAGCTCAGCAATCATCTCTGTAGCATCTGGGCCAATGATGTGCGCACCGATGACTTCGCCATGCTTCTCACCAAAGAGCAGCTTCACGAAGCCTTCGCTATCGCCAACGGCCTGGGCTTTGCCACTGGCCTGGAAAGGAAACTTACCGACACGATAAGCAATCTTCTGCTCCTTAGCCGCCTCTTCCGTGAGACCAACGCTAGCCACTTGTGGATGACAGTAAGTACAGCCAGGGAAGACCTCGACCTTCTTAGGCGTGCCGCCCGCGTAGAGGCCTTCGACACATTGGATAGCCTCCCAACTTGCGACGTGCGCTAGCCAAGGCGGTCCAATGATATCACCAACCGCGTAAACACCCTTGGTACTCGTTTGATACTTGGCATCCGTCACGAGGTAACCACGATCCGTCTTCAGCTCCATGCCACCAGGCAGAACAGGGGCCACACCGATCGCGATGAGCGCAGTATCAGCTTTGAGCACTTGCGTCTCTTTCCCTTCAACCGTGATCTCAACACCAGTGCCAGTGTCCTTCGTGCCAGTGACCTTCGTATTCGTAAGAATGTTAATCCCCTGCTTCTTGAAGCTCCGCTCCAAAGTCACGCTCACTTCGTCATCTTCCACAGGAAGAATGTGAGGCATCATCTCAACCACGGTCACCTTGGTTCCGAAGGCATTGAAGAAATAAGCAAACTCGATTCCGATCGCGCCAGCTCCGATGATCACAATCTCTTTCGGCTGCTTGGCAATCACCATCGCCTCCTTGCTTCCAAGGACCGTCGTTCCATTGAACGGGAAGTTCGGGAAAGGACGCGAAACACAACCCGTAGCCACAAGAATGTCTTTCGTCTCGTGAACGGTCTTCTTTCCGGCCGAGTCCGTCACAGCCACTTTGCCAGGACTTTCTAAGGCACCTTCACCACGAATGTAATCGACTCCATTCTTCTTGAAAAGGAACTCGATGCCACCAGCCAAGCGCTCAGAAACGGTCCGACTTCTACCAATAACTTTATCCCAATCGTAACTAAGCCCTTCGACCTTGAGACCAAACTGATCCGCCTGATGCTTAATCAAGTGATAGATCTCCGCGTTCTTAAGAAGAGACTTGGTAGGAATGCAGCCCCAGTTTAGGCAGGTACCACCTGCGCGGTCCATTTCCACACAAGCAACTTTCTTGCCGAGCTGAGCAGCTCGGATTGCGCCGACGTATCCCGCAGGACCGCCGCCGATGACGATGAGATCGTAAGCCATAGCTGGTATAAAGAAGTGTTTAAAGGAAGAAAGTTAAAGCAACATCAAAGCCGGATTCTCGATCAGGCGGCGAAGCTCTGCAAGGTACTGAGCACCTACGGCTCCGTCGATCACGCGGTGATCACAGCTCATGCCGATCGCCATACGCTGGCCAGCCACGATCTGATCACTCTCATCCACAACGGGAGTCTTGCGAATGGAACTAATTGCAATGATGAACGCTTGAGGTGGGTTGATGATCGCATCGAAACTATCAATGCCATACGCACCAAGATTGGAAACCGTCAGAGTACCACCAGCAAACTCATCAGGAGTCAACTTCTTCGCACGAGCCCGGCTAGCAATATCCTTAACGGATCGACTAATCTCTAGCAGAGACTTATCCTGAGCATCGCGAATGACCGGAGTAACCAAGCCTTCGTCCACAGCCACAGCCACACTGACATTCACCGAAGCGAAGCGAACAATCGCATCCACATCAAAAGAAGCATTCACATCAGGCACGGCGACAGCACTCTGAACAACGGCCTTCAAGATAAAGTCGTTGATCGTATACTTATTCGCGTTGTCGCTCTTCTCAGAAGCCTGGTTGATCTGCCTACGGAATGCCAGCAGAGGCGCAGCATTCACGTCGATATTCAGATAAAAATGCGGGATCTGTGTCTTACTCGCCAACAAACGCTCAGCAATGATGGTGCGCATGCCAGTCAATGGAACACGCTCATCATCCGGGCCAAAAGTAGGTCGAATAGCAGCAACGGCACTAGCAGAAGGAGCAGCTGCAGAACTTGCACCACTACCCACAGGAGCATTCTCCACATCACGCTTCACGATACGACCACCAGGTCCTGTACCTTGAATCTGTGACAGATTCACACCACGATCAGCAGCGATTTTACGAGCAAGCGGCGAAGCTTTGACACGAGCACCATCAGAAACAGGTGCTGGCACCGCTGCTACTGCTGCAGGCGTACTGCTAGGGGCCGCCGATTCAGCCGACTCAGCCGCCGACGCACTCCCAGTAGAAATCTCCGCTCCAGGAGCAGGAGGCTCTTCGCCTTCTTCTAACAAGATAGCAAGCTTGGCTCCCAAAGGAGCCTTCTCACCTGCTTGAACATAAATTTCATGAAGGATGCCGTCGTCAAAAGCTTCCATACTCATGGTCGCTTTATCAGTCTCAATCTCAGCGATCTCTTGACCGACTTCGATTTCGTCACCGGGATTCTTCAACCACCTGACCAGAGTGCCCTCGGTCATAGTGTCACTCAGTTTGGGCATTTCAATGATCGTGGCCATGGCGTCTAGCGTCTTCTACTTCGGTAAGAGTTACTTGCAAACGGCGAGCGCTTTCTCGATGATCACCTTCGGATGTGGAAGCTGAAGCTCCTCCATCGGCGGGCTATAGATAGCAGGCGCATCGAGCGCGTTGAGCCGTAAAATCGGAGCATCCAAGTGATCAAAAGCCTTCTCTTGGATCATCGTAGCAATCTGCGCATTGACCGCACAGAAAGGCTTATTCTCATCAACTAACAAGACACGATTCGTCTTGCGGACAGAGTTCAAAATCGTCTCCTCATCAAGCGGGCGAATAGAACGAAGATCAACGACCTCCACAGAAATACCGTGCTCACTCGCAAGAATCTCAGCGGACTCCAGTGATGTAATAACAGCGCGCCCATGAGCCACGATGGTTAGGTCCGTGCCTTCACGCTTCACATCAGCCACGCCTAACGGAATGGTGTATTCTTCTTCAGGGACTTCCCAAGACTCACCGTAGAGCTTGGTATTCTCCATGACATACACTGGATCGTCATCGCGAATAGCTGACTTCATCATGCCCTTGGCATCGTAGGCTGTCGCTGGACAGATCACTTTGAGGCCCGGCGTGTTCGCAATGAAATTCTCCGGCGTGTGGGAGTGCGTAGCACCGACATTCGTGCCTCCGTTAGCAGGACCACGCACCACTATCGGGCACTTAATCTTACCACCAGACATGTAACGCACACAGCCTGCATTGTTGATCATCTGATCAAACGCCACGTAGGCGAAACTCCAAAACATCAGCTCCATAACAGGGCGCACGCCTAACATAGACGCACCAATTCCCATTCCAATGAAACCAGCCTCACTGATCGGTGTGTCGACCACGCGCTTGTCTCCAAAGCGTTTCCAAAGCCCCTCCGTGACCTTATAGGCTCCATTGTACTCGGCGACTTCTTCGCCCATGAGGACGACATTCTCGTCCCGTTCTAGTTCTTCAGCCAGCGCTTCATTTAGAGCCTGGCGATAAGTGATCGTGCGCATGATAGGGTCGTTGACGCTCCAGTTAATCGTTGAAGAAGTGCTTGCCAGTCCGGCCAGCTTCCGTGCCTTGGTCGACTTCGTAATAGACGTCTTCGAGAATGGATTCGGGCTCTGGGAAAGGACTCTCTTCAGCGAACTTCACAGACTCCTTTGCTTCGGCTTTGGCTTCTTTGTCGATCTGCACCGCCTGTTCTTCTGTCAGCACGCCCTCATCAAGGAGGCGCTTACGCCATAGAATGATGGGATCGTGATGCTCTTGATACTGTTTGATCTCCTCAGGAGACCGATACTTCTTCGAGTTCGCATCGGCGACGGAGTGGCCATAGTAGCGATACGTAGAAATCTCCAACACCGTCGGGCGACATTCTTCATGAGCCCGCTCAAGAGCCACTTGAGTCTTCGCCCGGACTTCGTAAACATCTTCACCGTTTACCGTGTCCCACTCAATATTGTAGCCTTCAGCACGCTCAGCCAGACAATTCTTGAAGGCCGATGAGCGCTTCTGACTCGTCCCCATCGAGTAACCATTGTTCTCAATGACATAAATCACCGGGAGATCGAAGAGAGATGCCAGGTTCAGGGACTCATGATAGGCACCCTGATTGATCGCACCATCACCGAGGTAACACAAACAAGCCCCCTTCAGCCCCTGATACTTCACGCCATAAGCGAGACCAGCTCCAAGCGGAGTCTGCCCGGCAACAATGCCGTGGCCACCCCAGTAATTCTTATCAGGCGCAAAGAAATGCATCGAGCCCCCCTTGCCTCGAGAACAGCCCGTAGCCTTCCCGTAGAGTTCAGCCATGCACTCATTCATCGACATACCCACGGTCAAAGCATGGCCGTGATCTCGATAAGCAGTGATGACATGATCATGCTCTCCAGCCAAAGAAATGGTGCCCACGGCAACCGATTCCTGCCCGTTGTAGAGATGGAGAAAGCCCCCCATCTTACCAGAGGTATACTGTTTGAGAGCCGCTTGCTCAAAGCGGCGTATGCGCACAATATCGCGGAGAATGCTGATCTTCCCTTCGGAACTCAGCTGTTGATTGATGGGAGCTGTGGCGTGGTCGATGGCGGAATTCACGTTGCTAGTTGAGCATCGACTAGACGGCGTTTTCTGAGAGCTTCAAGGCCGAATCGGTCGACTGACGAGAACTTGGCAGCCAGACGACCAGAAGAACGAACAACCCCGTAAAAAGAAGGTCACCAATCATAGCATTTCTGAGAAAGAAGTAACTCGGCGGAACTCCCGGAATCGGCAAACCAACTGTTTGACTCTGCCACCACCCAGCCAAGGTCTTCGCGTATACAAAAGGTGGAGGCGAAGTCAGCCAGGCCACCGTATTCATCACCCCATAGAAAGTCAGCGTGAGAAGAGAAGTGAGCCAAGGCGTGAAAGCCAACACTGAACGACGCGACCAGCGGCGGGCACAGAAACAAGCCCCGACAAAAAACAGCCCGTAGACAAAGTATCTAAGAAGCACTGTCGGAGAAAGGAGCAATCCCCAGAACGAAAGGCCAGCATCTTGCCTCACCGCCAAGAAAGTGACAAATACATCGCTCAGCAAGAGAGCACCAAAAGCCAGCCCCAAGGTGAGGAAGGAGCGGCGGAAGAACAGTCCGAAGCAAAGCGCCATCGCTGAAACTGGTGCAATATTTGAAAACTCTGCGTGAACGAAACCGTAGTAACGAAGAATGAAAAGCAGCCCAACAAGAGCGGCGATAGCCAAAAGAGGCTGGATTCTAGAAATCTTAGTCTTTCTCATGGTGACTTTGGGGTCCTCAGCTTGGTCTAATGCTACCAACGGCTGAAAGCTACCTGAAACAACTGAATATAGTACTGAAGTCTTCAAGTTAAGCTTCACTTACGATTCACAGTGATCCCACCATAGGGCTAACTGAAAAGATAGGCTGGGATCTCTGGGTCTAGTCTGCTACAGGCAGACTTAGTGAAAAAGCAACCTCATCGATCCCAGCCAAGAAGTAGATTCTCCATTCTCAACGCGGTTTGCAAGTATATCCCGCCTTGTCTCGTCTCCAAGTTGGCCCGCAAGCACGGCTGCGACAAGCAATCTCGAACGTTCTCCCCCTGGAGCCATCTCGTTGCCCTGATCTATGGCCAAATGACCAGGGCGCTTAGTTTAAACGATATCTGTGACGGGCTTCAAAATCACCCAGGAAAGTTGGCCACGATCAGAGGAGCGACAGCCCCTCGGCGCAACACTTTCTCAAATGCAAACCGCACGCGTAATCCCGCCATGGCCGAGGAGCTCTTCTGGAAAGTGCTCGAACATTGTGAGAATCAATCCCCGGGATTTGGTAGGCGAAGTCGTTACAGCAAACTTCCAACGCGATTCAAATGTCCGGTCCACGCGGTCGACTCCACGACCATTGCCCTGGTTGCCAACTGCATGGACTGGGCCAAGCACCGGCGGCGAAAAGCTGCAGCGAAGTGTCATCTCCGCCTAAACATGCAGGACATGCTTCCAAAGTTTGCCGTTGTTGATACGGCCAACGAAAGCGATTCCAAGCGAGCATGGGAAGTCTGTCACGGTATCAAGGCCGGGGAAATCGTGGTCTTTGACAAGGCCTATGTCGACTTCGATCATCTCTATGAACTGGCGAGCGAAGACATCACGTGGATCACGCGTGCCAAAGACAACATGAGTTACCGAGTGGCCAAGAAACGCCAGCCCCCCAAAGTCCAAGGCAAAGTGCGACGTGATGACGAGATCATTTTGAAGACGCCGAAGAGTAAAGCTGCCTACCCACAACGACTTCGGCGGGTCGAAGCACGAGTGCTCGTCAACGGTGAAGAGAAAACCATGGTCTTCATCACCAATAACATGGACCTGGCTGCCAGCAGCATCTGTGATCTCTACAAGAGTCGTTGGGCGATTGAAGTCTTCTTCAAGGAACTCAAGCAATGCCTACAGCTCTGCGACTTCATTGGTCACAATGAGAAAGCCGTCAAGTGGCAGATCTGGGTCGCCTTCCTCACTTACATCATCTTGCGCTACCTTGCCTACCTCAGTCGCTGGCAGCACAGCTTCACTCGGTTATGGACACTGATTCGAGGAGTCTTGTGGTCACGGTTAGACCTACTGGGACTGCTCCAAAGCTATGGGACAGCCGGTGGGTGCTTCAGAGCACTGGGGCAGCCCGAACAGGCCTATCTCCCAGGATATCGGCCAACTTGAATGGGACAGCCAAGCCGCTCGACCACCCTAACTCCTCCGATCATCCTACGAACCTGAGTTTGCGCGATCCGAAAGCTGGCTCAGAGCCCCTTTTAAACAAGGGACTCACGCAACCATATTGCCCTGTTTCAGGCAGCTATGGGACCACTGTGCTTACGATTCAAAAAAACAGAACAATCAACCAACGGCGTTCTAAGAAGAACAGCTAATGTTCTCTTACTAGAATTTCTGCGCTTTCAATTTGCTAGTAACTCCCAATACTCGTAAGCTCCCCTTCCCCGTTCCTCCTCCCGTTACATGCCCAACGCATATCTAGACGAAACCACAGATCCTCGCGCCCTCCAAACAGCACAAGGCTATTATGAACTCGGAATGATCTCCGAGTGCAAGTTGGCCCTCGGACAGCTATTGGAAGAGGAGCGTACACGCCCTGATGGGATGGAGCTTTCCATCCTTATTGCTTTAGATGTCAAAGATTTCACCAAAGCCCTGGCACTGTGCGACTTAGCGATCAAGAGGTATCCAAACGCGCCCTTCGGATACGTGAACAAAGCCTATACTTTACACGAAACTCAGAGGACTCAAGAGTCCCTTGAGTTGCTCGAAGAAGCCCACCTCATCGTCGCTGTCGAACCCGTAGCCGTCTACAATCGTGGCTGCTACCTTGCCTGCCTCAATCGCAAAACCGAAGCGATCTTCTGGGTAAACAAAGCAATCCGCCTCGATCCGCAGCTGCACGCCCACGCCGAGTCTGATTCAGATTTGAAAAATATCCTCCATCGCTTGGAGCCACAGGGCTAGTAATCTGCAAATAAGCAGTGTCGTTGGTGAGAGGTAGCACTTCATTTACCTTGCTCCTCCGTCCTATCGATAGAAGATTGCAGAGTGAAATTTCTGGAGCCTGAGTGGCGTAAGATTGTCCTCTATTTGTTCCTGACCCTAATATTGGGTTCTCTTCTAGCCCCTTGGCTATTCCACTTCGGGCGCGGCCTAGTCCATCAAGGAGTATTGGCAGACGGCCCAGCCCCGCTTGCCTACTTGCATGGGGCGCTTGAGCGGAGCCCGTTCTCCCGCTATTTCAATCGGGCAGTTATGATCGTGGCCTTCATTGGCATGATCCCTCTCATCCGATCACTCCGATTCCAAGGCTGGCAAGATCTCGAAATTCAGAAGAATCCATGTGCCCTCATGGATTCGATCGCCGGAAGCCTCCTCGCTGCAGGCTTCCTACTCTTCATGGGCGCAGGCTTTCTCTACATGGGATTCTTCATCCCTGAAGCTGACGCCAACTGGAGCGTCATTCCCAAGATCCTCTCCACCGCCATCGCAGTTGGCATCCTAGAAGAGCTCTTCTTTCGAGGAGGCATGCTGGGCGTCTGTCTCCGTAAAATGTCCGTGGCCACCGCCGTCATCTTGACCTCGGCCGTATACGCCATCATTCACTTTATCAAACCTCCCCGCTTGAAGCTCGAAGAAGCCGACGTGACGTGGAGCACGGGATTCGAAATGCTCAGTCGAGTGTTTGAAAAGTTTACAGATTGGCAAACGGTCACTGCTGAATTCCTCACCCTACTTGTGCTGGGAATCGTTCTAGCCATCGCTCGCCTGCGCACGCGATCACTCTGGCTCCCTATCGGCTTGCACGCAGGTTGGGTCTTTGGTTACCAACTGTATAACAAGAATACCGATGACGGACCGACGCTTGCCCAATGGGCTCCCTGGGTAGGCGATGATCTCAAAGTAGGAATCATCCCTCTCATTGTCATCATGATCACGGGAGCTCTCGCTAGCCTATGGATTGATCTCAGCCGCAAACCTGATTTCAAAACACCTAACAGCGATTCGGAAGCATGAAGAATCTCATCTACTTCAGCCACGCATCCCACGCCATGGACGGAGAGGAGCTACGCGCCCTCCTTGATCACGCGCGCACCTATAACTCTAGCAATGGAGTGACGGGCCTCTTACTCTATCAAGCAGGCTACTTTCTTCAGGCTCTCGAAGGCGAAGAAACGGCCGTGCTCGAACTCTTTCAGAAGATCGAGAAAGATCCCAGGCATCACACAGTCACCAAACTATATAATCAGGATGTGACTGAGAGAAGCTTCAAGGAGTGGCAAATGGGGTTTCACATCATCACAGCGAAAGAGCTAGAAGGCTTCGATAGTTATTCCGACGTTCTTTCAGACGAGGTACCTACCAATGAGATCGATCTCGCAAACGAAATGACTTTTGTCACCGTGAGCCTTTTCAAGCAGTACGTCCGAGCGGCTGAGGAAGAACGCGCCGCCGCATCGTGACCCCCTGCGCCCGAGTCGCCATAGACGGCTCCTCGGACCTCGAGTTCGACTATCATATCCCTGAAGAGATGCGCGAGGCAGTCGCCATCGGCTCCAGAGTCACGGTCAAGCTCCGCCAGCGACATGCCAAGGGCACCGTCCTCGATCTCATCAACCACACGGACCCGCCCCGCGGTTTACGTGACATCGATAGCCTGATTCACGATCGGCCGATTCTCACACCAAAGCTGATCGAGTTAGCTAACTGGATGGCAAACTACTATTGCACGTCACGCGAAACCGTTCTGCGGGCCATGCTTCCGGAATCCGTACGTGCCGAAGAGCCACCCTTCCGTGTGCGCAAAGCCATTCGGATCATTGCCTCGCCTACAGATGAAGAAGTAGAGAAGCTTCGCAAACGCGCCCCTCGCCAAGCCGAGATCCTCGAACAAATCCAACAACTTAAGGAGCCGCTACTCCTAACCAAAGTAAACAACCTCGCTGCCGCGAAAGCTCTCGTAGCCAAGGGCTGGGCACGCATTGAGGAACAACGTGTCGAACGAGACCCTCACGAGGAAGACGAGTTCGTAGAATCTGAACCGCTCGAGCTAATGCCAGAGCAAGCCAAGGTGCTCAAGTCTGTCCTCCTGGCGATGAAAGAACCCGATCGACCTCCCATGCTCTTGCATGGCGTCACTGGGAGCGGCAAGACCGAAGTTTACCTTCAGGCAACCGCCAAAGCGCTAGAACAGGGCCAATCTGTCATTGTCCTAGTTCCCGAAATCTCGCTCACACCCCAAACCGTCGAACGCTTCAAATCTCGCTTTGCCGATCGCCAACGCGAAGTCGCCGTGCTGCATAGCCATCTCTCACAAGGTGAGCGTTTCGACGAATGGCACAAGATTCACCGTGGGGAAGCCCGAATCGTCATCGGTGCTCGCAGTGCCATCTTTGCCCCACTGGAGAAGCTCGGGCTTATCATCGTCGATGAAGAGCACGAGAGCTCCTACAAACAAGACACTCAGCCACGCTACCATGGCCGCGACGTCGCCGTGGTCCGCTCACGCATGGAGAAATGCGCCGTCTTGCTAGGCAGCGCCACGCCTTCTCTAGAATCCTATCACAACGTAAAGCGTGACAAATACGAACTCATCACACTGACAGAACGCGTGGATGATCGCTCTCTCCCGCTCGTCCGCGTGATTGACATGCGTCAAGAGAGCCGCAAACACAAAGGCCCCGCAGTTCTCTCAGAGCGCTTAAGGAAAGAAATAGAAACTCGATTAGAGCGCAAAGAGCAAATCATGCTCTTCCTAAACCGACGCGGTTATTCGAATTCCATGCAGTGCCTAGACTGCGGACATGCCTGCGGTTGCCCACACTGTAGCACTTCATTAACGTTTCACCTAGCAGAACAACGGCTAGTTTGCCACATCTGCGGCTACAAACAGATCGCACCCAAACGCTGCCCAAAGTGCAAATCCACTTCAGTCGTCTACGGCGGCTTCGGCACGGAGCGCGCTGAGGAAATCATCAGAAAAGTCTTTCCCTCCGTGAAGATGGCACGAATCGATGCCGACATCATGAAGCGCAAGAACCGCCTCCGGGATACCTTGCGCGACTTCAAAACGCGCAAGCTCGACATGCTCGTGGGCACGCAGATGATAGCCAAAGGATTACACTTTCCCAACGTAACACTTGTTGGTATTCTCAATGCCGATCTCGGCCTGCACCTTCCTGACTTTAGAGCCGCCGAACGTTGCTTCCAACTCCTCACTCAAGTGGCTGGCCGCGCTGGTCGCGGCCACTTAGAGGGCGAGGTCGTCGTGCAAACCTTCAGCCCGCAAAGCCCCTGCATCCAATTCGCACGGCATCACGACTACGAAGGCTATGCCGAGCAGGAGTTTGAAGCACGGCAACAGTTCTCGCTCCCACCTTACACTCATGCCGTCTTGCTCCATGTTCGCTCCCGGCATGAACGGCTCGCCGAATTCACGATCGAGAACCTCTGTAAGCGCATTCGTCAGGATCTACCGAAAGGCATCCTCATGAGCCAGCCAAACCCATCGCCTATGGAACGCGCACAGACCCTCTTCCGCTACCAAGCCATGCTTCGCTGCACTCAAGCAGCCATCATGACCCGCCACATCAAGGGCGTGATGAAACGCATGACGTTCCCTGATGAAGTAGTCGTCATTCTCGATGTCGATCCATTTCAAATCTGCTAGTCTGACTAACCACCTTCGATAAGAATCGACTGCATCCCAGCGGCATCAGCGGCTTGGATACCTAACTGGCCGTCTTCGATCACCAGGCATTTGCTAGGATCCACTCCCATACGTTTCGCCGCTTCGAGAAAGAGATCTGGTGCCGGCTTGCTGTTCTCCACTTGGTCCTGTGTCACCACAACCTCAAAGAGTTCACGCAGCCCGATAGCTTCTAACGTATTCGTCACTGTCTCCCAAACTCCACCAGACGCCACCCCCACAGGATGCGTGAGCGCCATACGTTTAGCAAAGGCCACCACCGGTGGATTCGGCGGAACGCGGTGGAGGTTGTCGCGATAAAAAGCCTCTTGATCTGCGACCACTTGTTCGGGATCGAGCTTCTCATCAAAATGCGCATTCACCCGACGCACTGTTTCTAACATGCACACTCCAGCGAGAGACTGGGCATACTCTCGCGTCAGTGTAAAACTCGCGCCATTCTTCTCATAAGAGTGAATCCAAGCCTCGAAATGCAGCGACATGGACAGCGCAAGAGTACCGTCATTATCGAAGATATACCCTTCGAACGGTTCGTCTGGGATCTCAAGCCCCTCAGGAGTGGTGATCATCATACCAGACGCTCCTAGTATCTCTGGCGCTTGGCAAGAAATGCGTGAACCCTATGGGAAACACGGTGTTTTACCCATACCCATGACGATTCGATCCTTCCTTTCAGTCTGTTTGATGCTCCCTACCTCGACCCTCTTGGCCGAGGAATTGCAGCCTGGCCACTCTCTCCATGGCGAGACCTTCAACGAAGGCCCTCGGCAGAAGGCCTACCTTATGGGCAACACAGGAGACGTGGATTTCCCCATCACGACGAAGAACTCAGAAGCCCAAGCATTTTTTAATCAAGGCCTAGGCCAACTCCATGGCTTTTGGTACTTCGAAGCCGAGCGTTCATTCCGCCAAGTGCTTCATTTGGATCCTACCTGCCAAATGGCCTACTGGGGCTTGGCCATGGCCAATGTGAACAACGGTAAACGCGCCAAGGAGTTCATGGATGAAGTAAAGGAAGTGCTAGAAAGCGAGAAATTAACTGAACGCGAACGCCTCTACCTCAAGTCACTCCATCGCTTCTATCATGGCGGAGAGAAGGACAGCAAGAAACGCTATCGCCAACTTGTAAGAGACTACGAAGACATTGCCATTCGGTTCGAGGATGATCTCGAATCTCGTGCTCTCGCCGCTCAACAGATCTGGTACAATAGCCGCAAAGGCGTCCCCGTCTCTAGCCACTTGTCAGTCGACGCCATGATCAAACAAGTGCTAGACGCTAAGCCCATGCATCCCGTACATCACTACAAGATTCATTTATGGGATAACGAGAGAGTCACAAAAGCGATCCCCTCTGCTGCGCGTTGCGGCCAGTCAGCTCCTGGCATTGCTCACATGTGGCACATGCCAGGTCACACCTTTTCCAAGACTTACCGTTTCGAAGACGCTGTCTACCAGCAATCCGCCTCAGCTCGTGTCGATCACGCTCACATGATGCGCGATCACGTCATGCCGCATCGCATTCACAACTACGCCCACAACAATGGCTGGTGCGCAGAGAACCTAGGGTTCCTCGGGCGTATCGATGAAGCCATCAGCCTCGCAGTGAATCTCATCGAGTTGCCACGCGCTGCTAAATTCAAGAAACTCGGCGAGACAGAATACTACGACGCTGGCGGCTCAGGCTTCCGCGAAGGCCGCAAACGCCTCTGGGCCTTGCTTAATGACTACGCTCTCTGGGATGAGCTCCTTCGACTCAGCAGCACTTCCGTCCTCGCGCCAACCAATGATCCCCTCATGCAGGCAAATCGGCTTCGCTACCGTGGCATGGCTCAGTTTTACAAAGGCGACATCGAAGCAGGGAAAGAAGAGATAGCAGCATTAACAAATATACTAACAAATCACGAAGAACTTCGCGAAGAAGCTGGCAAGAAAGCCAAGACCGAAGCAGAGGAGAAACAGAAGGACGAAGAAGACGAGAAGAAGCAGAAAGACGCCATTGAGAAAGCCAAGAAGAGCGCTCGCAAGCCCTACGATTCCATTGTCAAAGCCTGCCAGTCTTACAAAGGACACCTCGAAGCTCATCTCGCTATCCTCACAGAGCGTCCAAATGACGCTCGCGAGAAATTGGACAAAGCGAAAGGCCTCTTGGCCATCGACAAAGCACGTCTCCACATGGAACTAGCCAACTGGGAGAAAGCAGCAGAGATCCTCAAACGTGAAGTCGACGGCAAGCGCAATCCCGTCGTCATGACCTCGAACTACGTGCGTGTGCTAGAAAAGCTGGGCGACAAAGACGGCGTAAAGCGCCACATGGAATCTCTCCGCAAACTGGCTGCCACCGCAAACCTGGACTGCCCTCCGATAGCGACTCTTTCAGAGATAGCGAAAGACCTTAAGCTTCCGGACGACTGGCGTTTGCCACAGGAAGCTGCGGACGACTTGATCGAACGCCCAGATCTCGATGATCTCGGCCCCTTTCGCTGGTCGCCCTCACCAGCACGAGAATGGAGCTTCCCACAGGCTGATGGCGAGGTCCTCGCGTCTTCGCAGTATACAGGCAAGCCCGTCTTGGTCGTCTACTACCTAGGACGTGGTTGCTCACATTGCATGGAGCAGTTGAACGCCTTCGTTCCCGAAGCCGCCAATTTCCGCGAGGCTGGTATCGAGATTGTCGCTGTAAGCACAGACACAGCCGAAGGTCTACTGAAGACCTTCCAAGAGGGCGAAGGCGAGAATCCTTTCCCCTTCCCACTCGTGTCTGACTCTGAGAAGGTCGGGTTCAAAGCCTTCCGCGCCTATGATGAATTCGAAGATCAAGCACTCCATGGGACCTTCCTAATAGATGGAGAAGGCCAGATCCGCTGGCAGGACGTGAGCTATGAGCCCTTTATGCACGCTGCTTGGCTGCTGGAAGAGTCCAAACGCCTTCTCTCCACCGACGCGGTGACCAGGAGTCTGGCCACCTCCGAGTAGCCCCTCCATCGACGAACGATGGAAGGACAACCGGATGGTTGCCGCGTCGCAAATTACTCTCCCCACCTATTACCACGCGAAACAGTCGGATTTGTTTCGAACTAATCTTAAGAAATCGTCTCTGCGGCTGCCTGATGGTTGAATTTCCCCGAAGCAAGACTATTAAGTTTCGTGGGAATTAGAAAAGCCGTAATCACTGCTGCTGGCGAAAGTCAGCGTCATCTGCCGTTGCAAACCATGGTCGATGGGCAAGGCCGGAATCGAAAGGTTCTCGGCCTTCTCTCAGATGAGGTCACCTCAGCGGGAATCGAGGAGATCGCCATCATCATCCGGCCGGGCACGGAAGAACTCTATCTCGATGCCGTCGACGATGTGGCTGCTGAAGTCACCTTCATTGAACAGAAAGACACTATGAGCTATGGACACGCAGTCCTCAGTGCTGGGAACTACGTTGGCGATGATCCCTTCATGCTTATGGTGAGTGATCACGTTTACGTCAGCGATGATCCCAACGGAGAATCTTGCGCTCACCAACTCGTACGCATAGCTGAAGAAGAGGGCTGTGTTGTCTCATCAGTCCAGCCCACACACGAAGGCAGACTCAAAGACTTTGGAGCCGTAGGCGGCACACTATTCGATGCTGCGCGTGATCTCTATAAAGTGAATGCCGTGCTTGAAAAGCCAACGCCCACCGAAGCCGAGCAAACGCTCAACACTCCAGGATTTCGTCATGGTTACTACCTAACTTTCTTTGGCATGCACGTCCTGCAGCCATCAGTCATGACACTGCTAGACCAACGCGCCTCTAACCTCGCCGCAGGGGAACTCCTCGACCTCTCCGCCACCTTGCACGAAGTCGCCCACCGCGAACGCTATCTGGCTCAAGTCATGCAAGGCAGGCGCTATGACCTCGATTTCCGGCACGGGCTGCTCATTGGCCAACTCGCCGTGAGTCTGTCAGGACAGTATCGCAATGAAGTCCTCTCTACGATCACAGACCTCTTAGCACGAAACGCTCGGAGAAATCCTGGCAACCAGCCCCTTTTCTAGCAGTGATCGTATCAACGAAACTGCGGGACATCATTACGGCAACGGACCGTGATGCCAGAGACACCTCACTTGAGGCAGTCTGTGCATCTCTGTCTTTGGAGGAATTGCTAGCAGAGTGCCACACACTCGACTCCTTTCGCCGCACTTGCCCGAATCTATACGAACGCGTTCGCGCTCTCTTCTTTCTCTACGCGCTACACCGCTTCTACATTCCGACCAAGCTAGAACAGAGCAGCACCGCTGGCGCCACAGTTTCATTCGAAGCACACACACATTTGCTAGAACGAAGGTTCGCTGAATCTCTCGATCACTTCTTGGATGACCAGGCGAAAGACGGCAACTCAGACGCCGTGAGTAGCGCCTTGGCAAAAGCCTACTATGAACTCGCCTTACAGAACCTCGCTGACCAAGTCCAAGCGAGTGTCCGCGCCGTCCGCGGAAATCAGTGGATGTTCCGAACAGGCGCCGTCGAAGACTACCCACTGCAAGTCCGCAAGGAACTATTAGTCTGTAAGGACAACGCTTTCCCTGTGATTCATGAACGCACCGCCGTACGCATGGATCTGTCACACAGCGCTTGGAGTGACATCTTCTTTCTCGGGATGGACTACCCGACCGGTGCGCGCGTGCTGAACATCTCGGTCGATCTCGCTGTGCATGGACGCGATGCGCAGCCTCGCCCACCCGTCGAAGCACTCTTCCGCGTCATTGATGAACCCATCATTCGACTAGCAAGTGTCGATCTAGGAGTTTCCGCAGATATCACCGAACTAAGTGACGTCTTTAATTTCGCCAAAGACTACCTCGGCCTCCTCAAAGCCGCCCTGATCGCTGCCGGTATCGTTCCCATGGGCTTAGAAGGCTCAGGACAACCACTAGGCACTTTGCTAGAAATGCTCGTGGGTCCAGGCAAAGGCATCGAGCTGATCAGTTGTGTGAATGACATTCCCAAAGGAAGTCGCCTCGCCGTTTCAACAAACTTGTTAGGTGGTCTCATCGCAGCTTGCATGCGCGCCACAGGGCAAACGAAATCGCTCGAAGGACCACTCCGTGAGGATGAACGCCGTATCACTGCCGCTAGAGCCATTCTAGGGGAATGGTTAGGCGGCTCTGGAGGAGGATGGCAGGATTCCGGCGGAGTTTGGCCAGGAATCAAGATAATCGAAGGCTGCCGCGCCGAGGAAACCGATCCCGAACACAGAGTCAGCCGCGGGACTCTCCTTCCCAGACACACCTTGTTAGGAACGGACATCATTTCCGCTGAGACGCGAGACCGCTTACGAGACAGCCTCGTCCTCGTCCACGGAGGTATGGCCCAGAATGTCGGTCCCATCCTGGAAATGGTCACCGAGAAGTACCTTCTACGCTCCGCAGAAAGTTGGAAAGCTCGACAAAAATCGATGCGCCTATTCGATGCCATCCTCGATGCCCTCCGCGCAGGCGACATTAAACTGTTAGGTCAGCTCACGACAGAGAATTTCTTTGGGCCGCTTCAAAAGATCATTCCGTGGGCGACCACCTTCTTTACCGAGCGCCTCATCGATGTCGCTAGAGCAGAGTTCGGCGAAGACTTCTGGGGATTCTGGATGCTAGGCGGCATGTCAGGCGGCGGCATGGGTTTCATCTTCGAGCCCAGCCGCAAAGCCGAAGCACTTGAGCGCATGAAGGTGATCATGGCCGAACTGAAGAAGCAACTTCAGCACTCACTTCCCTTTGCCATGGACCCAGTGGTCTATGACTTCAGTATCAATGAAGAAGGCAGCAGCGCCACGCTTCTCCAAGGAGACGAAGCGCTCATGTCTCCAGGCTATTACGCCATGACTCTGCCATTGCTGCTACGAGCCGATCCCCGTACGCTATCAGAAGAGCGTCGCGCTGAGATGGCCCGTTTCGAGAAGAAGGCGGACAAAGAGGATCACTACGACGCTGTTCGCGACAAACTTCTCACCTACCTCTTTCCACGCGACTCGGGAAATAGCTCAACCGAATCCTCCTTAGATCAACTGTTAGAATCTAACGGATTCGATTCCCTCTTGCATGAGCGAATTCAGGAAGACATGCGCCGCGGGCTCATCGGCCTATCCAAGAATCGCTTGGCTGCGAGTTCTCAAATCCAAGACGTCCAAACGAACGATGTCAGTGTCACCACGACCACTGACGATGAAGCCCTTGGCAAAGCGGCTCTAGCCAATGGCGAGGTCGCCGTGGTCACGCTCGCCGCCGGCGCTGCCAGCCGCTGGACTGAAGGCGCAGGTGTGGTCAAAGCCCTCCATCCATTCTGCAAATTCGATGGCCGCCATCGCACTTTCCTTGAAGTGCATCTAGCCAAGACGCGCGCTGCTGGTTCCGCCCACGGGGCTCTCCCCATGCACGTCATCACAACGAGCTATCTAACCGATGGCCCCATCCGCAATTTTTTGGAAAGCGTCAATCACTACGGCATGTCTGATAGTGTCTTCCTCTCACGAGGCAGATCCATCGGCCTGCGTATGGTCCCCATGCAGCGCGACCTGCGATTCGAATGGGAAGAGATGCCTCAGCAAAGACTTGATGAGCGTGCCCAGAAGATGCGAGCAAGCTTACGCACTGCCCTCCTAGGTTGGGCTCACGAAACGGGAGCAGGCTCTGACTACCGTGACAATCTTCCGCTCCAGTGCCTCCACCCCGTTGGCCATTGGTATGAGATTCCAAACTTGCTTCTCAATGGTACCCTCGCCGATTTGTTAGATAAAAGCCCGCAACTGAAGACACTCATGCTCCACAACATCGATACGGTCGGAGCCAATGTCGATGCCGCTCTCCTCGGCTATCATCGCCGGACAGATGCTGCGCTCACCTTCGAAGTCATTCAACGACGCCTCGAAGATCGCGGAGGCGGCCTAGCCCGAGTCAATGGTTCTCTTCGCTTGGTCGAAGGTCTCGCCATGCCTCGCGAAGAAGACGAGTTCAAGCTCACCTATTACAACTCAAATACCTGCTGGATAGATATCGATCAGATGCTAGCCCGTTTCGGCTTGAACCGGGCCGACCTCTCAGACGATGTCAAGATTGCCAGCGCCATCCGAGATTTCAGTAGTCGCCTCCCCACCTACATCACCTTAAAAGAAGTGAAGAAACGTTGGGGGCACGGCCAAGAAGACATCTTTCCCGTCGCCCAATTTGAACGTCTCTGGGGCGACATGACTGCCCTCTCCGATATGCCCTGCAGCTACGTTGCTGTCCCCCGCCTACGTGGCCAGCAACTAAAAGAACAAGCTCAGCTCGATGGCTGGCTACGTGATGGATCCCGAGATCACACCGCAGGACTATGTGAATGGTAACGCTAGCGTTCCAATCGCTGCTTGAGGTCTTCCAAACGTCCCAAATGGATTCCAAGTGGTTGTTTCTCTAACAACCAGTCGACATCTCTCAGCGCACCCGCCCATTCATTCGACTGATAACGAAGCAAGGCTCGACTCAAACGTGAGGAAGCGTCTTCCGGATCAATGACGAGTAGAAGATCAAGTTCCGGAAGCGCATCCGTAGAATCCTCCGAAGACAGATCAATGCCAATCAGATTCCTTAGCATTCTCGCTAGAATGTCCCGTTCGGAAGCAGGCTCGTGCTCCTCTGCGTTGACCACGCTCCCCGTCATTGCGAAAGACAGCTCATCAGCCTCTTCTGCTGAGAGGAACTTACCACCATCAAAGACATCGATAAGCTGAGGATCACCCTCATCTTCCCGAAGCTGCAATACAAAGTGCCCTGGAAGGGGAATGCCCACGACGCCTTCCACGCCAATCCGGTGAGCCAGCTCGAGATAGAGTACTGAAAGCGTGATCGGGATGCCCTCACGATCATCGAGAACGGCATTGAGATAACTATTCTCGCGAGCGTAGTAGTCACTCCGGCTGCCGTGAAAACCGAGCTGGTGAAATAGGTAGTCTGACAGAGCCTTTAACTTCCCTCTAGACGCCGCCTCCGCATCGAGAGAATCTCGAATCTCTTCCGCCATCGTTTCGAGCTCATCACGATACGAATCGATATCAAGCTCCGGATCATTCAACTGAGCAATGAGCAAGCCAGCATGGAAGAGATCTATCTCATCGCGCTCTATCAAACGCCTCATATCTTGTTCCACCCGCTTGTAGTGCAACGTAAGAGCCCACTCTTGCAAACGATCTGCTTGCGCGCGCAATCCGCGCACCTTGTCCTCGATAAGCTTGCGAGTAATTGCAGGCGAGTCTTCCAGCAACATAGCCGTCTCAGCACCCGGAGCCACTAGCCACTCGTCCAAGGCCTTAACCATCTCCGCATCAACCACTTGCGATCTACCTTGCGAAAAGCCTTGGAAAGAGGCCACAGTGTCTCGAAATTTACAAAGCCCCACCTGCCCTCCACGCAAAGCATCACTCTCCACTCGGACAATCTCCTCGCCATTGACGAAGCCAGTGATTGTCGATTCATCGACTACTACCCGCAAGTGGTTCCAATCTCCAGGCCGATAGGACTTCACCGGCATATCTGCTAGTATATTCCAAGAGAAGACATCTGGCCCCGCGAAATACGTGAGCCGAATCTGACCACCGCTTGGATAAAACCCGTAGTGCCTATGTTCACCATCCGCAGCAAAGACAAGGCCAGCCGCCCCAGATTCATCATTCAGCTTCACCTTAGCTTGCACTTCATAAGGCATGCCCTCAGGGCGCCTCTCTAGGAGACACAACGAACGCCCGCCAAACTCACTCGACTTCCCGTCCACCGAAATCGTTCCTCCACGTTGTTGCCAAGCCGCCCCCTCTTGCAGCGGCTTCCATTTACGTGGATTGAGCTTTCCAACAGTGACCCAACGCTCCATGGGAATCGGATTTGGCTTATCTAACAAGAGCTTCAAAGCATTCACCGGCATGGCAAAGCCAATGTTATCACTAGCCTGCGATTTCAATGAAGGGATGCCGATGACTTCACCCTGGCGATTAAGCAAAGGCCCACCGCTGTTTCCCGGCTCGATAGGAATAGCTAACTGAATCATGGAATAGCCCTCCATCTCCCGCCGCGCGGAGACAATTCCCTCGACCACACTAAACTCAAACCCATGCGGATTCCCCATGGCAACAACAGAAACCCCATCAGGAATACCTTCTGAATCGCCAAGTGTCAGCGTCGGCACGTCTTCTTCTAACACCCGTATCACCGCCAAATCCATCTTCCGATCAGAGGCATGAATACTCTTCACCGTCAGCGCCTTCCCGTCCGAAGTCGTCACCTTGATCTTCCGAGCCTCGCCAATGACGTGGAGATTCGTAGCGATCAGCCCCTTCCCGACAAAGAAGCCCGATCCTTCCCTGTCTCCAGCGCCGGGCCGCGAATCATGCGTGATCGTGACAAGCGATGGCCGCGTCTCCTTGGCGATGCGTTCCGAGCTCTTCACTTCTTCCGCCGAAACGTCACCCATTCCAATCAACAAACTCAGAAGAACGAACGGAAACAAGAAGCGAAGATTCACGCCACCATCCAACGCTACAGAAAGACTCGGAGCAAGCTTCAGCATCTCACCCCGCAAACCCGATTCGCACCCATGTACTAATACTCAAAGTCCGTTTCATCCCTCAATTCTGAGCAATCGTTTTAGAAAAGCATCTCTCAGAAGCCAGAAAATTTACCAGAATGCTCAAGCAACGCTCTAATTACAAATTCCATATTTAAAAGAAATTAATGTAATGTAACTATGGAGAGCATGGATGTTGTCGCAAAATCGTCGGAGGAAACTCAGCCGCCGCTCATTCCCACGGAATGGGCAGTCAAGCAGCTCAAGGCCCATTGGCCAACGTTGGAGATCGAGCAAATATTGCCACAGCGAGCCCGAGAAATGGTCGCCTTCAAAGGCAAGATGCCCAACGTGGGAACGATCAGCATCCGAATGCTGACGGCCGATCCTCAAGATCCAGAAAGCGCGAAACGCCTGGCAGAAGCATTTCATCGTGCCCAGGCCCTTGCCAAGATCGAGAACGCCTTTGCCATCCCCACCCTTCAAGCGGGCAGCGTGGGAGGCTGCCTCGTCATTGTATCAGGATGGAAGGAAGGCGAGCCTCTCGATCAGTATCTCAAGCGAGAGAAGATCCCATTCGAATCCGCGCTAGCAATGGTCGATTGCTTGGCCCAAGCCTTAGAGATTTATCATGCAGCTGGTTGGACCCATGGACACCTCCGAGCAGAATCCGTCCTTGTAACAGGCCCTAACGAAGTAACTCTTTCCGGCCATGGCATCCTTGACATTGTCACAGGCTACATTCCAGATCCACTAGATCCTAACAGGCTCTATGTCGCTCCTGAACGAAACGGACGCGAGACAGATCCCTCCGTAATCGTCGAGGACGTCTACAACATGGGCGTGATCGCCTATGAGATCCTTACAAGCGAACAGCCTTCAGGCCAGTTCATGAAGATGCCCTCGCAAGTAACCGGTGCGGGCACTTGGCTAGACGACGTCATTCTCAGATCGATTCATTCCAAGGCAGGCAAACGCATCCAGAACCTCACAGAGTTTCGTCGAGAAATGGCCGCCCAAGCGATCCGACTCATGGATTTAAGCAAGAAGGACGAAGAGGACGAGGAAGACTCGAGCAACCCCGTCAGCAAAGAAATCTCTGGCTCCGCCACCATGATGCGCAAGGGGTTGTATGGCTTAGTCGCCTTCGCTGTCATCACGCTATCTTTTGCAATCTGGATCGGGCAAATGATGCACGAGCAGCAGGAACAAGGGCAACTGAGCACTCAACAAGCCGTAGGATTAATGACTGAGCTCATGACATCCATGGCCGAAGACGAAGATGGACTAGACGCCTTGACCATCGCTGAAGCACTCTCAGAAGCTGGTCCGGAGATTCAACACGAAGCGCTCTTACAAAAGGTCAAAGAGATGCGCAAAGCTGGCAAACACGAAGATGCAATGACGCTGACTGAGAAGATGATCGATCTCAACTCTGACGTCGAAGGTCCAGCTGTCGACGCCATGAAAAATCTACTCGTCGATATCGGCGAATCCTTTGAATCTCAGAAACTGCTCCAACGAGAGGCCGATGAAGCCTTGGCCAACTCGGATCTTCTGACCGAGGAAATCGCCCTTGAGAAGCTATTCGAGGAAAGTCCCGAAGACCCCGTGCTCAAACGGCGACTCTCTCAGATACCCAAGTATTTCATTCCCACCTGGCAACATGTCGAGGACGAAATGAAACGCTGGAATACCAATCAGAAAGACTGGCATATTACCATACACCGCGACCCCACCGGTCTTGAAGTCGATCTCAGTGGCCACGCCAACATTCACTGGGTCGACGGCATTACCGATCTTCCGATAGATCGGTTAGATCTTCGCCACACAAGCGTACAGAGCCTCACCCCTATCACAAACATGGGCCTAAAAGCCCTCTGGTGTGACTACACTCCGGTGCAATCGATCGTCGGCCTTGAAAATCAACCGCTAGAAATATTCAGCATGACGCGAACCAAGGTCACAGACTTCAAGCCCATCGAGAAATTCGCCTTTATCAGAACCCTTCGCGTAGAGCCTCACGCCAAGCTATCGAACAAACTAGAGATCCCCTTTGCCGGGCAAGCTTGGGAAAACAGCGTCGGCCAGCGCTACCTCCCTCTATCAGGTTCCTCAGCACTGATAGAGAATCGAGAGGTCACTGAGTTCGACTACACCCACTTCATACTCTCTGAAAAGGCGAACCAGCTTGTCAATGGTGCCGCCGGCGAACTTGAAAGAAATGCCACTCTCAAGCCCATACTTGTAGGTTTTCCAGAGGCTCTAGCATACTGTGACTGGATCACCAAACAGGAACAACAAGCCGGCTACATCCCATCCGGGGGCGTCTATCGTCTACCTGAGGCTAAAGAGATAGAACGCTTAAAGACTCAACTGAAAGGCATCGCCGCCGAAGACGGTGCCCACACCGCCCTCGGCGGCACAATCCAACCCGTGTCAGAGGGCCCTTGTCTGCGAGGCTTCTTCGACGTGCATGACAATGCGCCAGAGTGGACCTTCGACTTTCGTGATAAGCAATTGTACAGACTAAAAGGCGATCTTCCGAATGGTGTCACTCTCAAGACAAAGCGCGGAATCAGAATGGTTCTCGATCTCCGTGGAGCACGCTACAAGAAGAAAGTGACCGCAGTGACCTCTGACAAATAGACTCGCATGAAAAGGCCCCGCCCCGGTAAAAGGGCGAGGCCAAGAATCTATCAGAACCCTACTCTTTCGGGAACGGGTGCTCTTCGAGGAGTTCCTCGGGTTTGTAGAACATCTTGCGTTCCTTCGTTGCTTCACGGACAGCCTTGACTTCTTCCGCTGAGATATCTTCGGCCACATTGCCCCAGCTATTCCTCACATAAGTCAAGACAGCAGCCACCTGCTTATCATCAAACATGGCTCCCACTGCAGTCATCGGCGGAACACCTTTGCTAGGATCGTAAGTCTTCCCATTCACAGTAATCTCACCCCAGAGTCCATGAAGGGTCAGCTTGATAAGCCGCTCTTTGTCACCCGTAACCCACGAACTCTCAGCGATCGGCGGGTAAATATTCTCCAAGCCGGCCCCAGTCTCCTGGTGACAGGTGGAACAAGAGCCATCCTTATAAAAAACGTTGCGCCCAAAGGCATAGGTTTCACGGAACGCCTTGTCCGTCTTCGCCCGTCGCTTACTGGCTTTCGAAATAAAGTCCTTCTTCACCTCGGCACCAGGAAGCTTGCTAGCGAATAGCAATTCAACAAACGGAATGCTTGCCCGGTCAATCTTCTTCGCCTTGATCATCGCCTCAACGTCATCCTTCAGAAGCAAGATCGCACTGTTCAAAGCATTTCTCGTCCATTTGTCAGTCTCTTGAGAAGCTACCGAAATAAGCACCTCTGCGCCTGGTCGACCGCCCAGCCAAGTAGCTGCAGACAGAGCTTCTAATCGAACTCGCTGATTCGGATCTTTCGCCGCCCGGCGTAAGTACTGCTCAGACTTCTCCAAGAGATGTAGCGAATGCCGCACCACCCGAACGACCGCTGAGCGCACCCGATAATCACTCGCGGCAAGACCTTGCCTGATTAGCTTATGAGATGGCTGCTGCTGCCCCCAGGTAGCCCACAGAGCTTCTAAGACAAGCCGGTCATCGCTAGCATTCGCAGCAGCAAAGGCATGCGCCTTCTCGATAACCTCACTTGCGGGACGCCCACGGAGTTCACGATGCGAACGCTTACGAGCTTGGAGTTCTGGAAGTTTGAAATTCTCAAACAAAGTATCAAGGCTAGCTCCAGCAACTTCCGGCGCCTCAACCAAAGGACGCGAAGGATACGTGATGCGATAGATACGCCCATACTTCGAATTCCTATACGGATCTCTAGCATTGTGCTGCATGTGCCCAATCAACGTATTGTGCCAATCCACGAAATAGAGACTCCCATCAGGAGCCATTTCCAAATCACAAGGGCGGAAATTCCCGTCACTTCCGACAATCAGATCCTGCCGATACTCGCCTTTGATCTCAGGACCGTCTTCGACCACCTTGTACTGTTTGATACCGAGAAAACCAATCGAGTTGGTGTAGATATAGTCGCCCTGCACCTCGTCAGGGAAATGGCTTGAGTGAATAAACTCACCTCCAGACGTGGGGCGCGCATGATGCTCGTAGTTAAACTTCGCCACCTTGGCAATCTCATGTCCATGCGGCACCTTCACAGAGTAACCAAGCATCCAATATTGATTACCATCAGAGGCATCATTGAGGATGTTCTGGCCATACTCATCGTGGGTCACACCCCAGGGATTGTTCACATCCGTCTGCACAACACGCTCGACCTTCCATGACTTCGGATCAAAGCGCCAAGCACCGCCATCAGTCATCCGCTCTACACCCCAAGGCGTTTCCACCTGGGAATGAAGGAACCGCCCCTCACACATGAAGATACCACCGCCATGGTCCACATCAAAAGCCGAGATCGCATGGTGCGTGTCGTGAGGATCAAATCCATCGAGGATGTACTCCTTTGTGTCCGCCCTATCATCACCATCCGTGTCTTTATGAATGGTCAGGTACGGCTCCTCTGAAATGTAGACGCCCTCAGGTGCAAGCTCGAACCCGATAGGCACATGCAGGCCATCGGCAAAGACAGTCTCCTTATCGGCACGTCCATCGCCATCTGTATCCTCATAAATGAGCAGCTTATCATTCGGCCGCGCACCGCCTGGCTTGTAGTGAGGGTAGCTTGGAACGGTCGATACCCAAAGACGACCGCGGTTATCAAAGCGCATCTGCACCGGGTTTCCAAGGTTCGGAAACTCCTTCTCAGTCGCAAAGACAGACACCTCATACCCCTCAGGAACCGTGAACTTCTTCAAAGCTTCCGCCTCTTCGAGGTAGGTGGTACTTCCATTCTTCTCGCTGGGCTTGTAGTTTGTCTCGATCTTTGTAAGAGGACGTGTCATGCTATCATCCACCTCAAGCGATGACGCCTTGCCCTGCGCGATTTGCCAAATATTCTGATCGCGAAGAACCGTCATTTGCCGAATCTTCTCGATCTCCTCTGGGTAGTTCACATTCCCATACGGAGCCCAGCGACCACCATAGGCATGGACGCCATTGAGCATGCGATAGTCATTTCTCCAGAACCACGACTTATCGAGAATCGCCTCTGTGAGAAGAGCATTCTCATCAACGCCAGCAGCCTCACCAAAGAGCTGATTTGCTAAGATAGGAGCCAAAGCGACATACCCCTCGTCACCCAGATGAATACCATTGATCGTGAATGGCCCAGCCTCTCCATCGAACATCGCAAACGTGGGGTGAAAGAGATCCACGAATCCAACGCCTTTCAATGAAGCCACTTCCTTGATCGCAGTCGCATAGCGATTGAGATCCGTGTTCCGCATATGCGCCGAGGGCAAATGATAATCAGGATGCTGCTCCATCGCAATGGGAGTGGCCAAGACCAAGCGCGGCGCCTTCTTCCCATTGTAGGCAGAACGTCGCGTATGATCGATGAACGCCGCCACCTCGTTTCTGAAATTGGCAACACCATCAGGCCCGTGAAATGACTCACTGAATCCAAAGAAGGCCACAATCGTATCAGCCTCGATGATCGTCAGCCACTCATCCGGCGTCGGATAATGACCCTTGCCGTGGTGAGCATTGATCTCAGGATGAAACTGCTCGGCCTCAGGAAACGCCCAAGGATTTGGCTGACCAGCCTCTGGACGGAAGCCAGGCGTGTGCCCAGGAAAGCCCATGTTACGAAACGTGATCTCAGACTCAGGAAAGCGCTGGTGCAGAAGCGACTCGAAGTGACCAAAGTGCTGCATCCGCTCCGCCAAGCCATTGCCTATGAAGACCAAGCGCTCACCCTTCGCTGGCACAATAGGCAAGGTCGTGGCAGCAACAGGCTGCGAGCTGACATCGGTCGGTTGAAGAAACTTAGGACGTTTCTGCTCATTCTGCTGTTCTTCGACCGGGGTCACCGTCGAGTTAATCTTAGGCCCAGGGATAGTGACGGCGTCTTCCGCGAAGGCAGGGATGCCCGCCAAGAGAAGCGCCATGGTGTTGAGTAAATATTTCATAAATCTGATTCATCACTCAAGGGCATCTCCGACAAAGCTCAACATCGTTATTCACTCACGATAACGCTGCCGGTACTTCAAAGGCGTCATTCCTGTGTGCTTTCGAAATTGCTGGGTGAAGGCGCTTTGATCACAGAATCCGAAATCTCCCGCGATCTCCAAGATCGTCCCATCTTGATGAATCAGGGCATCGCAACTCGCCTGAATTCGCGTCTTTGTAAGGAATTCCTGAACACCCATTCCAAAGACCTCACGAAACTTCCGGTGCAATTGCCGCTCAGAAATCCCAACCTTTCGCGCGAGGTCTGCCACAGACACTCGTCCTGAATGGTTCTCTCGAATATAGTCTACTGCCTCATTGATCTGATTGTAAGGGAGGAAGGATTCCTTCTTTCCCTCGTAGCTCTGCACCACGCCCATGAGCCCTATAATCTCGCCCTGCTGGTCTCGAATAGGCAGCTTAGAAGTTACAAACCAGTCCAATAAATGCTGCTCATTGTACCATATTTCCACACGATTGATCAGTGGCTTGCCTGTCTTAAAGACACGCTGATCATCTAACACAAAGTTGTCTGCTAACTGCGGAGGAAAGTATTCGTGGTCTCGAGTTCCAATGATACTCGCTTCATCCGCGACGCCCAAGCGCTCCAAGATCGGCTGACTAGCGCACATCAAACGACTTTCTGTATCCTTTGCAAAGAAATAGACCCCCTGAAGATGCTCAAAGAGCAAATGAAACTGCTGAGTTCCCATTTGCTCAAAGAAAGCATCACGCATGAAGATTGCTGACGCCTCAGAACCCTCGCAATCCATAGCCATGTCCGATTTACAACAAAACGAACTCTGTCCGGCAAGCCAAAACTTGCCTTAAGCGTCATTCATCGCCGCCGTCACCAGAGGAATCCGAGGGTCCAACCCTGACCATGAATCGTAGATCCACGCGTGATCTGGATCATCCGTATTCGCAAGTGACTGATCACTACCGGTGAGGAAATTCAAATAATAACAGTGATAGCCGTGCCCAGCCACGACAGGATGGTAACCACGCGGCACCGTGACGACATCATTTGTCCTCGCATAGGCCATCTCGTCGAGTTCACGATCTGAGGTGTAGACCTGCTGAATCGCATAGCCTTGCGGCTTCTCAATCTTATAAAAATAAGTTTCCTCCAGTCGCGCTTCCTTCACCGAGCCATCGTCATTGATCAGGCGCTCGTCATGCTTGTGGGCAGGGAAAGAACTCCAGTTCCCAGAGGGCGTGTAGACCTCCACACTGACGAGACGTTGGCAGTCAAAGCCAGGCTCGATCAGACTGTTGATCTGCCGAGTGGCATTGTCTCCGCCGCGAATCTCGATCGCTACTTCGTCAGGAGTTTTGAAACGTGCCGGATGATCCTGATCCGAGTCACACCATCCATAAGCGATGTCCAGCTGTTCACTCTCGGCAGTAAGTCGAAACTCCGTGTGACGCGGCAAGTAAAGTGTGTGGGCAATGCCACTGAACACATCCTTGCGCCCATTGACCGTTCGCCAGGAGTCGGTCTTCGTTTCTACCCGATAGTTTCCGCTCAGGAGAATGATTCCATATTCATGCTCCCCCGTGTGCCCTTCCCAAATCTCACCCTTGGCCATCAGCCTAGCGCCAAAGTTCAAGAACTCCCAACCCGCCTCATCTCGCGTGACACTTTGATAGACTCCCTCTTGTCCATCAGAGAGCGGCTTGACTAGAAGAGGGTATTTGGGATCGCGATTCATGCGAGTGTCTTAGCGGAAGTCATTTCCCATGGGAATCTCCAAATGAGAAACTCCAAAGAACTTGCACCAGCAGAGATCCTCACCTTTGAGAGAGGTTGTGGTGGATCCCAATATATCGAAGCGCACGTTCCGCCTGGAACTATCACGCGCGGTCATGGCCGGAGGGATTATCGAGGCCTTCTCCACCACCTTCCTCCTCTACTTTCTAATCAAGGTCTACGACGCGAGCGACTCTCTCAAATCCGCCGTCATGAGCAGCCAGCGCGGCGGGCTTCTGTTAGGCTTTCTCGTCGTTGCACTCGCTCATCGTTGGCATCAAGCGCCCTCCCGTGTCGCGGCGGTCACTTTCTTCATCGCGTCCATTGCCCTAGCGGTCGCTTCATCCGCGGAGACGGCGACCATCTTTGCCATCAGCATCGCTGTCGCCTCCTTCATGTGGTCATGGACGCCGCCGCTCGTGACTCAGTTCTACCGGGCGAACTACCCGTCAGATCGCCGCGGCCGCATCTTCTCGCTCGTAGCGATCACTCGCGGACTATCCGCTGTCGTTGTCGGCTACACCATTGGCAAATGGTTAGAACGCGCTGAACTCATGGAGACAGATCCCAGGATTGCCCTCTGGCTAGCACCTACCGCCTTCCTCCTCACAGCCGTCTTCTTGTGGTGCATCCCGATCAAGCCACAGCTTAGCTCCATGGGACGCGTGCCCAGACAATCTTACTGGGCAGCCTTCAAATGGCTGGGCAAGGACCGACGCTTCGCGATTGCGATCGTTGCCTGGATGTTCGTAGGCATGGGCATGCTCATGAGCGGCACTCTGTTAGTCGAATATCTAGCTAATCCACGCTATGGCTTAGCTTATGATTCAGGCAAGATCAGCCTCATTGCCATCGGCATCCCGACAACGGTTCAGTTAGTCACGACCTATGCCTGGGCCAGCTGGTTCGACAAAGTTCGCTTCTTTCGCCTTCGCCTTGTGCTGAACGCCGTCGGTGCGACTGCCGTCCTGGTACTCTATCTCAGCCCCCAACTCTGGGGCATCTATCTAGGAGCAGCTTTGTTAGGCCTATTTCGTGGAGGTGGCAATGTGGCCTGGAATCTCTGGGTGACGAAGCTCGCTCCAGAAGATCACGTCGGCGAGTACATGTCCGTACACACGTTCTTCACTGGTATCCGCGGTATCGCCACCCCTTGGCTCGGCTACTACTTGCTTCGTGAACACGGGGTCTCCGCGTTCGCTTGGGTCTGTTTCCTCTTCGTCACCTTATCATCCATCACGGTGATCCCTCTGCTGCGCGACGAGAAGCCGTAATTAGTTCGTGCTTGGCTTGAATCTGCGGGAGACCTAGCCTGTGCCGATGAAGACACTTTCTCAATGCTCGCTGATGGCAGCGCTACTTCTCACCAGTCAGGCTGAGCCCTTGCCCATCGCCAAGCCAGAAGCGCTTGGCCTATCTTCTGACAAACTTGCCAAGATTGATGAAGTCGTTGAGAAACTGATCGCGAAGAAAGAGTTAGCGGGCGGCGTGGTCGCCATCGCACGCCGAGGAAAGATC
This sequence comes from Caprella mutica, assembly GCA_947561585.1. Classification (NCBI taxonomy): domain Eukaryota; kingdom Metazoa; phylum Arthropoda; class Malacostraca; order Amphipoda; family Caprellidae; genus Caprella; species Caprella mutica. Next base: position 64,854 of record CANNZV010000887.1, read on the forward strand.
GCTTTTCTCAAAGCCTACGGCAAACGCAACCAGAAGACGGGCGCAGCCATGACGGAAGACACCATCTTTCGCATCTACTCCATGAGTAAATCCGTCACCACCGCCGCCGCACTGATGTTAGTCGACGAAGGCAAGCTCGACCTCAAGGCCCCTGTCTCCACCTACCTTCCTGCACTCAATGATGTCATGGTCGCAGAAGGCGATAGGAAGGTCGCCCCGAACCGCGCCATGACTGTGGAGGATCTCATGCGACACACCGCCGGTCTCACCTACGGTCTCTTTGGAGATACTCCCGTGGATCAGGCCTATCAGAAAGCGGGCGTGCTCAATGGTAGTCTCGAAGACATGGAAGCGTCCCTAGGCGAACTCCCACTTCTCTATCAACCAGGCGAACGTTGGGTCTACAGTGTGTCAACAGATGTGCTTGGGCGCGTGATCGAAAGAGCCTCAGGCAAGAGCTTCGGGGCGTTTCTCGAAGAGCGCTTGTTCAAGCCCTTACAAATGAACGATACCGGATTTCACGTCCCAGCAGCAAAGACGGATCGGTTCGCAGCCAACCACACCACAGGACTGATGGTCATCGATCACCCTGAGAAGAGCCGCTATCTCAAGCCACCCAAGATGGAGTCCGGTGGAGGTGGCCTCGTTTCAACCACGCGCGACTACCTACGCTTTCTCCAGATGATCGCCAATGGCGGCACCTTGGAAGGCAAACGCTACCTCAAAGAAGAAACGGTCAAGCTCATGACCACCAATCAACTCCCAGAATCGATTCCCTTCATCGGCATCGGCGATGAGCGCCCTGGCGTTGGTTTCGGCCTTGGTTTCTCTGTCAGGTTTGAAGACTCCGACTTCGATCCAGGCGCACGCGTAGGCGAGTACGGCTGGGGCGGTGCTGCTAGCACCCACTACTGGGTTTCTCCTAAAGACGAACTCATTGTCGTGACCATGGAGCAAACCATGCCCTTCAACTTTAACCTCGAGTTCGGATTGAAGAAATTGATCTATGACGCCATCGAAGATTAACTAGCGTTTCTGCGTTTCTTGCCAACGCGCAAGGCCATCCAGATTCTCCTGGAGGCACTCTTTCGCATCACGCTCATTCTGATGATCGATGATCCCAATGGCTCCATCGTAACCAAGCTTGGCTACCATTTCTAACAACCGCGCATCGTGCGTCCCTTGACCGATCGGTAGAATCTTGGGCTCCGCTTTATCATTCATGCCATTCAAATTAAGACAAAGTAAGTAAGGTTTCATCAACTTAAGCGCCTCAGCCATCCTAGGGAGCTCATCATGCGCATGGTGGAAATTGTAAATGATACCCACATGCTCAGCGCCATGTTCTGTGTGTAAAGCCTTGCACACAGCAACCAAATTCTTCGGCTGACCACCCCAGCCGCCATGATTGTAGAGGCCCAAAGGACATCCAAGCTCGCGGGTTCGCTCGACTAAGGGCATGAGCGCTTTCACCGATTTCTCCACCTTCTCGGCATCCGTATCACCTTCCAGGCTAGGAGCCGTTTGCCAAATCTGTGGAGTCAGCTCGTGCTTCTTAAAGAGGGCAAAGGCATCTTCATGGGCACCCCAGAAGGCAAAGAATTCGATCCCATGTGTGACATAGGCCTCGATCTCCGCCTCAAAGGTAGGCACATGCTCAGCACGCCAGTCATACGCACTACGTTTCATCCCCAACGCCTTGAGCATCTTCGCACGCTCAACAGGCCCCCGCTTCTCGGCATCGAACGGCACGATACACCACGCCACGAGGTTCTCTCGCTCAAAACCCGCATACTCCTCCGCCCTGAGGGCCAGGGTAAGAGAGAAGAGCACGAACACACAAACAGATCGTTTCATGACCCCATAGAACCACGCTGCACCAAGAGAACCAAGGTTGCAGACCGCGTCATCTTGTCACACACTTCAGGTGAACAAACACACTAGCCAACTCGTCTCTAGTAGGCTGACCAGTTGCATCCTTTCCAGTGGCCGCTACGATAAATCTATCCTGCATGAAATCCTTCCGTAATTCCTTCTTAGTCTATTGGCTACTCTTGGTCACCAGCCAAGCCCAAGAGATACTCCCCATCGAAATCACTGGAGAAACAGGCACGACAGAGACCTTTCTCTTCTGGGCAAGTAAATTGATTTACGGCACCCTCGGTAGCCTCAGCATTGTCGCCGTCTTCCTCATCATCTTCTACTTCCTCACCATCCGCCGGGGAGCCATCGTGAGTGACAAGTTCATGAACTCGGCCGATGCACTCATCCGAAAACAGGACTACCTCGGCCTACTTGCCGTCTGCAATCGCCACAACGAAGCCATCGCAAGGATCACGGAGAAGACCCTCGACTTTGCCACAAAGAACCCGACAGCCACCTTCGAAGAAGTTCGCGAAACGACCGAATCTGAAGGCACTCGGCAAACAAGTCTGCTCAGCCAACGCATCACTTACCTAGCAGACATCGGCAGCGTCGCCCCCATGGTCGGCTTGCTAGGAACGGTGGTTGGCATGATCAAATCTTTCCGCAGCATTGGTACAATGGCAGTCAATGGCGACAAACAGAACTTTCTCGCAAACGGCGTTTCCGAAGCCCTGCTCACCACCGCCGGCGGACTCATGATCGGCATTCCAGCAATGATCTTCTACTCGATCTTTCGTGGGCGCGTTCAGCGACTCATCGCCGAGATGGAAGCAGCAGCTACTCACCTCGTCGCTTTGCTAGCGGCTCAGTATAAACGGTCCGCCAACGTACCCGCAGCAGTGCCTCAGGGAAACCCACCAGCACAGCAGCAGCCACCATCCCCTTACCCTACGCAGATCGAGCCCGACTACTTCTCTGAGTACTCGATCAAAGACCGCACGATCGACCCTCAAAACCTCTAACCTTTCACCATGAAGTTCCGCAATACGAACGAGACTCCTCCCGCATCGATCCATCTGGCTCCGATGATCGATGTCGTCTTCTTGCTACTCATCTTCTTCTTGGTCACCTGGAACTACTCTCAGGAGAAAGAGCTCGATATCAGCGTCCCCGCTGCCGATGAAAGCAAAGATCCCGAACGCCGTTTCGGAGAGCAGATCATCAATGTGTCCGAGGACGGACGCGTCATCGTCAACTCTGTCGAAATGGGAGACGACGAGCTCCTAGAATCTCTCAACGCTGTGGCCGAGCTTCGGCCAGACCAATCTATCATCCTACGCGGAGACGGCGAAGCCGCCTACAAACACATCGCCCGCGTTCTTAACATTTGTCACAAGGCCAAGATTTATAACGTCGCCTTTGCCTCGACCACCAAGCCTATCCCCAAGTCATGAAGCGCCCACTTCTCCTAACGGCTCTCGCTCCGATCACTCTCTTCCTCGCCACCCCTTCCCGTGCCCAGGAATCTCCCATTGTCCAAGACGATCAGTCATCTGAAGCACCTCTAGAACAACCCAAGGATCCTAGCACAGCCGCTCAAGAACCACTTCCCGTAGACGAGGAAGAAACGCCCGCTCTTCCAGAAGCGGGAACCGAGACCGCAGCAGGCACGGCACCTGAAGAAGCCAAGCCTGATGAGGGTGGCGGGATCAAATTCGATCCTAGTAAATCCGTTGTTCGCCCAGCCAAGGTCAAGCCCACCGCTCCCAAAGTACCAGCGAAATTACCTCCACCACCCAAGCACTCTGCCAACCCAGAGGCCGACCTCTTCGAGCACGCACAACTCGTGGCCAAGTATGAGCTCTGGCCCCAAGCCGAGCGGCAATATCGCACCTATGTGGAAACGTATCCTAACAGGCCCAATTCCCAGGCAGCCTACTATGGATTAGCCGAAGCTCGCTTAAAGTTAGGAAAGATGGCCGAGTCTGAGGCCACCTACCGCGCACTACTCTCAAAGTTCAAACGTGGTGAACATGTAGGTGCCGCCGCCTATCGACTAGCAAATATGCACTTCCGCCGCCAGGAATTTGATAAGGCTGTCGGAAACTTTGAAATCGCTAGTCGCACCGCGACCAAAGACCTCGTTCGCAAGTCAGCCTCTTACTTCCGCGCCCGCTGCCTACAGCAACTTGGCAGCCTTCGCAGAGCTGAGGAAGTTTACCTCAAACTTGCTTCAGATCCTGTCGAGCATCCCTACCGCGATGCTTCCGCCATCATCCTAGCCGCATGGATGTGGAGAAGAACCGCTTCCAACAGGCCTACGAAACGTTCATCAAACTTTCGAAACCTCCCACTGCGCCTAACATTCGCGCAGAAGCTGTGACAAAAGCAGGACTCATGGCCGCAAAGCTAGACATGGACACCGAGGCTCGGCAGTACTACGAGGAGATCCTCGCTGTCGATACAGAAGATGCCACTCCCTGGCACCCGAAAGCCTTCTGGGGTCTCCTCCACCTGCTCTACGAACAAGGACAGTATCAGGAACTCATCGACCAGTACCAAAGCAGGCGCATTTCTTTCAATAACAACCAGGCAGGACTCGAAGATCAAGCCCCTGTCATGCTCATGGTCGCCCACGCGTTCCGGCGACTTGAGAAGTATCGTCAGGCCGCCTCGCTCTACGACCAATCGGTAAAGCTCAATCCAAAAGGTAAAGAAGCTCGTGAAGCTGGCTACCGGCACTTATACTGCCTTTACAAGGACAAGAGCCCATTTCTCGACGCGAAGACTCAGCAGTATCTGACCACCCAACGAGAGAAGGGTAGCGGCCATCAATACTATCATCTTGCCCTCCTGCTAAAGGCAGAATCACTCTTCGGGCGCAAGCAGAAGACGAGCAAGACTTACAAAGAAGCGGCAGACGCCTATTCCGCGATCAGCCTCGACATGATCCCAGAGAACTACCATGCCATGGTCATTTACAAACTCGGTTGGGCTCAAACCGAAGCCGGCTTACACGACAAAGGCATCACCTCATTCTACACGTTCTCCACCAAATATGGAGAACAGTATCCAGAGCTCCTGCCGAAAGTCCTAGCAAAGCGCGGAGAAGCCTTTCGCAAAGTGAAAGACTACCGCAGTGCCGTGAAAGACTTCGATGCGCTCATCGCATCCGGCGCCGACGAGAACCTAACCTACCTCGCCTTGCAGCAGAAGGCTCTGATTCAAGTCGAACTCGAGAATCGCCCCGAAACAATCAAGGCGTTCACGGCTCTCTTGGAGAAGTTCCCCGACGGCCAAGGTAGCTCAGAAGCCCATTTCTTCATTGGCGACGCCCACTACAAGCAAGGCGAATTCAAAGAATGCATCGCCCCTCTAACGAAAGCGCGTGAGATCGATGCAGATACCTACACCGTGCCAGCAACCCAACGCATCATCGTCTCACACTGGCGTCAAGGCGACTCTGACAATGCGGCCAAAGAAGTCGATCTTCTCCTCGCAAAGGATCCGAAAACAAACCTAATTCCACCCAAGCTCTGGCTTTGGCTAGGCACCCGATTCTTTCAGCAAGAGAAATATGACGCTGCGGCAGTCTATCTCAAACAGGTGGCCAAGCCAGATGCACCGAAAGACACCTGGCCACTCGCCTGGAGCTTCCTCGGACGCGCTTACCTCCTCTCCGGCAAGTATGAGGAATCTATCGCCCCCTTCGATCACTACTTGGCCACAGAACCTGCTCCTGACGAACGTGCCAAGGTCCTTCTAAACAAGGCCACGGCCTTAAGCAAGATCGGGAAGTTAAAGGAAGCCCAAGCAGCAGCCGAAGAAGTCCAACAACTCCAGAAACAAGGCCGCACTTACGGCCAGGCTTGGATCTTGTTAGGCGACATCGCCATGGCCCAAGAACAGCACGAGAAAGCCTCCAAGTATTACGTCATTCCTAGCAGAATGTTCAAAGATCCTCTGGTCACTCCCGTCGCAATCGACAAAGCAGCCGTCGCCTTTGATAAGATGGGTGAAGCGCAACGTGCCGCAGACCTTCGCAGACAGTTGCGCGATGACTGGCCCACCTACAGAGCTGAGAGCTCGTAGCGGGCCTACAAACGGCAACAATTTGCTTCCCGACAAGTTCTAGGTTCGGACTAGAGTAGGGTGCCATGGAAGCACTCGAACAGAAGCAGCCCAGGATCCTTCTTGTCGAAGACGACATCAAGCTTGCCGCGCTCGTTAAGGAGTACCTGGAGAGCGAGCACTTCGTCGTAGAGGTAGAATCGCGTGGAGACACCGCCGCCAGACGCATCCTCGAAGAGAGACCAGACCTCGTCATTCTTGATGTCATGCTGCCAGGGATGGACGGCTTCGAAGTCTGCAAACATGTCAGACCAGACTACAAAGGAGCCATTCTCATGCTCACCGCACGCAGTGAGGAGGTCGACGAAGTCATCGGCCTAGAAATGGGCGCAGACGACTACATGAGTAAGCCGGTTCGCCCTCGTCTCCTACTCACACGCATGCGCACTTTGCTACGCCGAGTGCCTCAGGACCAGCCCGACGCTACAACGCAAGAGGCGAACACCATCCAGCTGACAGATCTTGAAATTAATATCACCCAGCGAAGTGTGCTTCTGTCAGGCAATGCTATTTACCTAACAACCGCAGAATTCGATCTCCTCTGGTTTCTCGCCCAGCGCCCAGGCGAAGTCATCACGCGCGATGAGATCTTTGAGAAAGTCATTGGCATGCCCTATGATGGTCTAGATCGCTCAGCCGATTTACGGATCACTCGCCTCCGCAAGAAACTAGGCGATGATGGGAAACAACCATCCCGAATCAAATCCATTCGTAGTGTTGGCTACCTTCTAGCGCCTTAGTGAAGCCATGACACGGTTCTATCTCCGTATCATCGTGGTCATCTTCTTGGCCATCGTCGCATCGATCCATGTCTTCATGAGGCTGGCCGAAGTGTGGGAAGAGCGCTTCTTCGAGCCTAAAGCCATCAAGCAACTTCACCAACTCGCCAAAACTCTCGGAGAACGCTTAGAAGGCATGAGCGAAGCGGAAGCCGAACAAGCCTTAAAAGAGATCGAGGAAGAACGAGGCCTCCCCATTCAGATCGTTACCCTAGACAACCTAGCGAGCGTCGCAGCCGACCGCCCAGAAGATGGTGAGACGCATCGCCTGTTTGTTGATCTGCAGGATCAGCCTTTCGGAGTCATGATCCAATCGGATGAAAGCCTGATCAGACGCTACGCACAAGACGAAGAGCGTTACATGGGACGCGGTGTCGGCCAGATGATTCTCATCATCGGTATCGCTGGATTCTTCATCTTACGCCCCCTGGTCAAGAAACTCCGCGTGCAAGAAGCCATTCTAACAGAGATCGCCGACGGCAATTTGAGCGCCCGCGTGGATGTCAAAGGCAAGGACGCGCTCGGTCGTCTCAGCCAGCGACTCAACTCCATGGCTGACCGTATTCAGGAACTGTTAGGTTCACAACGCCAGCTCATTCAAGCCGTCTCTCACGAAATGCGCACGCCAACTGCAAGAATAGGCTTCGCCTTGGAAATGCTCGCGGAGTCCAAGACCGACGAAGAACGCCAGCGAAGAATTGCTTCTCTCAACGAAGACCTCGCGGACATGGACTCTCTGCTAGAGGAACTCCTCACCTTCCTCCGCTTCGAAGACAGCGCACCGGAACTCGTCCGCGGATCCCAAGACATCCTCGCCATGGTCAGCGAAGCAGAACGCCGGGTGCAACGTTTCCGGCCAGAGCTCAGCATCACATCCGCAGCACTGCCCGAAGGCACCTCCACCTTTGAAGCAGAAGTCAGCCGAAAGTATTTCCCGCGCGTGCTCGAGAATCTCCTCATGAACGCCATGCGCCATGCCAAGAACCGCGTCCACGTGCAGGTAACAGAGCAGCATTCTCACCTAGAGATCTGTGTGGATGACGACGGCTCAGGCATCCCCGAAGAAGAAGCCGCACGGATCTTTGAGCCCTTTGTTCGCCTAGACCCCAGCCGAGACCGTCAAACCGGCGGCACTGGGCTCGGCCTAGCCATCACGAAGCGAATCATCGACCAGCATCAAGGCACCATTGCTGTCACGCGCTCCCCCTTGGGTGGCGCTCGATTCACGATTCAGCTTCCCCAGTAGAGCTAAATTCCAAGAGTGACTTTCACCCAGCCGCAGGGTTAAAACTCCCGTGCTCGCTATGAAGAAAGCTCTCCTCTGCCTACTTTCGCTCAGCCCCTGGACACTCCAAGGGACTGAGGACGATCGGGCTGCACACTTCGAGAAACACATCCGCCCGCTCTTCATAGCAAACTGCTACGAATGCCACTCCCAGGAATCCGGCAAAGCAAAGGGCGGCCTTCTCCTCGACTCCCCCGATGGCTGGTCGCGAGGCGGCGACGGCGGCCCTGCCATTTCTCCAGGCGAACCAAAGCAAAGCCTCCTGCTCCACGCCATCAGCTACAAGGACACGGAACTCCAGATGCCTCCAAAGAAACGGCTATCTCTCACCGAGCGTGAGCATTTGGAGAAATGGATCGCCCAAGGAGCTTACGATCCTCGCAAAGCCACAAGCTCCTCTTCCCAGAGCAAAGCCATCTCAGCTGATTTCTGGTCATTCCGCCCCATCTCTGATCCGAAGCCTCCTTCCTTAGAAAGCGAATGGAGCCACAGTCCTATCGACCGCTTTCTCGTCAAGGAGCACAAAGCAGCGAGCCTGCAGCCTGCTCCCGACGCTGACACACACACCAGATTGCGAAGACTCTATGTCACCCTCACAGGCCTCCCCCCTTCCCCCGAACAAATCGCCCAGTTTCTCGAAGACAAGTCCGCGAATTCCTGGGAACGCCTAACGGATCGACTCCTGGCCTCCCCACGCTTTGGCGAACACTGGGGACGCCATTGGCTAGACGTCACTCGCTATGCCGAGTCTAGCGGCGGTGGACGCAGCCTCATGTTCAAAGACGCCTGGCGCTTTCGAGACTACGTCATCGAATCTGTGAATGCCGATGTCCCCTTTGACGAACTCATTCGCGAGCACCTCGCCGGGGACATCCTCCACAAAGAGCAATCTCCTCGCCAAAGCCAACAGCTCGCGGCCACCGGCTTTCTCGCCCTAGGCCCGACGAACTACGAACTGCAGGACAAGGAACTTCTCCGCATGGAGGTAGTCGACGAACAGATCGACACCATGGGACGAGCATTCCTCGGCATGACGCTCGGATGCGCACGCTGTCATGATCACAAATTCGATCCTGTCTCGACTGAAGAATACTACGCTCTCGCTGGCATCTTTCGTAGCACAGAGACTATCACTCCTGGCAATGTGTCAGGATTCGTAAAGACGCCGTTACCAAGCCCACACCAAGCCAAGCGACTCGCCTACGAATCTGAGCTAACAGAACGCCTTGCCGCAATAGCAAAGAGCAAAGACAAGGCCCTCAAGAAAGAACTCGAAACCTTTAAGAAATCAGCCCCACCTGAGATCCCCAAAGTCATGTCGGTCAGAGAGCAGTCTCCCAAAGAGATCGCCGACTGTCGCATACGTATTCGAGGCGCTATCCGGAGCCTTGGTAAACCTACCCGGCGCGGGTTCCTCACCGCCGCCACTCCCCAAGGCGTCGATCATCAACCCAAACTCAAGGCAAACGCTAGTGGTCGCCAGGAACTCGCCGAATGGCTAACGCACCCGAGAAACCCTCTGACCACTCGAGTCTATGTAAACCGCCTTTGGCATCACGTCTTCGGCCAAGGGCTCGTTCGCACCGTCGACAACTTCGGACGAACAGGCGAGCAGCCCTCGCATCCCGCCTTGTTAGATTACCTCGCCACTCAATTTCAAGAATCTAGCGATTGGTCGACCAAACGACTCGTCCGTGACCTCCTACTCACAAGGACATTTCAGTTAAGCAGCAAAGGCGACGCCACAAGCGATCCTGAAAACCGACTATTAACTCGCGCGCACGCAAGAACTCTGACCGCCGAAAGCCTACGAGACACCATCCTCCAGGTTTCTGGACAACTCGACCTCACCGCAGGAGGACTCACCATAACGAAATTCAGTGACTACGACAACGGCTATCAATTTGGCGACTTTCGCCGACGCGCAGTCTATGCACCCGCCTTCCGAAACGCACGTCTGGAGGTGCTCAACCTCTTCGATGCCGCAAACCCAAACATGACACAAGGACGACGCCCAAGAACAACGTTAGCCACACAAGCACTCTTCCTCATGAACAGCCCGTTTGTCATGGACCAAGCCCAAGCGGTCGCCACCCGACTCGCGCAGAACCTTCGATCTCCCAAAGATCGCCTCACTGCCGCCTACGAACACATTCTCAATCGCCTCCCAACCTCTGAGGAGCGCGCCTTAGCGCAATCTTACTTAACAAGCGCTTCCCACGACCTCGCTTGGCCTACCCTCATCCAAAGCCTCTTCGCATCCGTAGACTTCCGCACCCTTCACTAACATGTCTTCCACTCATCCAACTCGTCGGCAGATGCTCCAGCAAGCGTCCTGTGGATTCGGAGGTCTCGCTCTGGCAGGGCTTTGTCAGGGAGCTACAAACCCGCTCTCACCAAAGTTAGGACCCGGGCAGGCACGCGCCAAACGCGTCATCTTTATCTTCATGCAGGGCGGCCCAAGCCAGGTCGACTCCTTCGATTACAAGCCCGAGCTGCAGAAATCTCACGGCAAGGACTATGACTTTGTCGGCGTCCGCTTTGGCACCTTTGGAGAAGCCAGCAAGCGGAAATTGATGAAACCGCTATGGGACTTTCATCAACGCGGCGAGACTGGCCGATGGGTTTCCGACCTCTTTCCCGAAATCGGCAAACACGTCGATGACCTCTGTTTCCTCCACGGCATGCACACGGAAGGCGTCGCCCACGGCCCGTCCACACTCTTCATGCACACCGGCGCGACCAATCTCGTGAGGCCCTCCATGGGCAGTTGGGTCAGCTATGGCCTCGGCACTGAGAATCAGAACGTCCCGGGATTCATCACGATCAATCCAGCCGATAGCAAAGGCGGCCCCCGCAACTACTCCAACGCCTTCCTCCCCGCTGTCCACCAGGGCACGGCCATTGGCAGCGCTGGACAGTCCTCCAAGAACGCTCGTTTCCGCAATATCGTGAATCGGCAGTGGGCGCCTGATGTCCAGGAGCGCCAGTTTGCCCTGCTCCAGGCCATGAATCGCGCTCAACATGCACGGCACGATCAGACGGCTCCCAGTGATTCGACCGACGCCATGATCGAGTCCTATGAACTTGCCTGGCGCATGCAAATGAACGCACCCGGCCTAACTGATCTCGCGGCCGAATCCCCCAGCACCTTGTCCATGTATGGCATCGGTGAGAAAGTGACAGACGATTTTGGCAGACAATGCCTACTCGCTCGACGAATGGCGGAAAAAGGCGTGAGGTTCATCCAGGTGAACTACTCAGATGAATCACCCACTCCACGTTGGGATCAGCATAGCAACATGCCCAAACACCTCGACCACGCCCGCGCGACAGACAAACCAGTAGCAGGTTTGCTAGCCGACCTTAAGGCACGAGGCCTTCTCGAGGATACCCTCGTCTGGTGGGGTGGCGAATTCGGTCGCACTCCATTCTCACAGAACAACGATGGCCGCGATCACAATCCTCGTGGCTTCACCGTGTGGCTAGCGGGCGGCGGCGTTCAACCAGGACTCGCCTACGGATCGACCGACGAACTCGGAGACACCGCCGTGGATGGCCGCGTCCACATGCACGATCTCCATGCCACCATCCTACACCAGCTTGGGCTAGATCACGAACAGCTCACCTACCGCTATGCCGGACGCGACTTCCGACTCACCGACGTGCATGGCCGCGTCGTGCACGAGATCTTGGCCTAGGACTCCTCGTGAAAGTAGATCTTCACGAACTTCATGTGCTTCCCGTCATCGAAGCCACGCTCCAGAAACAGATCAGACTGCTTCACAAAGCCACTGGAGAAACGAATCTCGGCTCCGGTATCAAGCTTGAGACGCGCCTTGAGCCGCTTCTTCGCCTTCAATGCGGCGTCTTTGACCACCTCAAACTTGTCATCCAAGTCCTCTCCATTCTCGTCCTCGTAGACATTCTTGAAACTATCAAACTGCTCAATCAGCTCAGGCTCTTCTAACGCAGTCTTTTTGAAGTCTTCCAAATCGAACTCACGGTTCTCTTCCATGTAATCGAAAGCCTTATTAGCGATCTCCACGCGCTTCTCTCCATTCACTTCATCAGGCAAGCCTTTCTCCGCAAACGCCACACACATTTCTGAGTAACGGCGAGTCTGATAGTCATCGCCATCTGCCGGCACCACACCAAGAAAGTCACGAATCCAGAATTGAGTGCCGCCGCCCGATTTATCAAAGACATAGACGAGGTAACCCTCATCAGATTTGTGATTCACGATGAGACAACCTTTGTCGATCTTGTCAGGATAAATCCCTTCTTGAGTGACCAAGCGAAGATCATCATCAACCACCGCAATCTGGAGGAATGGGACCTTGCTCTCAGACTTGATGATACAAATGCCCTGAGTCGGCTCTCCATTCACAACCAAATTCTCTAACAAGCCGACGCAAAGATCGCCGGACTTGATATTCGGATGCCGAGATTCCGTATAGAGATGTTTCGCAATCTCACCGCTCCGCGCGAGTAACTCTTCGTTGTCTTCGAAGATAGCCTTAGCATGCCCATAGACAGTATTGGCATCTAAAATGGCAAACTGATGTAACTCAAGAGCACGAAATGATTTCAAGAAACAAATCGTGAGCACGTCAGCCTCCTCTTCAGCAAAGTGACAGAGCTGCTTCGACGTCTGAAGAGGCTCTTCTCGGAGTTGATTGCCCACTTTGGCTAAGCCCATGCTGCCGAGATGTGCGTCTTTCAAGTGAACCGAGGATTGCATATAGAGGAGGATAATTGGGTTGAGGTGTACTGCCGGGTAGCAGTCGGCAGGATGCATCAACTTCAAGATTGGTCCAAGCCCATCTTGAAGGAGATCCGGTTTTTAGTTGAGTCATCCAAAGCACTTTCCTAACGTGCCCTTCTATGAACCGACGTCAGTTTCTTGCCTCAGCCACGGCCACTGCAGCCACTCTAGGGTCCAGCCAAATCGCACTTTCTGCTGATCGCCAGAATCAACCCCTGAAGCTCGGATTTGATAATTTCTCCGTTCGCGCCCTCGGCTGGAAAGCAGACAAGCTGCTCGACTACGCCGCTACCCAGAAAGTCGACACCATCCTCTTCTCTGACCTCGACGTCTACGAAAGCCATGACGAAGCCTACCTCAAAGATCTCAAGGCCAAAGCCGACGGACTCGGGCTAGAGATTCAGGCAGGCACCGGCGGGATCTGCCCCAGCGCGCATCGCTTCAGTGACAAATGGGGCACAGCAGAAGAGCATCTCATGCTGACGCTTCGCGTCGCCCATACGTTAGGATCGAAAGCCGCACGTTGTTACCAAGGCTTCGGAGCAGACCGTCAATCAGAAGGCGGTCTCAAAGCTCGCATGAAAGACACGGTCAAAGTCTGTAAAGCCGTCGAAGGCTACGCCAAGGAAGTAGGCGTGAAGATCGGCATCGAGAATCACGCAGGTGACATGCAAGGTTGGCAGTTGAAAGAACTCATCGAAGAAGCTGGCCCAGACTATGTCGGCGCCACCGTCGATTCTGGAAACGCCACGTGGACTTTAGAGGATCCGTTAGTGAATCTAGAAACCCTGGCACCGTATGTGGTTTCGTCAGGAATCCGTGACTCTATGGTCTACGAGAATGAAGACGGCGCCGTGGTTCACTGGACCGCGATGGGCGAGGGCAATGCTGATATGAAGACCTACGTAGCGCGCTTCGCCGAACTCTGCCCAGAGGTGCCACTCCAACTCGAGATCATCTCGGGATTCGGCAAGCCCTTCCCGTATCTGAAGAAGGATTTCTGGAAAGGCTACGAAGACATTCGCGGGCCCGAGTTTGCCAGCTTTATCAAGCTCGCCAAATCTGGAACCCCGATCGAAGGCGGCGACTCTGGCAACAAGGCCTATCAGAAAGACGAACTCGAACGTAGCATCCGCTACTGCAAAGAGACGCTCAAGATTGGCCGCAAGGCTTAGAGCTTGGCAAACGCCTCATCAAATCGAGCCAGGAGATCATCGATAAGCTCAAGCCCAACCGCGATCCGAATGAGGTTTCGCGAGACACCGCATTTCTCTGCCCATTCCAGCTCCTCATAGTGCGCAAGCAAGGTGTAGGGACAAGCTAATGTGAAATTCGTGCCCAGGCTAGGCCCCTTGCTCACCCGCAAGGCGTCATAGAAGACACGTGCCGCGCGTTCTCCACCTCGCAGCACGACCGATATAAGGCCGCCGTAACCTCCCATCGGACGCCGGATCTTCTCATAGTTGGCCACAGTCTCGCGATCCGGATAAAAGACATCTTCAACCTCGGAGCGTGCTGATAAATAGGCAGCCAATCGCTGGGCATTCGTATTGATCACCTCCATGCGCTCGGGGAAATTCTCGCTATTCGCTAACAGAACAGCCACATCCAATGAGTGCAAAGGCGCGGAAGAATCCTGCTCGAAGAAACACTGAAACCGTTTAGCAAATGGGCTCGACGGACTAACCCACACAGCACCCGCCATCACGTCTCCTCGACCAGACACGCTCTTGGTCAAACTTGTAGTCACGAGATCTGCGAATGGATAGACATCAACGTTATGAACCGTACCCAGCGTATCATCCACTAACAACGGCACTTTCGCTGCCCGACAGAGTTCAGAAACCCTCGGCAGATCAATCGTCCTCGTCAGCGGGTTGCAGGGAATTTCACAGAATACCGCCCTGATATTCTCTTCTCTCAATAACATTTCAAGATCACTGACTAACGTATCCCCCAGCAACAGATGCGCACCCTCACCCAGATGCTTCTGGATGCAGTAGACATCCACGTAGGGAAACTCTAGCTGAATAGTCTTCCCACGCGATTGACCTGAAGTCCCCGCGCGGAAAGCCGCAAAGATCGCCGCCATACCACTCGCATAAAGGTGCCCATGTTCAGGAGATTGACCAGACCAAGAAGCCAGTCGCGCTAAAAGTTTACTCCCGGCCTCATCGCCTAACTGATCCGCCCCGCCAGAGAGCATGAGCTCAGCCTGGCGACTACTGACAATCTCTCCTGTGTAGCGCCAGTAGCGCAGCGCTTGACGCTTAAAACATTCCGGAAAGACCAGCACGCCCGCGTCACTTCCAGGCCAGCACTCAATCTTAGCCTCCACATCTAGATAATCCCGGCAGCGTTCACACGCAGCAATACTACCGAAGACAAGCGCAGACTCCCCTTTGCTAGCAAAGCGCTCGGTCGCAGCCGCAAAGAGCACCTGAACCTCAGGATGACAGAAGAAGCGTGGATACCCGCACTGCAGCGCCTTCATCACGCCGGGATCTCCTTCTTCGTAGCCGATGACGCTATCCCAAGTCGGCATTGCAACCGATACAGCATGCCTCGAATCTGGAATAGGAGTTCCAAGGTCCGATAGCTGCCAAAGGGGCTGAGTGAGAAGATCGCGCACGCTGAGAGAAGACATAGAAGTGATTTCCCATCTGTCCAATGACAAGACCGATGCTGTCTTGCGAAAAGTCACGATACTCGCTACCGTGAGAACGTTAGTCGCCATGAGAAAAGATATGAATTCATCGAATAGGAAATCTGTAGCCATCGTCCATCAGGAGATGGCCATTTCAATGAAGTGCCTTGGGAAACGGTTTGCCCGTTTCTTTCAGAGGCGCTTCTTAGAGATGACCGGTTCTAACCCTACCAGAACTCTAACGAATTCTGATCCTAGCAACCGTTCACAGAATCGACCTATCATGATCACCACATTGACATCAATGTCCGTTGGCCTCGCCATGGCTTTCAGCTCATGCAGCACGCCGCGCTTCTCCCAAGTCAGGGCTCCAGAACGTTACAACTACAATTTCGTTCATGGCCAAACCGCACTCGTTCAGGGGAACGTCGCCTGGGCCCCCAGCCACGCTCCCGCTCCTGTCCATCGCGCGATGGAAGCTGGGAATGCACTCCAAGGAAAGCCTTACCTTTGGGGCGGCGGCCATGGGAGTTTCGAAGACTCCGGCTACGACTGCTCAGGAACCGTTTCCAACGTCCTTCACCGCGCCGGCCTAACCAATCGCACCATGACCTCATCCGAGTTCATGAACTACGGCAAACCTGGTCCAGGTCGCTGGATCACGATCTACGCTCGCGACGGCCATGTCTTCATGACCATCGCTGGACTCCGGATCGATACCGGAGGTACGAAAGAAGATACCGGCCCCAAGTGGAAGCCATTCGGCCGCAAGACCTCAGCCTTCATCGTCCGTCATCCTCCTGGCCTTTAGTTAGTCTTTCTTGTCCTTACTTGGATCAAAGAAGATGCGAATGTCAGGCTCCTCTTCTTCACCAATAACCTTCTGAGCACGAATCAGCGCATCTCGAGTCGAAAGATTCGGATTGAAGGGATTGTTGAGGAAGAGATTCCGATCCTTCTCTTCAGTTCGATAGGCCTCAGGATCATCATCTAGGACTTCCAACAGCCCACTGTTCTTGAAAACCTCATGAACCTCAGAGCTCGCGCCACTGATGATCAGATGCCGGTCACGCTCACGCATGAAGGTGATCAACTCTTCGAGAGCCATGACACTCGTTGCATCCAGGTGCCGTGCATTCTTGAGGCGAAGAATGATCACCTTGATATTCGGATCCACGCAAACAAGTTGAATCTGCGTCCGGAAAAGCTCGGCAGCTCCGAAGAAGAGCTCTCCCTCCACATGCACGATAGAAATAGCCGTGCGCTGCTCTCGTTTCTCGGCCTCGGCTAGCTGCCCCTCTTGATTGAATTCATACTCCGTCAAATGCGGCTTGCTCGCCTTCTTCAAATAAAGCGCAATAGACACCGCCGTACCTAAGAAGATCGCAATGTCCAATCGGGCGACCAACGCGGCGATCACTGTTGTAGTAAGCACTGCGGCATCCGACCCGGTCGCATTCATGCAGATGCGAATACTCCGGGGATTGATCAACGTCACTGCGACACAGATCACTAAGGCGGCAAGGCACGCTTTAGGTACATAGCCCACTAGGTTGCCTAACAAGATCGCTCCAAGAAGACAGAACAACCCACCATACACACTGCTCAGGCGGGTCACGGCACCAGAAGCGAAGTTAAGCGCTGATCGGGTAAGCGATCCCGACGCAGGCATGCCACTTAAAAAAGCTCCAAAGAGATTAGCCGCGCCTACGCTGAGCATGTCTTGATTGAGGTTCGAAGGCTCGCCTGTTTTTCCGGCCAAGGTCTTAGACATAACAGACGTCTCCAATGCAGCAAGGAAGGCCACACTCAAGGCAGTGCCAAACAGAAGACTTATGACATGAAAGAGTTCCGCCCCACGCTCTATTGGCATGGCAGGCAAGATCTGAGCCAGACTGAAAGTATCCTCACTGAAGTCTTTGAACGAGAATCCCTCCACATTCGCTTTGAGAAGGACTCCTATCAGTGTCACTAAAACGAGCGTAGCAGGGAAAGCCAAACGCTTGATCCAACGACGCAATCCAAAGTAGATGCCGGCCGTAATGCCCCCGATCAACATTGGCGGCCATGCAACTTCTCCAAGATGCCGCCCCAATCCCATGATCACTTGAATGAACGTTCGACTTTCTTCCGGCCTAAGCTCCACCCCGAAGACATGTTTCATCTGATTCGCAATGATCAGAATAGCAGCACCCGTGATATAGCCCACGACCACACTCCGACTCACATACTGCACAAGATCGGCGACTCGCAGAAAGGAACCGACGATCAAGATCAGTCCCACTAGCAAGACTAGTATCGGCATGAGCGTTGGATAAGCTCCCATCGTGATCAAGACCAGAAAGGCCGTCGCATTCGTGGGTCCCAGCACGGTGTAGGACGACCCTGACAAGATTGGCGCAATGATCGAAGCAATGATCGAGCAGGTAATCCCGTAATAGACGGGCAAATCCGCCAACGAAGCATAAGCCATTCCCTGTGGAATCGCTAACAAGGCGACATTCAAAGCCGCACGAATATCACATCCAAACTTCTTCCCGCTGTAACCTCGGAAACTCTTACCAATGGGAAACGCCTCTAAGTCGTTGTCCACGACCAGCCGCTTTATTTGGCGAAAGAGAGTTCCTAACATCGAGACAGTCTCAGGACGACAACCGTCCTTGTATCCATTCCATGGCGAAGAACAGGGCTGTCGTCAATGCGCAGCATGCGAGAAGGGCCAGATAAAAGTTCCATTTCGCGTCGAGCAGCTTGGGAAGCACTAGAAACATCGGCATCGTCGGGAGAACATACCAGAAAGTGGACGAGGAATGAGAGGCGATCTTCGAAGTGGACTGCCCTTCCGCCTGCATCCAGACCATGACAAGAATCGAGGTGAACGGCAATGCCACGATGAGCGCTCCCAGCTTCTCACTTCGCTTCACGATCTCCGACACCGCGACGATAATCGCCACCGTGACCAGCGTCTTCACAACAAATTTAGCGTCCCAGCCAAGCGACGAAAGACGAGTTCCAGTCCAACTCGAAAGGCGCCCCCAGGAATCTAGCAAGTTCATGCAGCAACTATGAGTCATCCCGAACTTGCTGTCGACAACGCAGGACCAAATTCTCTTTGTGCCGATTCATGAATCTAGGCAGAATCACCGCATGCGTATTGCCTATCTTATCCTGAGCACCTTCCTCTTTGCCAAGGCTACTCTAGCTCAGGACCAGCCTAACATCGTCTTTCTACTCGCCGATGATCTCGGCTGGACCGGACTGAGTTGTTACGGAAGTGATTTCTACGAAACGCCAAACTTAGATCGCCTCGCAGCTCAAGGAGTGAAATTCACCGATGCCTATGCTGCCTGCACAGTATGCTCTCCGACTCGCGCCTCCATCATGACAGGGCTCTACCCTGCACGACTGCATCTCACTGATTTCATCGCGGGCCAGCATCGCCCCTGGGCCAAACTCACCGTACCTGACTGGCAGAAGGGCCTACTCCACCAGCACACAACCCTGGCAGAAGCGCTCAAAGCTCAAGGTTATCAAACAGGCATGGTCGGGAAATGGCACCTCGAGCGGCGGAATCACATGGCAGCCGATGCTCCGACTAATCATGGCTTCGATATCGCTATTGGCCGACCACCAGGCACCCGAGGCTATCAAACGAAAGAAGGTTTCCTCACAGATTACCTTACCGACGGCGCCGTCAACTACATCGCCGAAGCGAGCAAGAAGGACGCCCCATTCTTCCTCTACATGGCCTACAATGTTCCTCACACACCCATACAAGGACGCCAAGACCTGATCGCCGCCTTTGAGAAGAAACGGAACCCTAAGGCGCTTCACCACAACGCCACCTACGCGGCCATGGTCGCGAGCATGGACATCAGCGCCGGCCGTATCCTGGACGCACTGGAAGCACACCAGATTTCTGACAACACGCTGGTGATCTTCACTTCAGACAATGGAGGCCTCACGCAACGCTACAACAAGCATGACAACTTCACCGAGAACCTTCCGCTTCGTCGCGGCAAAGGCTCGGCTTATGAAGGCGGTGTCCGTGTGCCCGCCATCATCAAATGGCCCAGCCAGACCAAACCGGGAACGCTTTGCGAAACGCCGATCATGACGATCGACTACTTTCCGACGCTCTTGAAAGCAGCCGGAGCGACTGAAGCTCTCCCCTGCGACGGCCGCGATCTTCGCCCACTCCTACAGGATCCCAATACTACTCTTAAACGCGATCTCTTCTGGCACTATCCCCACTATCATGCAGGTGGCGATAGCCCTTACTCAGCTATCCGGTCAGGCAAATATCGCCTCATCGAGTTCCACGAAGATAAATCCGTCGCCCTTTACGATCTATCCAGCGACCTCGGCGAACAACAGGACCTCTCCAAGACGCAACCCAAAAGAACCGCAGCTCTCCGTACAAAGCTCCACCAATGGCAACGAAGCGTCGGCGCCCAGACAACGCTTCCGAATCCGGAACATGATACTATCAAAGCCACACAAGTAGTCCGAAACCCTCCCTCCCCGTAGCGGGATGCATCAGCATTCCGACCCCTCCCTCCCCGTAGCGGGATGCATCAGCATTCCACCCCTAGCGCTAAAAGTTGAGTTTAAAACTTGTTGCAGTTCCCATCTCCCGATAGCCTCAGAAGCATCATGAAACGGATGCGGTGTAAGTGGTTTATTTGTCAGGGACTTATCGGAATTGCTTGGATGGCGATTTCCACGCCCGAGGTGCTTGGCCAAGACGAACTTCTGTTTGAATTCAGTCAGAACGCCCGAATCGGGAATACCGTCGAGTTTCAATGGTCAGCCGATCCAGATCTCGCTTTGCAACAGTCTTCAAGCCTTCGCGAGGAAGACTGGGAAACTCTGCTTGCCTCTCGAGGCGAACCCTCTTTCTCAGCTACTCGGCAAGAAGAGGATACGATGTTCTATCGCCTGGTCCGTTTACCAGGGTCAGGATCACGTGCAACTTCGACGCCTGAACTTGAGTGGCGCCTCACCGAGCTCACCATCAATCAGATCGACCGTGCATTAAATCCTCAAGCCAGCGCCCCCGAAGCGGACGCTTACCCTCCTGACGACGGCGACGGCCAGCACTCGCTCGGCCTGTTTGGCGAACAAAAGCCATTCAGTTGGGCCACGCAGCCAGGACTCATTCGCATCTACACTCCAGGCAAGACCGAGTTCGATCGCGCCTATAAACTCTACTCTAGCAAAGACAGTGTAGCGTCATCACCTCCAGACTTGGAGGCAGACATCGCTAGCACGCGTTCTTGGCAGGAGTTTCCTGACAGGTTCACAGATCTAAACGAAACCATCTCCCAAGCTGATGGTGGCCTAAAGTTTCCCATCCTCGACCCACGCGCCTTAGGTGCAGGTGTAGAAGGCTTCCACTATCCCGAGGACGAAACTCTTGGCACAGTCGCCAACGCCCAACTTCCGATGCCCGCCGAATGGCTTTATGTGCTGCAAGATGGCTCATTAGGCACCCTCGACGGCACAGGTGCCTGGAGCGGTGAGGGCAACGCCTCTGATGACAATCCTATCGTAGCTCGATTAGCTTATTGGGGCGACGATGAGACGGCGAAACTCAATGTAAACATTGCCTCCGAAGGCAGGCCCTGGGATGTCCCGAGAGCAGACACGCCTCAAGAGCGAAGCTACGCAATGATGCAACCCGTGAATGGTGAAGTCCAACGCTACCCAGGACATCCATCCATGACTTCGCTGAGCAGCATCCTCTTTCCGGGTAAGTCTGCAAGCCACCAAGAAGAAAGCAATCGGCTAACAAAGGCCGAATTAGAACTCATATACAAACTTACCCCACGAGTCGTTTACAATGAGATAGAACGGAATGGCGACCCAGTCTCACTAGATGACGACAAGAAATACGCCAATGTCTCTGATTGGCTAAGCAAGGCAGAATCACACGGAGTCGACGACGCAAAGTTTCTAGGTGGATTTGTCACCACAAGTAATCCATCTCCAGAAATCTCCATTCACGGCCGACCACGAGTCAGCATGTGGCCAGTCCACGATCTGGAAAGCGATCTGCACCGGTCAGCCTACGACTCACGCTCAGCGGAGTTGAGCCCTTCTTACAATTTCCGCCGTCGCGACGCCACCTCGAGGCACGCCGAAATCTACAGCCGAGCCAGTCGACACAATGTCAATCTCTATCAGTACCTCATGCACCAGACCTATATGAAATCGCCTGGCTATGGGAAATCGTTAGCAGCAAAGTACGGCGCACGACGAGACACCTCGGACTACGAGGATGACATGGACTACGACAAAGATCATTTCATGATCGCGTTCTCCATGCTCGATCACATTCGCACCACCAATATCACGGATCCAAATCTGGAAGAGCCCTACGCTGATCCACTGAACCTATCAGGTAGCGGATCTGGCACCATCCCCGGCTTAAGTCTCATCAGCCGTAATCTCAAAACGGGAACCGGATCTTCAGACCACTCCCGACGCTGGTCGAGCCCCACATTGGAACCAAGTGGCGCCGGACGAGACTATACACTGTCAGAGCTGGTGCTCGCTGCCTACATCACGGGTGAGACCACGATCGAAAGCTGGTCGGGCGGACAACCCAAATTCAGTGCCGAGAGTGGCGTTGGCTCTGACACCAACGTGCGAAACGCCATTCTCGAGAACAAGCATCCCGCCTACGCCGAGTGGACCGGACATACCTTTGGCCCCAACGACGCCGGAAAGACATTTGTTAGTATCGAAGTAGGGCTACTCCCTGAAGCCTTCTCACCATCTCAAGGAACGCCTGGAAAGACCCCAAATCAGACTCTTCGCCTACTCACCGGTGGCGCAGAATACCGTGGAGGCTTCAGCGCCGATCGCGGACTACGAGTCAATGGAATCCCATTACAACTTTGGGGAGAATCGACGGCTCTCAATACCCAACTCCAAGGCCCCACCCTTGCGACAGCGGAACGAAGTGAACTCGGCGCCCGCCAGCTAGACATGCCTAAGGATTGGCCAGGTCACGGTGGGCTGGGTGGACCACGCTTATTTCGCTTCGGCACCTTCACCATCAGTGAGAATGAGCACGGCTGGTTTGGGAACGAGTTTCTAGCCAACGGCCACGGCCCGCTCTCAGCCTGGTATTGCCAGACGCTGATAGTCGTCGAGAAAGGCACCAACCTATCATTCACCCAAGAAGAACCCATTCAGATCGTTCTCTCCTCCGGAAGTCCTGAACAGGCGACCACAGGAAACATCACGCGCCTCTTTAACTTTCGCTTTGCCCAGCCAGGCAAAGCGTTTGAAGTCCCCGCACCTGAAGATGGATCGCAACAGTACAAGGGCTGGACACGTCGCCTACGCTCAGCTGCAGGCACTTCGACAGACAGCCCCTTCCCCATCTTAGACCCAGGGAGCCACGAGGCAACAAAGGGCCTGTCAGTCACTCACAGTGACTATCGACACGTAGCGCTTAAACGCGTCGTCCCAAGCGAACTATTCGGTCACCACCCCGCAGCGAAAACTGAACGAAATTCACATTCACTAACTTGGGCCACGCGCAATGGTGCCCTGGCTGAACCTTCGTCCAGCCAGGGCCCTGTCGTCATTGGTAGAAGTCTCGTTGATGGGGTCACCTACGCCGACGAAATCCTCCCTGACTTTGTCCATGATGTGAGAAACAGAGCAAAGTTCGCCCCTCTACTTAGTAGCAACTATCGCTTTCCTATCGATCCAACTATCACGCGAGATTTCGACAATGGTCTCGGGAATACACCCGATGGCCCTTACATCAATACCTCTGACGATGGCGAAGACCGAATCCCAGGCTCAAGCCTCTTCAATCCTCTAGCACCTTACTTTGAGGGAGCCAGAGGCCCCGCTGCGTTTGGTGCCGAACATCACTTCGCCCGGCGGATGGCACCGTCACCAGTCGCCTTCGGATCTCTCCCCTCAGCAGTTCAGGCCAATGCACCTTGGACATGCCTACTCTTCAGACCAAACCTCTCCACATCGCCTCACCTAGGCGAGGCTGGCAATGGCTTAGTCTGGGAACGCAACCACACCACTCTCGATGGATTTGAAAGCCCCATGATGGCCACCGTCAGCGGAGATCCCTCTTATCCAGCAGACCATCTTTGGTTAGACTATTTCTGGATGCCCATGGCCCAACCAGTCGATGCTACCAGCCCCTTCGCTACTCAGGGAAAAGTAAACATGAACTACCAGCTCTTCCCTTTCACTTACATCAAACGAGCAACTGCGATGCACGCCGTCCTCAAAGGCGAGGAAATCATGGCCATCCCGACTTCAGCAGGGCTCACCTACAAGACATCCCAGGACAACCCCAACTGGCGTCATCAGATCGATGCCGAGCAAACCCTCGCACAATTCGAAGACACCTTTACCAAAGGAGAGATCTTCATGACAGAATCCGAAATTTGCGAACAGTTCCTGATCCCCAATGGACAAACCTGGGACGGCACAGGAGAAAGCATACGCGCCTTCTGGGACAAACACCGTTTGTCTGGCGACAACACCTTGGAGCGCCCCTATGCAGGTCTATACTCCCGTCTCACCACACGCTCGAATGCCTTTCGATTACACTTTCGTATCCAGACGATCTCGAAGGGTGCTGGATCCGCACCAGACCGTTTTGACAGAGACAATGATGTCATTTCTGAAGATCGGCGGGGTGCCAAGGTCATCGAACGCGTGCTGCGCCACCACGATCTACCTGACTACCTGAATCCGAATACCGATCTAGCCAATCAACCACGTGCCGAAGCCTTCTACGATGTCGTGGTGCGAGATACGGAGTAGCCAAACAGCGCAGCGTTTCGTAGGCTAGAGCATGACCTCACGCCTACTCGCCTCGCTCTTCATCCTCACTGCGACGCCCATCTTTGCGCAAGACCTCTCAAGGTCTCCCTTTAGCCTCGGCTTCGCTTCCCAGCCTGGCACTGATATTGACGGCGGCGGCGACGTTTCTACTGAGTCTTACTATCTTCGCGCGGCCGTCCCCTTTGTTCGCGAAGAAGGACGCCTGGTCGCGATGACGGCACGTTATCAGCACACCGACTTTGATTTCAGCGGAAATATTCCCGGCAGCTTTGGCGCGCTAGATCCCTGGGATGAGACCCATTCTTTCAGACTCAGCCTCCCCGTCTTGTGGAAGCTAAACCAATCGTGGGACCTCTTCAGCGTCGCCGCTCTTCGACTGGACTTCGAGAACGGCGCGGATGTGGGAGATTCCGTTTCGGGTAGTTTACTCACTGGAGCCGCCTATCAATGGAGCGATCGCCTGTCCATTGGCCCAGGGTTAGGTGTGAGCACCCAACTTGAAGACAGTGTCAGTATCTTTCCATTAGTCTACGTGAATTGGCAGGCAACTGACTCTCTCACTCTCACCACACGCCCCGGCGGGGGAGCCATCGGGGGCCCCGGAATCACGGCCAATTGGCAGATCGCAGAGAATTGGACAAGTAGCTTCGGCGTGAATTTCGAGAGGCTACGCTTTCGCCTCCAAGACAAGAATGCAGTCGCCCCTGAAGGGATCGGAGAAACGACAGGCGTCCCCGTCTATGCGTCACTTGGCTATCAGAAAGATCACTTACGCTTTTCCATCTTTGGCGGCGTGCGCTTCGCAAATGAACTTCGCATCGAAGATTCAAACGGTCGTGGTATCATCGAACGAGACGCCGATCCCGCCCCCTTCTTTGGGGTGAATCTGTCTCTGCATTTCTAGCTCCACCACGCTTGACTGGGCAAATAATCGCCCTTATCGACGGGTTCATTCATGTTCACCCGCCGAATTACCAGCCTAGTCAAAGCATGCCGCATCGCGGTAGGGCTCGTCTGGTGGCGTGCCTAACCGATCTCGGCAAGGTACTCGAACGTGAACTTATAGATAGCCTACAAAGGGCTAGAATGAAGACGTGAAGGTCGCCTTGCCGGCTCCCATTTGCGTCTATGCAATCATCCACCACCACGCCCGCAGAAGCAGACAAGTCGACTCCTAAGAGTCCATTCCTCCGTGGAATGATTCTCATGGTGAGCTGTCTCGGCTTCTTCACCGCCAATGCGCTTCTCATCAAGCATCTTGGCACACACCATCACGTCGGCACTTGGCCGCTCGTCTTTCTGCGAGGATTCATTGGCCTGGGCATCGTCGTCATCTTCTACCGCTCTGGGGCTGGGCTGAAACTGTCACGGGTTTTCACTCGACCTATGCTAGTCACGCGTGGACTGTTAGGCGCATTCGGACTCTGTGCCTACTACTGGACCATTCCCCAGCTCGGAGCAGGTCTAGCTACGCTTCTCAGTAATCTCTATGTCGTTCTGGGAGCCGTGTTCGCGTCCTGCTTTCTGGTAAAGGAGAAACTCAGCGCCCACCAGTTCGTTTGGCTCATTGTCAGTCTCTGTGGCGTTGCCCTACTCAGCGAGGCACGTTCAGGCATCGATATCGCCTTTGCCGTCGCTCTCATGGGTGCAGCTTCTGCGGGGATGGTCATCACGATCATTCGCTACCTTCACCGCTCCGAAGCCACGCCCACGATCTTCGCATCGCAGTGCGTCTACGCCATGCTCGCTGTGCTTCCCTTTGCCTTTCAGGAAATGCTCCAACTGCGTGGTCCCGCGCTGTTCTGGACCATCGTCACTTCCTTCGTCGCCGCCGTCGGTCAGCTAACAATGACACACGCCTTCCGCTACCTCAACGTTTCTGTCGGTGGCTCTCTTCATCTCACCATCCCTGTGTGGGTTTCCCTCGGAAGCTTTCTGATGTTTGGAGAAACCTTCAGTCCGCTACAACTCATCGGGGCCGGCCTCGTTCTCTTCGGATGTTTTAAGGCGATTCGCAGATGAATCCATCCCGGACCATTGACAGCCACCACTCTCAAGGGCGAGCCTAGTACCCATGGCTACCAAGAAGGACAATCGCTTGTTTCTGCTCGATGGAATGGCGCTCATCTACCGCGCGCACTTCGCTCTCATCCGCAGCCCGATCTACACCTCAAGCGGGTTCAACAGCTCTGCCATCTTTGGCTTCGCCAATACGCTCTTGGATATCAAGACAAAGCAGAAACCGACGCACCTAGCGCTCGTCCTAGATACGGCGGCACCCACCTTTCGCCATGAAGCCTACCCAGAGTACAAAGCCCAGCGCCAAGAGATGCCCGAAGATCTCGCCGCCGCGATTCCTCATGTGAAGCGGCTGGCTGAAGCTTTCAATATTCCCGTGATCACACTAGATGGCTACGAAGCCGACGACATCATTGGAACCCTAACGAAACGCGCCGATGCCGACGGGCGGTTTGAAACCTTCATGGTCACACCGGACAAGGACTTCGCTCAGCTTGTCTCGGAAACGAGCTTCATCTACAAGCCAGGCCGTCAGGGAAGTGATCACGAGATCCTGGGTGTGGAAGAAGTTCTCGCCAAGTGGGAAGTGGAACGTCCCGAACAGATCATCGATATCCTCGGCCTCTGGGGAGATGCCTCTGACAATATCCCAGGTATTCCTGGGATCGGAGAGAAGACTTCCAAGAAACTCATCAAGCAATTTGGCAGCACGGAGAAGCTGTTAGAAAGCACCGATCAGCTCAAGGGGAAACAGAAGGAGAATGTGATCAACTTCGGCGAGCAGGGCCTTCTCTCCAAACAACTCGCGACAATTAATATCGAATCTCCTGTCGAAATCACCCTCGATGAGCTGATCGTAAAAGAGTGGGACACAGACGCCTTGCAAGGAATCCTCATCGAGTTTGAGTTCAATGCCCTTGGTAAGCGCCTCTTCGGAAAAGAATTCAAAGTCGGTCGCAGCGCACAGCTACGTGCACAAGGGGTAGATCCCGACAGTCTAAAGACCATCGACCAAGTCGAGAAACGCTACGAGCTAACAGATACCGAAGCGAAACGCACCGCGCTATTAGCTCTGCTGAAGAAGCGGAAGTCTTTCTGTTTCGATACAGAGACATCCTCACTCAATCCCAACACTTGCCAGTTGTTGGGTATCGCTTTCTCCTGGGCCGCGAACGAAGGCTACTACGTCCCCCTACCTGTCGAGGCGCCCCTCGAAGCCATCAGCATTCTGAAAGCCTTTGCACCCATCCTCACAGATCCCAAGAAAGAACTCATTGGCCACAATCTGAAATTCGATATCAGCGTGCTGCGCGCCAAGGGGCTCTCTGTAGATGGTCCCTTCTTTGATTCTATGATCGCTCACGCGCTCGTGGATCCTGATCAACGCCATGGCATGGATTACCTATCCGAAGTGTTTCTCGGTTACACGCCAATCTCTATTTCCAGTCTGATAGGCGAGAAAGACGCGCCTGAAGGACAAAGTAGTTTGTTAGACCTAAGCAAAGATCATTTGGAGAAAGTCGCTCAATACGCAGCTGAAGACGCTGATGTCACTTGGCAAATTTCAGAAAAACTTCGTCCCCAGCTAAAAGAGAAAGCGCAGGAGCAGCTCTTCTACGATATCGAATGCCCACTCATGCCTGTGCTAGCAGACATGGAGAAGGAAGGCATCGCTATTGATCTCGACGCGCTGGCCCAAGTGGGAGATCAGTTAGGCACGCGCGCAGAGAAACTGCGCACGGATATCTTCAAAGCCGCTGATGGCGAATTCAATCTGGATTCTCCGAAACAGTTAGGCGAGATCCTCTTCGAGAAACTCAAGCTAGTCGAGAAGCCCAAGAAGACTAAAACGGGCCAGTACGCCACGAACGAACAAGTGCTCTCGACCCTCGCGCCGAATCACCGGATCGTACAAGACATCCTCGACTACCGAGAATCGACCAAGCTAAAGAACACCTACGTCGACAACCTTCCCCATGATGTGAACCCAACGACCGGCCGCATTCATACCACCTTCCAACAACTCATGACCGCGACGGGACGAATGCAGTCGAGCGGACCAAACTTGCAGAACATCCCCATTCGCTCTGAGCTCGGAAAGGAAATCCGACGCGCCTTTATTCCTGGCGGACCTGATCGCCTGCTCTTCGCAGCGGACTATTCGCAGATAGAGCTAAGGGTGATTGCCTCGATGAGCGGCGATAAGGCAATGTGTCAGGCTTTCCAAGACGGCGCTGACATTCACACCGCCACCGCTGCCGCTGTCCACGGCGTTTCTCAGGAAGACGTCTCTGCCGAAATGCGTAGGACCGCCAAGATGGTTAATTTCGGGATCATCTACCGCATCACAGGCTTCGGACTGGCACAACGCCTAGGCATTGGTAAGAAAGAAGCCGATGCTATCATTGATGCCTATTTCGAACTCTACCCAGGCGTGAGAACGTACATGGAAGAGACGATCGAACGTGCTGCGGAACAGGGCTATGTTGAAACGCTCACAGGACGACGACGCTACCTCCGCGATATCACTTCGAGCAACTGGACGATTCGTTCTGCCGCGGAGCGAATGGCGGTCAACACGCCGATTCAGGGAACCGCGGCAGACATGATCAAGCTCGCAATGATCCGAGTAGCGAAGGCGCTAGAGAAAGAGAACCTGCGCAGCAAGATGCTTCTCCAAGTCCATGACGAACTCGTCTTCGACATGTACCGCGATGAGCAACTTCTTCTAGCTCCCTTGGTCGAGCAATGCATGCGCGATGCCTTGCCGCTCAAAGTACCCGTCGTCGTCGAAACCGGCGTGGGTGAGAATTGGTTAGAAGCGCATTGATCGATGAATCCCAAGTGCACCAGAGCCTGGGCGGAGATCGACCTCGCAGCGCTTCACGCAAACCTTGCCATCGTTCGCCAGCAAGCGCCTGGCTCTGACGTGCTTGCCGTAGTCAAAGCGAACGCTTACGGGCACGGCATCAAGAAAGTTTGTCAATCATTGGCATCTAAAGTCGCCTACTTCGGGGTCGCCGCTATTTCTGAAGCCAACATCATTCGAAAAGCGCTAGACGCTCTACAAAGCCCATCCATCCTCCTCTTAGGCAATACGCTTCCAGAAGAAGTCCCCAAAGCAATCAAGCAAGGTTGGCACCTCTCGGTTTCCTCGCGACAGCAATGTCAAGAAGTAGCAGTGGCCGCCGAGTCGCTCAAGCAACGAGCGCAAGTTCACCTCGTCGCAGATACCGGCATGGGTAGAATCGGAGCATTGCCAGAGAACTTTCTAAAACTCTGTCAGTATGCTAATGACAATGAATGGATCGATACTCGCGGCCTCTCCAGCCACCTATCCTCAGCTGATGAAGATATCCCCTACACCGAGAACCAACTGGCCACGTTTGACGGGTTGATTTCGAAAGCGCTGACACTCTGGCCAATTGATCAGAAGCCAATTGCCCATGTGCTCAACAGCGCCGGCCTTTGCCGCTTTGGAACCGCACCCAAGAGAGGGCTTGTTCGCCCCGGCCTCATGCTCTACGGCTGCGCCCCTGAGTCTGCCTATCAGAGAGCATTGACTCCAGTGATGACGCTCAAATCTCGCGTGCGTCTGGTCCGTGAATTGCCCGCTGGGCACGGCATCAGCTATGGCCACGCTTACATCACCACTAAGCCTACCAACGTAGCAACTATCGGTATCGGCTATGGAGATGGCTTCCCTAGAAGTCTCAGCGGAAGGGGTGCCTCTGTCCTCATTCACGGCAAACGTTGCCCATTGTTAGGTCGAGTAACTATGGACCAAATCATGGTCGACGTCACCGACCTAGGCCAAGTCAAAGCAGGCGATGAAGTGGTCCTACTTGGCTCTCAGCAAGACGAGACCATTGGCTTGACTGAGTTGGCTGAGAAAGCCCAGACCATCCCTTGGGAGATCCTCACTGGAGTAACTCGCCGCGTATGCCGAGTTCACCGATCTTGCCCAACACGTCAGCAGTCCTAGACTCCTCATGTCACATCTCTCCTGGCTCCTCATTCCCCTGGTGTTCCTAACATCCTGCCAGACGAAACCGACTCCCCAAGAGCTTCCGGATGCACAGACCTCGGCGCAGGCGAGCTATCAAGTTTCCCGTAGCCACGCCTTCCGCACTTCCCTGAACCGCGTGAATCGCAGGCTAGCCCAAGGCACACCTACGGCAGGTGCCAATGAAGTACTTCTACTGGAAAGTGGACAAGATGCCCTCGCTACTCGCCTTCATCTCATCGACCAAGCCCAACACTCACTTGACTATCAAACATTCATTTGGGCCAATGACGAGGCCAGCCAGCTACTAGCAAAGGCACTCATTCGCGCCGCGAACCGCGGAGTTAAAGTTCGAATCCTCGTCGATTACATGGGTATCGCCAAAGATGCTCAGGCCGTCGCACAGATAGCACGCGCTCATCCCAAACTCCAAGTCAAGGTCTACCGCCCCACCGCAAGCACCTTAGAACGAGGTCAGTTAGGCTCAATCATTTACGGACTAACAAACTTCAAGGGAGCAAACCAACGAATGCATCACAAGGTCGTTGTCGCTGACGACCGATTCGGCATCACCGGAGGTCGCAATGTGGAGAACAGCTACTTTGATCACGCAGCTAGCATGAACTTCAAGGATAGGGATGCTCTAGTCGTCGGACCCGTTGCGCAAACAATGCGTGAAGCTTTCGACTCCTTCTGGAACTATCGTCACACAGTTCCAGCCATTGAGCTACGTGATGTTGCCTCAGCCACCGTGAGAGATATAGACGAGTTTAGCACTTCGGGAACCGCCCAAAAGCTCGCCGCAGTGGGCACAAGATCGAAGAAGCTGACCCCGCTTGCGCAACAACTTCGCTCCGTAAACCATGTGGAGTTCATAAGCGATCTACCAGGCAAGAACGGCGCGCTAACACTAACTGGAGGCGGGCGTGCTACCCGCCACGTCCTACGCGCACTCGATGAGGCAACAGAGGAAATCTGGATCCAAACGCCCTACCTCGTCTTGGGTCGCAAGGGGCGGAACCACTTCCGCAACTTTCGGAAACGCCATCCCAAACTTCCCATCCACATCTCCACTAACAGCTTCGGCTCAACCGACAACCTCGTGGCCTATGCGAGCAATGTCCGTTTGCGAGATCGCTACATCCACGAGTTCGGCTTCACCATTCAAGAATACCGCCCGCAACCAAAGGATCTCCGTCGCGTCTTGCCTACCTACGACTGGTTAGCCAAAGCAAAGCCCGATAAATCACCCTTCCTCTGTATTCACGCCAAATCCTTTGTCGTCGATGACAAGCTGGCCTTCGTCGGATCCTTCAACCTCGATCCAAGATCAGCTCACCTCAACACCGAGTGCGGCCTCATCATTCGAGACCCTTCAATTGCCGCCAAGCTTAAACAAGAGATCCAGCAGGACATGAAAGCCGCTAACAGTTGGACCATCGCTCCACGTGCTCTACTCAAAGACGTCGTCGACGTGCACATGCTCTCAAAAGAACTCACCGACCTAAGCCCGCTCGACATTTCATTGTTAGACGCAACCTCAGCCTTTGAGCTAAAACCTGGAAAACAAGAACTCCCTAAGGAAGATCCCAATTTCTATCACAACTACCAAGACATTGGCAGCTTCCCCGGCAGCCCAGGCACCTTGAGTGATCGAGAGCTCAAGATGCGTCTTCTTAAGTTCACCACGCCCATCTTCGATCCCTTATTATAATGCCTGGATCGCAGGGTGCGCCGATAATGCCTCTAAAGCTTGAATCGTAAGCGCCTTGCCGGGTTCCATGCGATGCCAGGTCGAGGCACCTGAAGGATGAGGAAGAGGCAATAGATCGAATTGGAAGCCCTGCCATTCAACCTTGGGAACGACCTGCCCTATCACATCAATTAACTTTCCGACAGGCATGAACTGGGAGATGGCGAGTTTGCCGACGGGAATAACAAGATCAGGCTGGAGGAGGCGCATTTCTGCTACCAACCAAGGTCGACAGGTTTCCCGCTCGATCTTGCTTGGTACGCGATCACCGCCTTTCGAATTCCGGCCGGGGAAGCACCGACACACTGAGGCGATGTAGCAGCGTTCTCGGAAGCGATCTTCATCCAGGCCAGTCGCTTGATGTATCCACTTGAAAAGCGTCTTTCCCGCTGTCCAGGCGAACGGCCTTCCTAACACTGGCTCTCGCGCGCCTGGAGCTTGTCCCACGAGTAGGACTTTGCTTTTCACCGGCTCAGTGACAATAGCAGGTCGATGCATATTTGGGCAACGCTGACAAGCCGCAAGCTCCCTAACATGCTCCTCTAAGCTCTCCGCTGTCGACATCGCATCCAAAGAAGAGGCACGCTCCGAAAGATAGAACTTATCAGGAGGCGCGCATACATACTGACCAGAAGCACATTGTCCCGCAGGTAACGGAAATGTGAGACGCCGCCCTCGGCTTCATTCAAATAGCGTACTGGCGTATCAATATTAATCGCTCGTGTGCCTAACCAAGACATTCGGACCACCGTCTCTGGCTCGAAGTCAAAGCGGCGCGCCCACCGCGTAGAACGCATGGCTCTTTCAAGTCGTGCGACTGGGTATACTCTCATGCCAAAGAGCGAATCTCCGATTCCCCCGCCCAAGGTGACAACAGCGGTCCAGAAGTTCGCTAACTTTCTCCCCCAAACACGCTCGAGAGGTGCTTCCTCGCCAAACGCAGGCTTTCCGAGGATCATTGAGTCGGGGTTCTCACAAGAGAGTTCGAGAAACCGGGGCACATAATCTGCAGGATGCTGCCCATCGCTATCAAAAGAATGAAGATGCGTGAAACCTTCCTGCGACGCTACACACACAGCATCAAACATGACGGAGCCTTTACCACGATTCTCAGTGAATCGGAAGAGGCGCAAACTCGGATGACGCTCTGCTAATGATTCGAGGACTTCCGGCGAGCCATCGTCACTCCCATCGATCATCACCCAGACGGGCACTCCATGCACAAGCAGTGATTCTACCACCTCCGATACCAACCTACCCGGATTGTAGGACGGAATGACAATCACGGGCTTGGGCGCAGAATTCACCGACACAACAGACTATCAACGATCACGGTGATCACGCATGCGCTCTAACAGGCGCGCATTAAACTCCACTGGAGTATCATGCCCAAAGACTTTCAGCTTCACATCCATGGCGGCAACCTCGATGAGCTTCGCCAAATCACGACCAGGGGCCACCGGCAGTTCCAGGTAGGGTAAATCAAGACCAAGAATCCGATAGGTCTTAGGAGTCAGGCCCACGCGTTCCACATCATTGAGATCCTCAGCTGGACGCAAGGTGATCACGACGTTCAGCGCTTTCTCCAATCGAACAGCACCGATGCCATACAACGCCATAACATTAATTAAACCGAGCCCACGAACTTCCATGTGGCTTCGCCCCAACTCCGGAGCTGTCCCTACAATATCACCACCAGCGATTCTACTAAAACGCACCGTATCATCGGCAACGAGACTAGCACCATGATCGATGAGTCCAACGACAGTCTCGCTCTTGCCAGTGCCACTCGCCCCCTTGATCAAGACGCCGATCCCGTGAATATCCACCATGCTACCATGTTCAGACGTGGTCGGAGCAAAGGCCCACTGCAAACGAATGGTCGCGGTATTAAGAAAGTGCATGGACGCCATCTCTGTCTGAAAGATGGTGAGTCGAGCGCGATGCGCTTCCTCCATGAACTCCTTGGGCAAGCTGTGACCACGCGCCAAGATGAGACAGGGCACCGCCTGACGGCAGAGTTCCCTGAATCTCACCACACCTTCAGAACCTTCCAAACAAGTCAGGTAAGAATGCTCAGCATTCCCAATGACCTGGATCCGCTGCTCAGCGAAATAGGTGTAAAACCCTGCCAGGGCCAAGCCTGGGCGGTTCAGCTCGGGCTCAATGATCCGGCGATCGAAGCCTGACTCCGATCCGACCATCGTCATTTGCAGAGGTTCTGCGTAGCGCTCATAGAACTCCCGCACGCTCATCGCCGACAAACGCTTAACGGGCGCTTTGCTCGTGTTCTGGTTTTTATCCAGAACAACGGCAGCGTCTTCGCTAATCTTAGGTACGGGGAAGTCTTCTGGCACGGCAGCAGGTCGGTTAAGGCTCGATCATGCCATAGTCACCGTCTTTACGACGGAAGAGAACGCATAACTTGTCCGTAGTGGCATGACGATAAACAATAAAATCACGTTCGCTTAGCTCCATCTCCATGATGGCTTCGTCCTGGTAAAGCGGACGCACTCGGTAGTTCTCGTCGTGCACAATCAAAGGCTCAACTTCAGCCTCGACTGTCTCAGAAGCTTCAGACATCTCCGGACTGTAAACATGCTCATTGAGATGCTTGATCGTTTCGTTCGGACGCGGGCGATGGCTTTTGAGTAGGCGCGTCTTGTACTTTCTCATCCGACGAGCGATCTTGCCGATCGTCTCATCAATAGACTTATACATGTCCTCTGTTTCCGTGCTCGCCTCGATCGTGATATGATTAGTACAGAAGAGAATGATCTCTGCATTATGACGATTCTTATTCTGAACATCGAGAATGACTTTCGCCTCGATAATCTTTGGGTAATCCAGGTGCAGGCCTTCCACTTTCTTATGTGCGAAGTCGCGCATCGCTTCGGAGACATCCACGTGACGCCCGGTCACTGTGATAGGGAGATTTACATTAGCTGTTTGCATTATAGGCTCTTGGTGGTTTGGGTTAATAAAAGGGAACTAGCTACATGCTAAAACGATCACCGAGATAAAGTTCGCGCGTGATCGGATCATTGAGGAGGAAATCACTATTGCCCTCACTCTCAACTTTCCCTTCGTAAATTAGATAAGCGCGATCAACGATATCAAGCGTCTCACGCACGTTGTGATCCGTGATCAGAATCGCCAGGCCAGAATCGCGCAGCTTGAGAACAATCTCTTGCACATCACTCACCGCCTTCGGATCCACACCACTAAAGGGCTCGTCCAACATGAGCAGAGTAGGATTGGTAACCAGAGATCTCGCAATAGTTAGGCGGCGTTTCTCCCCACCGCTCAGCGTGAGCGCCTTGCTCCTGGCAAGCTTCGTGATGCCAAATTGCTCTAGCAATTCATCACAACGCTCACGCCGCTGCTTCCGATTGAGAGCCTGGGTTTCGAGCACCGCCATGATATTCTCCTCGACGGTCAGTTTACGAAAGATGGACTCCTCTTGCGGCAAATAACCCATGCCCAGACGCGCACGTTTGTACATTGGCTGCTTCGTCACATCGTGGCCATTGAAAGCCACCTTACCACCATCAGGTGGCACAAGCCCCACAATCATGTAGAAGGTCGTCGTCTTGCCAGCCCCATTCGGACCTAACAAACCAACCACCTCTCCTGGCTTCACATTGATATCCACACCGCGCACCACGGCGCGCCCATCATAGACCTTGATCAGGCCCTCGGTCTGTAGAAGCACTGTCTGTTCCGAAGCCTGCTTCTCTGCCTTAGCGCCCATTACTTCCCTTCTTTGAGGATCCTCGCAGCCGCTGCTGATAGAGTTCTTCAATCGTAGGCTTAGGTTTAGGCACCGGGGCTCGCCTTCCAGGTATGACCCGACTGCCTTTGCCACCGTAGTATTTCCAGGGCCCAGGTCTAACAGAAGACACCTTAACAAACTTCCAATCCACTTTCGCACCACTCTTCAACTTGAGATAGTCACGCACGGCAGGCGAAACATCGAGACCGGCACCGTTGTTCGATTTATTTCGTGGCCGGGCATTTCCAAAGACATACTGCCAGTCATCGGTCACGAATGGCCCGCAATCTTCCCATTGAGCATAACATTCACGCCCCTTGTATTTGATCAAGAGCCATTGGCCCTTCAGGGTTGTCCAACCGTTCTTCTTAAAACGCTCATCAAACCAGGGGATCACCCGGCTCGCCTCTGGCTTCGTTCCCGACTTCTGAATGTCATTGTAGGGCAGCGCAATGTAGAACGGATTCAGCTTAGGTACAAATGACACCGGCCGATAGTCACGCGTCCGCGCCCGCGGATTCGGGTTATCAAACCCACCGAAATTCACTTCCCAATTCACGTCCCAGGAACTGGCCATGGTTCGGCGTGGGATTTCTTGGGAGTTGGCTCCTCACCGATCCAGAAGACCGTTGTGGTAATGTTCTTCTTCCAAGGAAAGAACCGCCCGGAAATCTTCCGAAACTTGGATGCCTGAGGCGGCGTGTAGACAGGCGGCTTCTTTGCACGCTTGGGCTTTGGGGTGGACCGGAGCTGGCACCCTCTTCTTCGCACCCACGCTGATATCTGCAGAAACGGAACTCAGGCTCAAGCCGAGCACGCACGCACACAGAATTTTAGTCACCCTCAAGGCCATTCCTAGAATCTAGAGCCGCCGGAAAGCGACGCAAGAAAGGAAACGTTGAAATCCAAGCTTCGTCACTAGATTGACGCCGTCCCGGCCAGCAGTCAGGCTTCTTTCATGAAACTTTCATCCCGCCGCCGCTTTCTCCAGACCTCCGCGACCAGTCTTGGTCTCGGCATGATGGCAAATTCACTCCAAGCGCGCCCCCCAATCCCACGCAAAGGCCCTGCACGCCTGCGTCCTGCCTTGGCCGCTTACTCCATTCCGCGAGTCTTTCAAGCAGCCTGGCAGTCTGGACATGTTCGGCTTCATTGACTACTGCGCCGAACAAGGTGTGGAAGGAGCCGAGTTGACGAGCTACTTCTTCCCAGAAGACCTTGATGATAGCTACCTGCTTCGGATCAAACAGCACGCCTTTCTCAAAGGCGTCTCCATCAGCGGCACTGCTGTGGGCAACAACTTTGCCCTGCCCGATGGCGCTGAACTGACCCAACAAATCGCCGATGTGAACGTTGGGTAGACCGAGCTCACATCATGGGCGCACCACACATTCGTGTCTTCGCAGGTGCTCCCAAAGGGATCGAAACCTCCGCTGCGATCAAACAGTGCATCCGCTCCTTAGAGGAATGCTGTGATTACGCCCGATCGAAAGGGATCTTTCTTGGAATAGAGAATCACGGCGGCATCGTTGCTGAAGCCGACGCTTTGTTAGAAATTGTCGAAGCCGTGCAAAGCCCCTGGTTAGGGATCAATCTCGATACCGGCAACTTCCGCACCGATGATCCTACGGCGACCTTGCTAAATGCGCGCCCTACGCAGTGAATGTGCAAGTGAAAGTCGAAATCCAACCGCGAGGCTTAGAGAAACGGCCCGCTGATCTTGCCTCGGCTCACCTACCAATTACGAGAAGTTGGCTATCAAGGATTCGTCACGCTCGAATACGAAGCGAAAGAAGATCCGTGGGAAGCTGTCCCAGGATGGCTCGGGAAACTTCGCCACCACTGCGAGGCAAGGTAGCTCCGGCATCCTGCCGGAGTCACGGGCTGGAAGCCCGCGCTACACTAGACCCTCTAACTTAGTTGTTAAACCAAGATAAGAAAGGAATCGACCTGGAGGCTTAAGGCTCACAACCACTTCAGACCCAGGGAAGAAGTGGCAATTGAGAATCTTCCCCGTTCCCACGAGATTTCCAAACTCTACCAAACGGCCACGCACCATGCGGCCTCGAATCGGGCTTCCGTAGTCAGGGATCTGCATAAGAGATTTGCTGCAGTGAAACCACCGTCGCGGTCACATACTCTTTGCGATTGTTAGGAATCGCGATGTAAGCCGTGTCACCAACTTTCATAGTAAGAGAATACTCCTCAGGAATCATCGCAGTAATCGTCTTAGCCTCTTTCACCACGATGTCCATGATCGGGTCTCCGGCTTTGATCACACTACCAGGACGCGCATAAACCTTATCAACGTAGCCAGAGCTTGTTGTCCGGATATCCGAAAGCCGAAACCTTCTCATTGAGAAGGTTCAAGACCGCATTCGCGTTATCCGGCATGTTCATCTGTTCTTGGAGCTTCTGGATACTATCAATAGAGCTATCCACCAAGGTCTGCGTCTGCTCGATCTGATGACGCTTCGCATCGAGTTCCGCCTCCAGGGCATCAATCGCCGCCTGAACCTCCTCAACCGCTGATTGAGACTTCAATCCGGACCTCACCTCGCGCTCGACCGAAACTTTGAGCTTCTTCTGCCCCTGGATCTCTTTCTCCACCTGCTGCATTTCAATCTGCAACTGAGGAATCCGATCTCCGAACTCTGTCACCTGAACTTGAAGCTGCTGCTGCAGCTTTGCTCTTTCAAAAGCGCCCTTCACCTTCTCCGCCGCAATCTCTGCCTGAAGTAAACCATCGTCCAACTTAGCGACCACTTTACCGGCCTCTACAAAGATCCCCTGATCCAATTTCACGTAAGACCCGTTAGCATCAAGCATCGCATCGGCCCCTTCAGGTAAGCCCACCAGCTTCCCAGTGAAAGGAGCCGCAATCGTCTCGACAGGCTTCGAGACAATACCACGCATGCGATTAAATTCGCCGCCAGTCTTATAGGCCCAGACGCCTAGGGCTGCGATGCCTAGCCAAACCAAGAGAGGCCAGCTCTCTCGGATAGCACGACGGCGCATCAGCTTCTTGTGAAGCTTGTGATTTGGGTGGGAAGGTGTTTCTGAACTCATGGTCGTTTACTCTTCTCCAAAGGGTTAGATTTCCACCGTGGTGCGCTGCATGACAAGGCTCACCTCGGAGATGTCAGGCAACTTACCTAACGCATCAACCAAATCCGTTTTATAACTCGGATCGATCAAGCGCACACTGTAAGAATATTCTAACACTTCTCCCTGAATGGCTTCTCGCATCGCCACCAGCTCGGTATGCGTAGCGAATCTCTGGAAAATGTTATCCACCTGATTCTGAGAATCTGAATTCGGCGGCAAGAGGAACCGAAGGAGGCCCTCGAACTCTCGGCGCGAAGCAAATGGCGACCACATAAGGAAGAAGGCCGCAAAGCTAAAGAACGCCGTGCCCATCAACGCCACTGTGTAAACCTGAGATCCACAAGCAATTCCAACAGCAAGACAGCAGAAAAGGAAGATGATATCCCGAGGATCACGAATCGGTGTCCGGAAACGCACAAAGGCCATGGCCCCCATGATGCCAAGACCACGCGCCAGATTGTTTCCAATCGCGACAATCATGATCGTGATGACGATTGTGGCCAGGACCATGGTCTGCAAGAAAGAACGCGCATAGGTAAAGCCCTGGTGCGTGTAACGGTAGACGGTGGCAATAGTCATCCCCAGCACGAAACTCATGCAGAGAGAGAAGAAGATCTCGAGCGGAGCGAGAGCTTTGCTAGGTCCTAGTGAAGTAAGAAAGGGTTCCATCGGGTCTTAGATCGATTTGCGGTCAGATGATCGGCTGGGTTTTTAGTAAGTAGTATTCTCAGACTGGTCGGAATACTGAAATCCACGCGAAATGGTTTCCAGCCGCCACCCGGTGGCATATTTGCAAAACCCAGTCGTATTCAAGTTAAAGCGCTCTACAAGCTCAAGCATCCACCTCGGTGAATCTTTCATGGCTTTTAGCTCAAAGATATAGCCTGCGAACGGTCGATTTAAACCGACCTGCGTATCCATAGGACGCCAGAGGCTCCCATCATCCTCCACAGGCAGCCGCCAATCGCGTGTGGGACGATAAGAAACACGACGGTCAAAGGTCACACGCGCATAGTCGTCATTCGCCCCGAAATAGGACTCTCTCACATAACGGATGAGCATCTTCGGACGCGCGTGAAGGCGATGCACCAAACGACAGTATTCCAAGAAATTATTGTTATCCTTAGGTGTCTTCAGCATCGGCGCCGAGTTGGGATCGACCACGATCGAACCCTCGTAAGGGCCGCTATAATACTGCCCCAGGGTCATCTTAGCACGGCTCTTAATGATGACATTATTCACCTTCCGCTTCAGCTCAAAGAAGACCGGATGCTCGGGCTTGGTCCCATAAGTACGAATACGTAACTTAAACCGAGCAAAGGATTTACGCTCCTTTGCCAGCGCCAAATCCATCGTCGGAGTATCCAACTGCAAGGTGGTCACCGTATACTCCGGGACAGCGCCTTTCCCATTGGGATCTGGCACACAGAAGGGCTTGATGAACTCCCGAATCTTCGGGACCAAGCTCGGATGGACGATGTACTTCTGCTCAAACCTCTCGATCACCTGATCCTTCGCACCTTTACGGCTAGGACCTAGAGGTGCCTGGGACAACCCAGTCGGTTTGTTTGCGTCGCTCATCAATGATTAGAAACTCTCAGGAATTACAGTCTTTAAGCGGCTACTCCCAGAGCGTCAATGGTGATGTCACCGTCCCGACAACTTGCTCGCGCAATTGAGCCAACTCATCAGCAGCCCATAAACCCACGATGAGAGACTAATGAACCACCACTCCGATCCCGTCTCTTCATTCGAATCAGTTGATTTGCTGGAAATATTTGATAAAATCACAATGAAATATGAGAACCGGCCCCACTAAAAAACAGATCCTAGCCGGCTCCTGTGCCATCGCGCTTCTCATGACCTCCATGGCGGCCAAGCATATCGTGCTCGCCCGCCACGCCGAAATCACCGCTCAGCGAGGGGCGCGTGTTCCAGAATCCCCAATCCAACGTGTCATCGACCAAGATGCACACCACTTTCGAGACATCCGAGCGCACCAAGAACTCTGGAATCCGGGAGATAAGGCCGACGTTCTTACCATTGCAACATTGGGCCAAACTTACCACAAGGCCATCACCTCAATCGATCTCTCGGGCTGCCCAAAGCCATTTCAAGCTGCTTACACAGTTCACATTAACCAATGGGAGCTCATTTCCAAGGAACTCTCAGCCTCCACAAACACCACTTCAGACCGGAATACTCTCGCCACTCAGGTCCGCGAGATCACCAAACCTTTGGAAGCTACCTGGACCCAAGTTCAAGAAATCGCCCGCCAAGACGGGGTGCGCGTAAGAAACTAAAACCGCTACTCGCGAGACTACTTCCTCAAAGGATGTGCCTTCAAAAGCTCAGCCGCATTGTATGGAAACGATTGACCCTTCTCAGACTCACGGATCGCCTTGACCTGCTCCACCGAAACGTCCGGCCCTGAATTGACCCACTCGTTGCTCACATAGGTCAGCACATCGGCAATCTCATCATCTGTAAGCATCAGCTCCAAAGGCGTCATCATCCCATTGAAAGGCTTCCCTTTCACATCAATCTTCCCCATCAGCCCCTTCAGCACGATCTTGATCTGACGATCAGTATCGCCGTCCAACCACTCAGATCCAGCCAACGGAGGGAAAGCCATGGGGATTCCCTCGCCATTAATCTGGTGACAGGTCACGCAAACGCCCGCGCGCATATAAACCTCTTTCCCCCGGACCATCTTCTCTGGATCAATCTTCACCTCCGCAGCGGCCAATTTATCAGACACCCCTTCAGGCAGAGAAGCCGCAGGAAGCCCCTTCAAAGCCTCAAGAGAAGCCTCCTTAAGCGCCTCGTCAGGCGTCAATTGATGGATCCGCCACAGTCGGTAAGCCACCGAGCCACCCTGATCCCCCGCCATCGTCCACTGCTTCAGCATCGCCGCCTGCTCTTCGACTGAGACCCATGTGGCCAAGTCACCACCAGGAACAAACCGGCCAATCAACGAAACCTGCCCTTTTAGAGCCTCACCCTCCAGCTCACCCAGCGACTTCAGCAAAGCCTCACGCTCACTAGTCCGAGCGAGCACCTTCTGCACATTATCAGGCACCTTCCAATCCTGAGCCCAAGACGGGATGAGGCAAAGACAGACAATCAACGGTGTCGCAAACATAGAACATTTCATTCCGAAATCCATCCATGGGAGAAGAATCCAGTCAACCGGAACTCGCTCCACCTCCACCTCCACCTCCACCTCCAGCACAACTCACACTCCATCGTGACATTCAATCATTGAATACAACGCTCCAACCGCCTATGATAAAGGCCCGCTGTTTTACAACCGCCCTCAAACGAAATGAATAAATTGCTAGGTATCCTTCTCACCGCCAGCGTCGTGGCATGGCCCTCCGCCGATCTTCTTGCCGAATCCACTGTCAATAGGCCCGAGATCGCAGCCAAGCCCGCGCCCACACCCAAAGTAAACACGGTGCAGGTTAGGAAAGACGGAAAGAAGAAAAAAGACTCCAAGAAGAGATCTGATGCCGATTCTTCTGAAGCAGCCATCGCAGAAATCGATAAGTGCCTCACCAAAGCCAGCGCCAAAGCAAAGGAACTCGCTGAGGTCATCCGCAATGCAAAGCAAGAGAAGCTCGCTGCGCAGAACGACGCCAAGAAGACCAAAGACCAACTGGGCGATGTTAAAAAACAAATGGAACGCGTTCGCAAAGAACTCGCCTCCATGAAGAATCGCGAAAGCAAGAATCGCAACGAACTCAAAGCCCTTGAGACAAAGTTAGCAGCCTCCGCGAAAGAAGCAGCCGCCGAATCAAAGAGACTACTCGCTGCTGCTAACAATATTTCAGAATGGGAAACTCGCGCCAAGAAAGCTGAAGGTGAACTCCAACAAACAAAGAGTGCGATGGAGACCACCCTTCGGGTCGCAAATGAAGCCAAAGCGCTAGGCTCACGTTTCCAAGAGAAGATCGCGCTCGGAGCCACCCAACTAGCGGACCGCGAAAGCACCCTATCGAGCACACTCACTTCCCTCAAACGCTCACAAGAAGCCGCAGCCGAATGCCAAGCCAAAGTCACCACGCTTCAAGCAAAGCTTGAGAAACAAAGCAAGCGCTACGAAACCGTCGCCGCCTCACTCAAGAAAGCAGAAGCCGATCGCGACTCTTACCGCAAAAGCAAGCTAGCAGCAGAGAAGTCTCTCACTAAGCTCAAAGGACAGCTCGCCACCACGAAAGCCTCGGCAAGCAAAGTCCCCGAGCTAGAGAAGCAATTAGCAACCGCGCGAAAGACCATCAACGACAAGCAGCAAGCCGAAGCCGCTCAGACCAAGGCCACTGCCAGACTCGCCAAGTCCTCTGAGAAGATGAAGAGCAACCTCGATGAGATTCTTCTTCAGCGAGAAGAGCTTCACGACAACCTGACCATTCTACGGAATGAATTTGCTCAGTATCGCGTCACATCAAAAAATGAGCAAAGCCGTTTCGCTAAAGAATCTGTCAATCAACTCCAAGCCTCCCTCGTTCGCGAAAAGAGTAATTACTCTAACGAACTAAAACAGCGCGATGATCGCCTCGCTCAACTTGAGAATGCACTCAAGGAGAAGGAAGAAGCCCTTCAAGCCACCTACAAGCGTGAAAAGGAAACTTCAAGCAAACTGAGCAAGACAGCCAAATCACGCGACGCTGAAGCCAAAGCTCGTCAGTCCCTGACCAAAGCGCTCCAACAGCTCCGCAGCGACTTGGAATCTTCACAGAAGAAGGCCTGCAAACTCAAGGAGCAGCTCGTCGAACTGGAATCTCTTAGTTTAGAGAACTAGCCGCCGGAGCCTCCAACCACTTTGTTATGAAAAATGTTCCGTTCAACGGAGCCCTAGTGCTCCTGTACACCTGCCTTGCGCCCTGTCATGCCCAAGACCTTCAGCCCCATCAAGAGGCCGCCGAGCAAATCGACGCCTGCCTTACCATTGCTGATGAGCGCATTGCCATCCTTGGCGAGCAGCTCCGCCAGTTAAAAACACAACGGCACAAACTCACCACCCTAGAAGACGCACTCAGCAAGGTCACTCTCCAGAAATCCAATCTTGAAGCCGAACTCCTCGCCAGCCAGAAAGCTGACCATGGAAATCCAGACCTAGAGCACGCCCTAGCAGACGCCCAGAAGACTGCGACTGCCTATCGTGAGGAAACCGAACGCCTGCGCCAGACTGTCATCAGACTGACACAAGCTGAAAGCGAAGCCACGGCTAACAAAGACGCCCTCGCCACTGCACTCGGCCAACTCGAACAAGAACGAAAGACGGTCCAAAGCATCACCCGCGAGAAGCTAGACAAAGAAAGAACAGCAGCCACCATGCGCACAGAGCTCCTCACCATGAGGAAGCAACTCAACGAAGCGCAAGACACGTCATCTCTCCTAGCTCCACTACAAGAGCAACTGACGAAATCCACTAGCGACTTCACCGCCTACAAGCTCGCACAAGAACAGCAACTAAGTGACCTCGAAGCCTCTCAGAAAAGCCAACTCCAAGAACTCACCCTAGCAAACAAGCAGCTCGCAGAAGCCAAAAACCAATT
Organism: Caprella mutica; assembly: GCA_947561585.1. Classification (NCBI taxonomy): domain Eukaryota; kingdom Metazoa; phylum Arthropoda; class Malacostraca; order Amphipoda; family Caprellidae; genus Caprella; species Caprella mutica. The sequence continues at coordinate 109,390 of CANNZV010000887.1, forward strand.
GGCTCTAGTAGGCAACGACAATGCCCAACAAGCCGACCAGCTACGCAAGCTTACCGAAGTCGAGCAATCCCTCAAAGACCATCAGGCAAGAGCAGCTCAGCTCGAAAGCGACCTAACGCTAGCTCAAACGCAAGAGCGCGAAGCACAGGAAGTTCTGAAAGAAGTCCTCAAAGACGTCGAGAAGAACTACGCCAATCTTCTCGAAAACCAAACTGCCACGGAGAAAGAAGCGGCTCAGTATCTGAAAGCCCTCGAAATCGAGAAAGCCAAGGTAGCTCAAGCCTCCAAATTCGAAAGCGATCTAGCTCTCACAAAGCGACAGCAGCAAAAAACCGCACAAGCCCTTGAAAAAGCGAAGGCACAGTACGTCACCCTCGCTTCCAACCAATCTGCCAAGGACGCTCAGATTGCCGAATACCAGAAAGCCCTCGAAGCCGAGAAAGCCAAATCAGCGCGAGTATCCAAGCTCGAAAGCGATCTAGCTCTCGCCAAGAAGCAACAACAAGAGACCACAAGACTTCTACAGGAAACCAAGAAGCAGAGCACCAACCAACTCGCTGATCAGTCGTCGAGCGCTTCCAAACTCGCGGAGATGCAGAAATTACTCGCGTCTGAAAAAGCCAAAGCAGCACAGGCAGCCGATCTCGAACGCCAACTTGCCGCAATCAAAGCAAAAGCTGCTGCCGACCAAGCAGCCTTGGCCAAGCTCCAGGACGCGACCAAAGCCTCTGAGATCCAGATCGCCTCTTTGACACTCGCACAGTCCAACAAAGCGACCGAGGCAACGTCTACCCTATCAAACCTAGAAGCCCAACTCTCGACTCGCGATGCTGAACTCGCCAAGCTCAGAGCAAGCCTCTCTCAGAAAGAGAAAACCTGGCAACAGAGCCGGACAACGCTCAAAACAGATGTCGCCCAGCTCCAGCAAGAACTCGCCGCTCTCCGGCAAGCTCAGACCGTCATGCAAGGAGACTTCCTCCGCATCGACCCAATCCGCTACGCCTTAAACTCCTCACAGATCGACGAGGAACAAGCCCGAGTCTTTGCTCAAGCTCAGAAGATCCTCAAGGTCTACCCAAAGGCATCCTTCGAGATCAGCGGACACACCTGCACCCTCGGTTCGGACCAGAAGAATCAGACCCTGAGCGAGCAACGAGCCAAACGCCTACTCGATTTCCTCGCCAGCAAAGGCGTCGCCACAGGGCAACTCAGCTCCCAAGGCTTTGGAGAAACCAAGCCCATCGCTGATAACGGCACAGACGCAGGGCGCCGCGTGAATCGACGCGTGGAAATCCGAGTCAAATCAGCAGATGGCAGGACCCTGCTAGACACCGAAGACCGCCCCTAGCATAAGATGAAGCCCCCTCTTGCTGTTCATGGAACGTGGTGCGTGATCGCCATCGCCTCTTTCTACGTCGGCTACCAGAGACACCCATCCCAGCAACCAGCAGACGCCGCCCGATATTCCGCACCCACAAATGTGGCTGGAGACCTGTTTAGGCAAACAGGAAAAGGAGCATCGCAAGACACCGAGCCACTCACTCTCGGATCGATCACCGCACTCAAAGAAAGTGATATCAAATCGCTGGGCGAGACCTTTCGCATAGCCGCTAGTCCGATCGAACGTCGTCTCGCTTTCTCCAAACTGCTAGAAGGCCTCACCGCAGAGAATGCCCTTCTCATTCGCGAACAGATCGCACACATGGATCATCGCAGCGCCGAGTTCCGAGAATTTCATTACGCCTGGGGAGCCGTAGGCGGTGTCGATGCCACCATGTTTGGCGCGACTACCCCTGAAGATGACATGGCCCCTGCCCTCGCAGGTTGGGCCAATGCCAAACCAGACGCTGCCCTCGCCTGGTTCGATGGCCTTCACATCGACAAGAATCCCGACTTCGAATACCTTCTCAAAGATCGAAAGATCGATCCGCAAGGGCTCCGCAATCACATCATGCGCGGCTTGGTCCAAGGACTCGCAGATCACGACCCCGTGACAGCCAGCAAGTTCGTCGTCGGTGTCACAGAAGGAGGCGATAAAGCCGCTTCGCGAATGATGCATACCGTCGCGGAAGCCGTCATGCGCACTAACAAACCATCAGAAGCAATCGCTTGGGCAGAAGCCCTGCCAGAAGGAGCCGCAAGAAGTGTCGCCATGAACCGAATCGCCGACCGATTCGTCGATGAGAACCCCGCAGCCGCAGCAGCCTGGGCCGAACAGTATGCAGAGCAACCCGAAGGTCGAGGAGTCATCGGCGAAGTCGGCGCCAACTGGTCTCATCAAGATCCCCAAGCAGCCTTGAAATGGCTCACCGATCTCCCAACCAGTCACGGACAGAACAATGGGCTTCACCGCGCCATGCACGATTGGACGCATCGCGATCCTACCGCCGCCAGTGAATATCTCACCGCCATGCCTGAATCACTGGCCAAGAACGCCGCTATCACCGGCCTTAGCAGCCGCCTAGCATGGGAAGATCCTCAGGCCGCCATCGCTTGGGCCACCACCATCACCGCTGAAACCCAACGTCAGAAAACCTTGGCTACGGTAGGACAAACCTGGGCCCGCAAAGATCCTCAGGCAGCCAATGACTGGGCCGCAACAGCAGGCTTGCCAGAGAAGGTTCAGCAAGCAATTGCTAATCCTCCTCAAAGCAAGCAACGCCGATAGCTCTGTTAGTGTGAAACGAAGACTCCGCATACACGGCACCTGGTTTCTGATAGCGACTGGAACCTTCCTTGCCGGCTCCCAACTTGCTCATCGTGGAAAACCCAAGCCCGCAGATAAAGACGCAGAACCGGCGTCGCTGACAGCATCTCGCGCGATCATAGAGCAACGCCCTATCACTGATCACAAAGAAGGCGTCATAGACTCCTCCACACTTCCCGCAGAGGATAAGGTACCGTTACCTCTTTCAGAATCACAGATCCATAAGTTAGCCAACGCTGCCACCAAATCGGCCACCCCTATCGAACGTCGCAAGGCTTTTGATAGACTACTTCAAGCGATGCAAGCGGACACCTTCACAACCGAGCAAGCCATGATGATGCGCTCTGCTCTGCATGAGAATGGTGCCGATAGCCAACAATGGCGCGCATTCGACTACACCTGGGGAGCAAATGCCCCAGAAGCGGCACTCGCTCACATCAGCGAGATTGACGAGAAATACCGGGAAGGCTTCACAAGCAACATGCTACCCGGACTCGCCAGCGTGGAACCGCAGATGGCCATCGATCTCGTAAACACGATGGAAGACCGCCAGCAGTTCAGCATGAACAGCCGAGTCATCGAAGGACTTACCGACTACGATATCAGCTTTGCTACGGAGTATGTCAGTCAACTAGCTGAAGCAGGCGCTCCAGGAGCCTCGCGTCACATCGGGCGCCTTGCCCATGAAGTCCTCAGCACAGCAGGCTTTGAGAACGGCATCGCCTGGGCCGAAAGCTTAGATCCAGGACAGGTTCAGGCCGCCGCACTCCGTCGAGTCGCCCACGAATACGCGAACAAAGCACCCCTAGAAGCGGCGGACTGGGCAGAGCAGTTTGTTGGGCAAGATCAGAATTCCAGACTCTTCGGCGGAGTCGTCCGCGAATGGGGTGACTGGCAGGAAGCTACTCAGTGGGTGAATACGCTAGACCCAAGCCTCGCGAAACAAGATGCACTCAGCGCGGTCTACGGATTCCGAGGTTCCCAAGAACCGCATGAAGCCGTCCAAGACATTCTCAACATGCCCGCCTCCGATGATCGCAACTTCGCGATCAATGGCTTTATCAGCGGGCTCGCACAGCAGGATGGCGAAGCCGCCGTGACCTGGGCTGCTGAAATCACCTCCCAAGGCATGCGGGAATCTGCGATGATTCGCGCCGGCAAACAATTCTATCAACAAGACCAACAAGCCGCGACCGAATGGTTCAGTGCTAGCGGACTGCCAGAGAGCGCCTGGAATCAGGTCGTTCAAGTGAAGTGACTTGGTCTTTCAGTTCTACTTTGTTAGAAATGGTTGTCCCGGCATCTCCACTACGGATCGCCATACAGCAAACACGTAGACACGGCACTCCTGCCGTGTTCGGCGAAGCGGTTGGGCTATCGGGAAGGAGCCCCTCTTCCACACATCCAACGTTTGTTCTGCGACAGCCAACGCACTCCCTTAAACGGCAGGAGTACCGCATCTACCATCTACCTGTTGAAGCTTGTTCTCTAGATTCCGAATTAGGCGGCCGCAGGATCGGAAGCCCTAACAAACTAGAGTTACAAAATTTGGAGAATCGACGGACGGCATTGGGGAAAGATACCTAAGTTGAGGGTGAAGCCTTTGAACTAGAACTTCAACGACGCTCTTCTGTCGATTCCTGAAATTCTGCAAGTCAGACCCCTCTATACAACAACACCCCGGCACCGAGTGGCACCGAGGTGTTGCTATTGAGTCTATTTCGGTTGGTTCGCTAGTCGACTTTCACATCATCGATATACCAACCGGCACCGACGTCGCCGTCGTCATCTGTGAGGAAAGCGAACTCAAGGATCACTTTCACTCCACGGGCTGCTGATGGGAACCGGATACTGAATGGTGTCCAGCCAGCCACTTGGCCACTGAGGATGTCTTCACCTTCTTGCTGGAAGAGGATCTCACCGTCCTCGTCGAGGAAGCGAAGCTGGCCGCCTTCGACGTCTACAGTCGTGTCGATGAAGTAGTTGAAGCTCAGCTTCGGAGCTGTCTTCACGCTAGCATCAATGACCGGAGAGCGCAGACGCACTAGGTTGAACTCTGAGGTATAGTTCCCATCGAGGTCAGTTCCCCATGCTTGCGAGCCGCTGGCAGCTGCCATCAGGCCATCGACAGCAGGCGTACCAAGTTCCCACTCAACAGAGCCGGAGTCGGTCGTTGCTGTCCAGCCTTCAGCACCATTGTCACCTTCGAAATCGGTGAAGTAGATTGCAGGAGCGGCCACTTGGCGAACTCGGTAGTAGAGCTGATTAGTGTCCATTGGCACACCAGAGTCGGTGTACGACACCGTCTCGGCTGTTGCACCGCCTTCAGGGAATTCCGTGACAATCGCTTCCCAGTTCTCGAGATCCGTGGAGGTATCCACAGCATAGTAGCTTCCTTCTTTCGACTGAAAGGTGAGAGACACATCCTCACCGTCCCGGCTGATCTCAGTGATACTGAACTCCGTAGGAGCGGAGCGATAGGTCGCAAGGCCGCCGTTGGCAACGTCATTGAGAAGGGTCTTCTCGCCGTCATCGCCAACCGTGTAGAGTTCAATGGCTCCGCCACCGCCATTGTTGAAGAAGAGGACTCGAACCGGGTAGATGCCCGCTTCCTGAACGTCGAATCTAAAGACGATATCGAAGCCCTGCTGGTTGGGAACATGTTCACCCATGACCTCATTGTCATCGAAAGGTCCACCCTCGACGCGGAAGCCATTGGCTCCTTGGCCATGAACACCCATCGTGAAGCGCCCTGCAGGGAAATCCACATAAGTGAGAATCTCAATACGTGCACCGGCACGGCCATCTCCGCCTTCCTCTTCATCACCCGGCAAACCAGGCATCTGTTCGTCTGGCACAAAGCTGCCTGCGCCAATTTCACCGTCAGCGCTGGCATGTAAGTTGATGACTCCAGGCACCTCGAACTCGAACAAGTCACCCACGGAGGAACCAGCAGCATCCGCTGCACCGACCTGACCTGGATCTGCAAAGTTGTCAGTGATACCATCACCCGTAACAGGATCAACAAGTTCACCGTTGAGGGCGAGTTCTGTTTCTGTAAGGGACTTAGACGAATAAGTGGAGTTCTGGAAAACTCTCCAGAGGAATCCTGGCTTCGTATCATCAATGCGCTTCACACGCTCGCCTGGCCTGAAGACTTTGAACGGTGGAGCCGTCCAAGGCCCAGTTTCGGTGAATACGACTTTCCCGTTCGCATCGAGCAACTCCACCGTGAAGGTGTGCCTCGTTCCTCCTGCAAATGGCGTTTCAATCGTATACGCGTAGTCCGTAGCACCTAAGCCAGCATCCGATGCCACCAAATCCACAGGCTGCCCATCGATGAGCAACACTGCAGTATCGTGGACACAATCTTCAAAATCGTTCGCGCGGAACGAGAAGACATCTGGAGCCGCAGCTCGAGGAGGCGTAAGCGCCGAGGCGAAACATGGATCATCACCGCCGCCTGAGCCGATCACCCCTAAGGTGACCAACGCCGTTTCGGACGGACTCTTACCGAACACAATTGAATGAGCACCAAGACCACCCCAACCTTTCTGGCCGGGTGTCGCTTCGTCTCCATCATTGATCGCCATACCAAGTCCAAATTGCGTTCCTGGTCCTAGCTCATCGAGGCCTAATGCCGACTTCGGCAACTTGATCTCGTAGGTCGTACGCTTGGTGTCTGTGTTACGCGTAACAATAGCTTCCGTGTCGTCGCCAGCCTCAGGCCTCGCCTCATGATTGACGATGACCTCGCCCAACTCGGTTTCGATGCCGCCGAGCGCGTAGTTGTAGAGAGCGACCTGAGCGTCCTGCGCAGCGTTCGCAATCATCAGCTGGATAGAGTCACCATTCCAAGCGCTATTCGCAGCGTTCTCATGGTACTCATCGGTAACAACAAAGGCGAAATACACGTTGTCTGGATCATAAGCGATCTGCACGGTCGAGGTGTGATCGTCAGGACCGGTCCAGTCACCATTGCCAAGAATCTCAAAGAGTGCGAGCTCAGCTCCAGGGGCGCGACTTCCCGTGCCCTTAGGAATAGCAAATCTCGGATCAGATAGAACCGGCACACCGCCCCAGTCATTCAGTTGACCATCGATGCTGACCGCTCCTGGAGTCAGGTCAGCAGAATAGAAGTCCTTGCCTGGCTCAATGTCATTGGCAGTCGCAAGTGTGACCAGAGCGGTTTCTTCAGGACTCTTGCCGAAGACGATCGAGTGCGCTCCTAGTCCACCCCAGCCCTTCTGGCCTGGCGTTGCTTCGTCACCGTCGTTGATAGCCATTCCAAGGCCGAACTGCACGCCGCCCTTGAGTTCAGCGAGATCCAGAGCCGACTTCGGAAGCTTGATCTCATAAGTGGTCCGCTTATTCTCTTCGTCGCGCACTAACACTGCTTCCGTATCTGCGCCATCGGCAGGCCTAGCTTCGTGGTTCACGATGGTATCACCAATGTCGCCCTCGATTCCACCGAGCGCATAATTATATAGAGCCACCTGCGCATCCCGAGCGCTGTTCGCGACCATCAGCTGAACAGAATCTCCATTCCATGCACTGTTGGCAGCATTCTCGTGGTACTCGTCTGTGACCACGAAACCGAAGTAAATGTTCTCATCATCATAGACAACTCGGACCGCCGAGGTGTGATCGTCAGGTCCGGTCCAATCTCCGTTCCCAAGAATCTCGAAGTTCACGAGTTCACCTTCTGCTTTCGTGCCCTTTGGAATAGAGAATCGAGGATCCGCTAGAAGTTGGGCACTGCGCCATTCTGACAAATCACCGTCCAAGACAATTGGCTCGGCTGCTTTGATGGCAGTATAAAATTCCTTCCCAGGCTCGATGTCATTCCCCTGAACGCGCTCTCGCTCCACAATAGGCGCTGCCAACGTCACCAAGGCAGTTTCCGAAGGACTCTTGCCAAAGACAATCGAGTGCGCACCGAGTCCGCCCCAGCCTTTCTGGCCTGGCGTTGCTTCATCACCGTCGTTGATAGCCATTCCAAGACCGAACTGCACGCCCTCCTTCAGTTCAGTAAGATCCATCGCTGACTTGGGCAGTCGGATCTCGTAGGTCGTCCGCATGGTCGTTCCATTACGTGCGACAATACCTTCGGTGTCCTCTCCATCAGCTGGTCGCGCCTCGTGATTGACGATCACTTCGCCGACATCACCTTCGATGCCACCGAGAGCATAGTTATATAGAGCCACCTGAGCATCACGTGCTCCATTCGCGACCATCAGCTGAACAGAATCTCCGTTCCACGCGCTATTGGCAGCGTTCTCGTGGTACTCGTCGGTGACAACGAAACCAAAGTAAACATTGTCATCATCATAAAGGACACGCACCGCCGACGTATGGTCGTCAGGTCCTGTCCAATCTCCATTGCCGAGGATCTCGAAATTCACGAGCTCGCCTTCCACATCTGGATCAGTGGCAGAACCTTTGGGAATGAAGAACCTTGGGTCGGCAAGCAACTCAGCTCCGGTCCACTCCGATAGATCGCCATCAATGACGATAGGGTTAACAGTCTTGTTAGCAGTGTAGAACTCTTTGCTAGGCTCGATGTCATTGACGGCCAGCGCTTCGAAAGAGAAGAGCAAAGAGGCCGCCAACACGCATAGGCGTATGGATTTAGCGATCATAAAAATAAATCACCTGAGGCAGGTGGAAGGTTTGAGGGTTGGGTTGGATTCATTTAAGTCTGAGTCATGCCATCGTGAGCAGCAAGCCTTAAAAATCAGCCTTTATTGGTTAAAAAAACCACCCTACTCGAGGCCCTGTTTCGCGGCCTCGTAGCTCGAATCGATCGCGAGCGCCGCCTTGAAGGCCTCGTCGGCACCCGGCTTGTCTCCCTCAGCAAGCAAGGACTTGCCTAGAAGCGTGTAGGTCTTGGCGTTCTTGCCACCAAGAGCGATCGCATTGCGAAAGAAGACCACGGCGTCGGCATGGCGGCCCTTCCTAGCCTGCAAGGTCCCGAGACCGTAGTGGGCATAGCCCATTCGCTGGTTCAGCTTCAGGACGTTCCGGTAACCCACCTCGGCTTTGGCCCACTGCTGGGTCTGCAAGTAGACACCCGCCAGGTTGAGGTGGGCATGTAGTCGCTTTGGATTCAGCTCGATGGCTTTGGAAAGGTGCGAGATGGCTTTCTCGTGCTGTTTCATCGAGGCGAGGAGCGATCCGAGATTGAGATGAGCCTCCGCATACTCGGGGTTTCTAGCGATGACATTCTGGAGACGAGCTACTGCGCTTTCCATATTCCCCTTAGCTTGATCGATCATGGCGAGATTGATCAGAGCCGTGGCGTGGTTTGGGTCGATGCTGAGCGCCTTCTCAAAGAGAGGCTGAGCTTCGTCGAGCTTCTTCTGCACGAGAAGCATGGCACCAAGCCCAGTGAGAGCTTGCCCGTAACTCGGATCGAGCTCGATCGCTTTGCGGTAGTAGGCCATGGCTTCCTTCGTCTGTCCTTGCTGGGAAGCCGACTTCGCTTGGTTGTAATACTCTTGGGCGTTCTGATCTCCTTGATTCGGCTTGGCCAACTGATAGAGCCGCTGCGATTCCTCAGGGAAACCATTCGTGGCAAAGAGGGTGGCATAGTCACCGAGGTAGGCATCGCGATCCACCTGCCGAGGATCCGCAAACCAGCGGCCTGATCGTGGCGTGGCACGCTTGAGCTGCTCGGCCGGTGACGCGTTGAGCAAGGCCAAGTCGGCGGCTAACTGATCCCAACCTACAGGCTCCAGGTATACCGACGCGATGTCGCCCTTGGCATCGACGAGGAAACTCGATGGTATGGAGAGCGCCGAACGACGCGATGTTAGATATTCTATCAGAATCTCTATCTTCGCCAAATTCTCTTGCCGAGCAGTACCATGGGGCAGGCCATAACCAATCTTCGCGAGCACTTCCTCGGGGTTGGCGTTGGTCTCGGCGCTTCCGGCCACCGCCAGTCCATCCACATTCAAGGCAAGCATCATGGCACCTTGAGTAAGCAACTCGTCACCATGTTTACCTATCTCCGCCAACTCAGCAAGACACGGCTGACACCAGGTCGCCCACAGATTGATAAGCACAGGCTTACCAATGAAGTCCGTCGTCGCTCGGGCCACGCCCTTACTATCTGTGCAGGTGAGCATGGGAAACGGCACCTGATTGGCCACCCAGAAACCGCGCGCTACCGGAAGCGCAGGCTTCTCTTCGGAAGGTCCAAAGTCACGCGGCACCGTGCGCGCCTCGGGCGTTAGGGTCCCCTCCCCTTGCGTGATGACATAGCGCGCTCCCGCGTTGACGCCTGAGAAGCTCTCCGTGCCACCACCCGGCCATTTGACGCTGAGCTTGAGATCTTCGCTAGACTCGCCCAGACCAAAGTGCGTCCACGCGCTCGACTGCGCTAAGAAGCCATCCCCTGCATGCACCGTCCGGATTTGCTTCCCAGTCGCTTGTGTCAGCGTGAGTCTTGCGCCGATGGCGTCGCGATTCGTTGTCGTGCCATTGCCGATCAAGCGAATCGCCACGGATGCATTGGTCGAAGGCTGGTTGTTCTTCAACAAACGCACCTGAGGCGCGGTCCGATTCGTCACCCACACGTCTTGATCACCATCGTGGTCCCAATCAACCACGGCCACTGCCCTAGCATCATCATTGTAGTCGACACCGAGCAATCCGGCGACGTCAGTGAAGCCCTTCCCTCCCATATTGATAAAGAGCGGGTTGCGCTCGTAGCCACTGAAAGATTTGCCCCGCGAGACCTTATCATTGAGATCACGGAAATTGCGTGTGTAGCCGGGCGTCGCCGTCGGCTTGAGTCCTTCTTCAGGTATTTGAGGCGCGACCCGCCTCCAGAAGAACATTCACAAGTCATCCATGTCCGGCTGCGAGATGTAACCATTGGCCACGTAGAGATCCTCCCAGCCATCGTTGTTCAAATCGGTAAACTTTGATCCCCAAGCCCAACCGGCAAAGCCTTCGGCGGTTGGATTGGTCACATCAGCAAACCGGCCGCCCCCCTCGTTCCGCATGAGACTGTTTCCTCGCACCATCTTGAGGTACTTCTTTCGGGTCTCTTCCGGCATTGTCGGATTAAAATCGGACTGCGCGACGATCTGATTTCCTGCGCTGGAGAACATGCTAGACACATAGAGATCCATCGAACCATCGCGATCATGATCGCCCCAGGTCACAGACATGCCGAAGCCCCAGTCCTGGGAACCGCTCCCACTCGACTCATCGATGAAGTGCGTCCCTTCATTTCTCATGAGCTGATTCGGCCCAAAGTCATTCGCGATGTAGACATCTTGATCACCATCGTTGTCGAAGTCTTCCCAAGACGCCGCAAACGAGAAACGGTAGTTCTCCACACCCAGACCGCTGTCATCCGTCACATCAAGAAAGCCGAAATCGCCTTGATTCTGTAGCAACACATTGGCACCACCATTGCGCGCGCTATGAAACGGATGCGGTGTAGGAAAGTCACCTGTCTTACCACTACTACTAGCATACCGCAACACGAGGAGATCAAGATCCCCATCCAAATCGTAGTCGGCAGCGGTCGGAGAATACCCCGTAGCCAGATTCGTCAGCCGCTCACGCACGGAGAAACGTCCCTTGCCATTGTTCTCCAAGATGAGGAAAGCCGTCCTCGTGGCTACAGCGAGGTCTTTGTCACCATCATTGTCGAGATCAACTAGCAATGCCGCCGTCGAATTGTCTAACCAATCAACTCGAGCCTTCTTGGAAATGTCGACCAAGGTCCCGTCCGGCTGCTGCTTGAAGAGAAGGTTGGGCAAGCCGCCAGGCTGACACAGATACACGTCTTCCAGATCATCCCCATCGATGTCACCAATAGCCACACCATGATATCCTAAAAAATCAGGACTCAACGAACGATCCAAATGTCTCCCCCAGGTATTCATGCCCCACTGAAGCTGCTCCCCCCATGCCGCATTCGAGCCCAAGACATTGCTAGCAATGTCTTCAAACTGGAACGCAGCATCTGCCAATTCCGCCCGCATGAGAAGGGGCATAGAGAAACTCAACAGTTGCGGAATGCCGCCTTCTTCCTCAGGCGTCGCCCACGTCGTGTCCACAACCGCGTAGGAACGCACCTGCTTGCCATCGCGCAGGCCTTTCGCCGTGAGTCGCTGACGTGTCTTTAACTCAGCGCCCACGCTATCAATCCCATAGAGCTTAAAATGGGCTCCGTGCAACTCCTTACCCAACTCCAGGCTGAGCACGTCACGCATGCTAGCAAGAAAGTCATTCGGTGTCGATGGAATCAAGGTCTCCGCCGCGGTCACCTCAAACACACGCATGGTGCCATCCTGAAAGACTTCCTTCGCGGATGACTGCCCGACATCGCTCATCTCAACCTCGCCTCCTAAAGATGCTGGCATCGATTCCGCAGCGACAAAGGCTTCCTCGATCTCGAGCAAATGCGCTTTGATCACATCGCTCCACAAACGTGCGGTCTCCTTAGTATCGCCGTCCGCCACAATCGATTCGACAGGAGGAGAGGATGTAGCGACAGCGGTCGTATCCGTCTTCTCTTTGGAGCACGCTACAAGCAGCAATACAACGCTGCCCAGGCATACCACACGGAGGAAGGAGCAACTCATACTTCCAGAGTTGACGCGGCACGAGTGTTCCGTCAAGCACACGAAGGCGCAGCCATTCACTTCTTCGCGGGCTGCGGTCGATACCCCACATCCTCAAACACTTCCGACTGGGGCACGTAATCTTTGTCAAACTTCGGATCGGGACAGCCGATCTCATTGTCCTCGGCATCGATCACGTGGTTCACATCATGGATCTCACCGCTGATGAAGCAGCCGACCACACCGACTCCTGAGGCGAGGTCCAACTCATAGCGCGATCCGGTGGGCCAGCCGCCGGGCGCGTTGTTCTGCCAGAAGATCGAGTCCTCGTAGAGGTTGCCATCATTCGCATCATCGATGGCGTTGCGATTGCCAGTAAAGGTGCAGCGACGGAGTATTACTTTCGAATCTGGAAACAGTGTCAGAGCTCCGGAGCCATGCTCGGGCTTCCATTTACCAGGCGTCTTTGCCCGTTCGTCCATCTTGCCATTCGAAAGATTGTCAACGAAGAGGCAATTCGTGATCTCGGCCGAGCTTCCATGCAGGAGGTCCACGGCAGCGCCACTGACAGGACAGCGATTGTTCCGAAAGACGCAGTTGCGGAGCAACACAGACTGCAACTTCGAGCCATCCGTATGTCCCCGATGCTCGATCGAAACACCCGCGCCACAAGGACTAGTGAAATTGTCAGACACTTCGCAATCCTCGATCGACGGATACGATCGCCCAAACACTTTGATGCCGCCGCCATCCGTGTAGAAGAACTTCGCCCTCTCCAGGTTCTTGCCATCGATCTCTGGCTGAATATTCGCTGGCTTGTCCTCGGTCGTGAGGAATCCGTTTGCTCCCATTATCTTGAAACCACGCAAGATGGTCTTACGGCTAACACCATCTCCAAAGTAGACCACGTGATTGACAATCGCCGGGAAGCTTGACTGCGACTTATCTGCCAGCTCCGGATTGGCTGCGGAAAGAATCACCTCCCCCTCCGCGACCAACGTGATGCCATCATGCCGTTCGTTAAACCAGATCATGGCCTGCCCTGGCTGCGCTGGACGATACGTTCCCACATGCACGACGACTCGCTTTCGCTTAGGATCCTTTGCCGCCAACTCTAGCGTCGCCTGAATGTCATCTCCAGGACGCACATGATAGGGCTCCTGAGCTTGCACGCTCAAGAGGAGCAGACCGACAAAGGCATACCATTGTAGAAAACGCTTCATGAATCTCTACTCTGGAGCCGATTCCACACGCCAGCGAGCGTAGGTTTGACCAACAGCTTGAGGAAATGGCGTTTGATAGGTCACGACGAGCAGCCCCTCGCCCGCAGGCTGGGAATCCATCTCAACGAGATCGGCAACAGCCGTCCCCTGCCAAGCTTGCAGATCACTCGAGAATTCCAGCGTGTAGAGAAGAGGGGCCCCAGTCCTCCGGGCCAGCGTGAGAACAAGACTCTCGCCCTGCGCCTTGACGGTGAATCCATCAGTCGCCAACTGGACCGCCTCAAGAAGATCTTGATTGGGTGGCTCCTCGCCAACCGCACGTCCAGGCGTGCCGCCCTTGAGATCACTTAAGACCCAGCTTGCAGGATCGTTAGGATCATTGTCCACCACCAAGCTCGCAAAGACCAAAGACTTACCTTCATCATCAGTATTTGCAGGCCAGGGTGCGTCATTGCTGTAGCGAAGACTGACAATGGTCTCAAACCGGCTATCCGAAATCTCTAGGAGTTCACCGCCGTTGCTGAGCTTCTTATTATACTCTCCGAGAATCGGAAGACCGTCGCCGTAGCGTTGCACAAAGGCAGCACGATCGTTGACAATCACGCCATAGGACTTCGGGCCAAGAGTGGAGAGGACCCCTTCACTGAAGACGTAGTTGATCCCCGCCGTGAACCGCAAGTCCGCAAGATCGATCCCAACTTTCGTTGGGTTATAGAACTCGATGTATTCGAAGTTCGACGTGGAGAAACCCGCCGCCTTCTCCCCATCACTCGCGCCTTCAGGATCTACCATGAGTTCCGATATGAGGAAATTGGTAGTTCCCGCTGGCTCAAGCCCCAAGCGATAGGTGGCCTCTCGTAACGCACCCCAGGTGCTCTCGAAAACGGTGCGCCGCTGAACGCGTGCCCTGATTGTCGTGGTCGTGTCCAGTATGATGTCCGATTCGGGATCCACAAGGATGGCCTCTGGGTTCAGCTCCCCTCCAGGCAATCGAGGGTCCGAACCATCGATGGTGTAGTAGATGCTCGTCCGCGGCACAGGCGATTCCAGAGCGATCTCAATAGGCGTGTTCGGCTCGATCGAACCGCCGCTGGGCGCAAAGCTCGGAATTGGCAATCCGCCCCAAAGCTGGTGCTTCTCCCAGATCCCTCCCGCAAACAACGCGTCTTCCCGCCCAGCAATCCATTCGGCGATCTCACTCGTATCTATGTCAGGGCCAGCGAAAGCCATGAGCGGTGCGATCTCGTCGGCGAGTTCGTTGGTGCGTCTCGTGAGATTCGCTTTAGTCAAAGCACCACCAGGTGTGAAGAAGTGTTTCTGCAAACGGTCAGCAAAGACCAACCTCCACTCTGGACTGCGAATGAGACTACGCCATGCCGTGGCAAGATCATTGCTAGGCGTACGATCCAATTGCGACAAGTCCGTGACGATGGAGTCGTGAGTCAGCGAATGGCTGCTCTGAACACCGAAACAAACTTCGGCATCCCAGATATACGCCCGCCACCTCCCCACGTCGGAAAGTTCACGCGCGATGATGAGATTGTTAAACGGCCAATCCTCAGTCGCGCCGTAGAGATTCACGATGAAGTAATCGGCGAAACTGATCGGATCCAGCTCTGCCGTGACCGCTTCATAGTTCTCGAAGACTTTCAGATCTTTCCTCATCAAGCTTTCCACATGCTCCCACTCAGGCGTGTCCTTGAGCTTGTCTTCAAAAGGCGAACCATCGGCCCACACATCGATGTGCTTCACTTGCCATGGTGCATCACTCCCGTATAGATCTTGCAAGAGCGGTTCACGCAGACGCGCCACTGTGTTGTAGTAGCCCTTGTAGGAACCATTCACAAAGAGCGCATGCTGGAAACCTACAGCACCGAACTGCCCAGTGTCTGTGAAGATGCGACGCGCGAGTTCGTCGACAATGAAGGGACTGACAATATCATTCTTGCCCGCACGGAGACGGAACTGGCGAAACTGGCGAATGGGATAATTCTCCACGATAGGAAAGTTCAAAGTGTCGTCGCCATAGTCTCGACGGAGGAAGAGATTAAACGAAGGCTTCTGCGGAGGCTCACTTGGCCAAGGACTAGCTTCTGTCTTTCCTAACGAGAAGTTAAAACGAGAGAAAGCACTCGCCGACAAGCGCAGGCCGCCACCGATCTGCACATTGGTACCATCGTCAGGGTAAAGCACCTCCATTGAGATTCTGCGCTCAAAGGGCCGACCATGCATGGCTGGCATGTAGTAATCGGAAACCGTTTGCGGCCTACTCAGCCCCTCAACCGACATCACACCGTGCGGTTTGTAGAATGCCTCGCCGCTATCGGCAACCAGGCTGAGCGTTGGAATAGACTTAAAGACCTCATCCACGCTGACGAGATAAGTCTGCGTGCTGTCCGCCGAAGGAATCATCCCGTCCTTGTAAGCCCGAGCACGAACCGGCGTGCCCGTCCGGTCATCGATCGCATCAATGGAAATCGGGCCTTCATAGAGCGTGCCATTGATCTCCGTAGGCTCGCTTCCATCCAGGGTGTAACGAATAGTAACCGCATCGGTATTACTCGTGAGGGTCAGCGTCACCGGCTCATCGTAGACGCCACCTTCAAGATCAAACTTTGGCTTCTTCACGGCACCAACGGACTCTGCACCTGCGTTCGCTGCTCCCGGAGTAGGCAACTCCATGAACGTATACCCACCTGCAGCATTCAGCCCATAGGACTGAAAGGGAAACTGCTTGGGAAAGTCATCTTCAAACTGACTGACATAGCCCCCACTCGGATCGCTCAGCCCGAGAAACTCGCCATCGGCAGACAGTCCAAAGCTCGCGTGAAGATAATCTCCCGGCACCTCTGTATTTCCATCAGCAAGGATGAGAAGGTAGCCATCCGCAGGTATCGTCGCATTGTCAGGAAAGGCCCACAATCCAGGTTCGTCGGAGTCGTCCGTGAGATGCCATCCTGTCAAATCCACGGCCTCTGCTCCGGTGTTGTACAACTCGATCCAATCGGAAAAGTCTCCCTCTACTTCGGGACTAGCAGCCTGCGCCCAATCAACGACACCCCCAGAAGGTTCCGCATGACCAACGCGATATTTCCAACCCTCATTGACAAGTTCAACCGCAGCACTATCACCTATCTTAAGCATGGCCTCGAACTTCAAGCTCTCGTCAATGGTTTGATCACGCTCATTGATCTGAGCAGGCACCGTATTCTGCATCTGCACGGCAAAGACATTCTCTCCCGGCTGCAAGACGTCATTCGCCAGAACCACAGACTCATAGTCTAGCATCTTGTCAGACTCCGCGCTCGAGAAGGCCGATTGATCATGATAGACAAACCCATTTCGTCGCCCCAGATTCGCTCGCGCAACCTCGTGGCCATTCACATACGCAACAAAACCACTATCAGCCTGAGCCGTTAGACGAAACGGCTCAGACAAATTCGCATCGTCAGCCGAGACAGTGAAGGTCTTGCGTAAATAGACTGAGGGTGTGCGTCCGCGCATCTCTTCACCCAGATCCGTGGCAATACCATCCACCCCAAAGCCAAACGGTGCCGTCCCGACAGCCCATTCCGCATCATCAAACGTAAACTCGCACCAACTCTTACCCCATCCGACACGCGGGCGCCCATCCGGATGCGAACGTTGCAAATAACCACTGCTCGCCGCACCAATCTCGCTGATGACGACCTGGGCAAACGATTCAGAAAGAGGAAGAAGGCATAGAATGCTAGCGAGACCTTTGCGAAGTAGGCTCATAACGGACAGGGGGAGTCTGAGGGTTAGAAACGCCATTCTTCTCAGACCCTCGGCCCGAATGCGAGACAATCCTATTCCGTCTCAGTCACAACCAGCCTCTGATTGATCGTGATCGGTCCTTCGACCACCTGCACGCCCCCAGATGGCCAAGTCACTTCCAATCGATCAATCTGCTTTGCCGCGCCCAAACCAAAGTAGACCGGGAAATCACTGTGGGACAAATAACCAGACTGACCATCCTTCACCTTCATCAACTTGAGATCGCCGACCTCGAGACGAACCACCGCCCCTAGCGCACTGCGATTCGACTTAGTCCCCATCAACTTCACTTTGAGGTAAGCAAGATCCGGCTTCTTCTCTGACAGATCACTCACAAGCACCATCGGGTGGTGATTCATCTCATTGGTGACTATGTCAAGATCCCCGTCATTATCTAGGTCGAACAGCACCGACGAACGGCTTCCTTTCGCTCCCCATACAACCACACGATCCGGCAAAGATTCAGAATCAATCTCACCCATGGCCTCCAGCACAGGGGCACCTCGATCCGCCCCAGCCAGATCCAACTCAAACCAAGGAGCCGCCGCCCCATCTTTACGAGGCTCCACCCCAAGGATAAACTCCGAGTCCCGAAAGCGCTCTCCTCCTTCATTGAGCAGAAGCGAATTCACTCCATAGCGCAGTGGGAAATTCATACTCGCAGTGATGAAAGCGTCATCAAATCCATCCGCATTCAAGTCATCCACACTCAGACCCCACGGCCAGTAATTCTCAGCGCCTAACTGATCAGAAACCTCTTCAAACGCACCCTCCTCGCCTTTGCGAAAGAAGGCATTGCCAAAGATACTCGTACCTTCTTCCGTCGCGAGGAAGGAAGGCGTCCATTGCATCGCTGCCTTTAGCTTCTCTTTGTCAGAGTCAATGTGCTCACTCATGTCTGAGTGCATGTCCGTGATGTAGAGATCGAGGTCACCATCATTCTCGAAATCGAACGCCTTGATTCCCATCGATCCCCAAGGCGTCTTCGGAAACAGGTCACTGCTAGCGCGCTCGAACGTCTTGCCCTCTCGATTCAGAAAGATCTGATCCGTGCCCTGCATATTCGGCAAGTACAAGTCCGTCCATCCATCCGAATCGATATCCACGGGCGCCGCATCGCCCGTCCATCCAAGATCGACCAAACCCGTCTTCTCTGTCACATCTTCGAACCGCCTATTTCCTAAATTTAAATACAGCCGACTTGCCTCATTCCGCTCTGATTTTAAGTGCCCCGCAAAGGCATCATTGAACCCCACATAGTAACTATCACCCGTATCCGCTTCACCACGAATGCCCTCCATCGTGACCTTCGTCACTTCCGTCGTGGTGTATTTCCCCACATTGGCCAAGAACAGGTCAAGCAAGCCATCCCGATCATAGTCAAAGAAGACGGCACCTGAAGAATGGCCTTTATAACCAAGCGCCGAACCCGCCGTAACGTTTCGAAACCTCCCACCACCAAGATTCTCAAAGAGCACATTCCCTTTCCGCAAGGCAGTCACATAGAGATCAGGATCTCCATCAT
The DNA here is from genome assembly GCA_947561585.1 of Caprella mutica. NCBI lineage: Eukaryota > Metazoa > Arthropoda > Malacostraca > Amphipoda > Caprellidae > Caprella > Caprella mutica. Next base: position 128,233 of record CANNZV010000887.1, read on the forward strand.
TGTCGATGTCTGCAAAGGACGCTGAGACACCGACCCGATCACTTACAAAGACGCCAGCACGCTCCGTGATATTCTCAAACTTCCCGCCGCCCGTGTTTCTCCAGAGCTCATTTCCACCCACCTGATTGACAAAGTAGATGTCTAACAAATCATCCCCATCGACATCCGCCACAGCCATGCCCGATCCGTGATCGTAGTGCACGCCTTTAAAGCGCTTGCCTGACTCATCCACAATCTTGTGCATGAAACGAATCCCGCTCGCTTCGCGTTCATCTGAAAATGTGAAATCATGAAAGGCCTTGATCGAATCCGCCGTCGCTAGCTGCGCCTTTGCCAGCGCCTTCATCCACTCAGGATCCCGCACATCGGGCGGCACATTGAGAATCTCTGCATCCAGAGCGGAAAGATCCGCCAGCAAGGCATTGATCGCACGAGGCTCCTTCGAATCGTAACGCCCTCGCACGCGTTGATACGCATCCACTAGCACTAACAAACCCTCTGGGCTGATCTCTGTGCTATTCGTTAACTCAACCACACGAAGATCTCGTCCCGCCACGATCTGGCCTTGGATCGCCTCGACCAACTTCGCCTCTTCTGGACTCGACGAGAAACTCGCGACCCACGGACTGCCAGCAAGCAGACCAGTCTCCTTGGACACCGGCACAAAGCCAAGCACAGGCGGGTGAGGCCTATCACTCTCCTCTTCAATGGCAACTGTCGGCGTCAATGATGCCTCTTCCCTGCTGCAGGACGACAACATCAAGCCGATCGCAGCAAGACAAAGGAAGTGAGGAATGAGAGTCATTTAGAAACGTAATTCAGCCAACGATGAAATTCAGATACCGAAACGATTTCAAGAATGCCCATTGTCTTGCCGGGTGCCAACTGAAATCCACACATGGGGTCCATGGCCAAGGTATGCTTACCTACACGCTCCGCCTTAAAAGCGATCGAGAACTCAAGATCAGGGACAGCGATCTCCTTCAACTCAAGATCGGGGCATGAGAACACATAAATGAAGTCCTCACTGCGAAGCTGGAGCTCCACTTTTGATCCAACCGGCAACACCAGCCGCTCACTACGCACATCACCGTAAGAGAATCGCCAAGCTCTCTCCTGCCCTCGCGCCTCGATCACCATGTGATCGACAGAAGGCGACGACCAAGGCTGCATCACCCACAGCACGCAGCCCACAGCCATCAGTAACAAGAAGAGGATTCGATTTCGTTTCATGGCACGCCGTCACCTGCGTAAAGGAGGTGAACGAAAGCTGTCATTTCAATGTCTGACACTCCAGGATAAAAGCCAACATGAGCCGCATCAACACTCTAGTCTTCGACATCGGAAACGTGCTCACTCATTTCCGTTTCGACGCCATCGTCGCCGAGGCTGCCCGTTTCACGGAATGCCCGCCGGAGAAAGCACGCGAAATTGTCGTGAAGTGGTCGCATCCATTCTGCCGTGGGGAACTCCAGGCCGCCGAGTTTGCCAAGCGCTGCCTCGAAGATCTTAAATTCACCGGCACTGCAGAGGACTTCAAGAAAGCCTACAACTCAGGCTTCACACCAAACCCATCCATGCGGCCCGTGATCGAACGCTACGCACCGCACTACGCGCTCTACTACCTCTCTGATACAAATCCTTGGCACCTAGAGTATCTGCTAGAACACGATCCTCTGCTACCCCATTTCCGAGCGGGAACCGTCTCTTTCGAGGCAAAGGCTCTCAAGCCCCATCCAACCATCTACGAACACGCCGCCAAGACACACAGATTCACACCCTCAGAAGCCATCTTCATTGATGATCGCCGGGGAAATGTCACCGGAGCCGAAGCGGTTGGATTCACAGGCTTGCACTACATTACTAACAAGCACGTTGAATTCGAGGCAGCGCTCGCAGAGATTCTCCACTAATCATCACATCTACCTATCGATGGTCTACCCTCTCCAACCCAAGGGCATGAACAATCAGCTCTTACATAAACTCATCAAAGGCATCGGTTCCGAAGTCCTTGGTGAACTCGGCTATTGGCAATTCATCTCAAACGGAGCTCAGCTCTGGTGCATCACCGATGAAACTCATGACCGCATGCGCGTGATGACTCCGATCGCCGAGCTCGAAGACGTGACTTCAGAAGAACTCCTAACCTGCATGGAGGCCAACTTTGATCGGGCGCTGGACGCGCGCTACTGTATTCAGAACAAGCAGCTATGGGGTGCCTACATTCACCCTCTCTCTCTACTGACAGAGGATCAATTCCTCTCCGCGATACGCCAAGTCGTCGCTATCAAAGAGAACTTCGGCTCGAGCTACTCCAGCGGCGGGCTTCTCTTCGGCGGCTAGCACACTTCTTACATGAAACGACGCCTCCTCTGGATCCTTGCTCTCTCTGCCCAACTCGCTTCTGCTGAAAGTGATTGGTGGTCCTGGCAACCGCTCACGCTTCCAATCGTCCCAAAGTCGGTCGGAGAAACCACCATCGATAAGTTCATCTCAGCCACTCTGGCTAAGAAGGAACTCTCTCCCTCGCCCCAAGCAGACAAGCGCACCCTCATTCGCCGTCTTTACTTCGATCTGATCGGGCTACCACCAAGCGCGGATGAAGTAGATGCTTTTGTCAGAGATTCTGATCCCGACGCCTACACAAATTTGGTCGATCGTCTGTTAACCTCCCCACACCATGGCGAACGCTGGGCTCGGCATTGGTTAGATGTCGTCCACTACGGCGAAACCCACGGCTACGACAAAGACAAGCCGCGCATGAACGCGTGGCCCTATCGTGACTACGTCATCCGCGCCTTCAATGAAGACAAATCCTACACACAGTTCATCGAAGAACAGCTCGCTGGCGATGCGCTCTATCCAGAGACTGTTGACGGAATCGTCGCTACCGGGTTCCTCGCAGCCGGACCCTGGGATTTCATTGGCCACGCCGAAGTTCCCGAAGAGAAGATCGATGGGCAAGTCGCACGCCATCTAGACCGTGATGACATGGTCACGACGACGCTCAATGCATTCTGCTCGCTCACCGTGCAATGCGCCCAGTGCCACGATCACAAGCGCGATCCAGTAACGATGGAAGACTACTACTCACTGCAATCGGTCTTTGCCGCACTAGATCGAGCAGATCGCGAATACGACGTCGATCCTAACATCGCCAAACAGCGCATCACTCTCACCTCTCAGTTAAAAACAGCAGAAGCCACCATCGCCTCTCTCAACAAAGTAATCGATGCCAAGAAGACGGATGAAATTCGCCTTCTCGATCAAGAAATCGCAAGAATTACACAGGCCGAAAGTTTGGGCTATCACAGCCAAGTAGCCGACAAGCAAGCGACGGAGAAATGGGTCCAAGTCGATCTTGGCAAGCCCATGGCAATTGATTCCGTCTCACTCTACGGAGCGAAGGAATACGGCTTCACCGACTTCGGCTTTCCTCATCGTCTACGCGTTACCCTGTCGAACCCAGCAGACATGACCTTGGTCGAGTATGACAAAGACATTGAGCGCCCTGGATCCACCGCCTTCGTTATCGACGCTAACCAAGCGCACGGACGCTATGTTAGAATCACAGCAACCAAGTTATGGAATCGCCGCCAGAATGGCCAGCCACTGACAAACGATTGGATCTTTGCCCTCGGAGAGCTGGTCATCACGAGCCAAGGCAAGACCGTTCCATTCAGAGACGTCACCGCTCTGGACTCGATAGAAGCCGCCCCACGTTGGCAGAAGGCGAACATCAGCGACGGGCTCGCTCCCGATCATCTCGCGAAGCGCGACGTCTTACTCAAGATCGCCGCGCCTGACGCACTCGCCAAACGCACCCACCAAGAGAAGATCGTCGCTGACATCCGCGCTTCCCTAGCAGCCTTACCAAAACCAGAGAAAGTCTACGTGGGAAAAGTCCACACCGGAAGCGGCGCCTTCAAAGGACGCGGGCATCTCAACGGCAAGCCTCGCCCCATTCATGTCTTGCACAGAGGAGAGGTGACCCAACCACGAAACAAAGTTCAACCTGCCACGGTGCCTGGTATCGTTCGCAGCTTGCCCGTCCGCTTCGACCTACCAGAGAATCATACAGAGAGCGACCGCCGCGTGGCTCTCGCCAACTGGATCACCCATCCTGACAACACCCTTACTTGGCGAAGCATCGTCAACCGCGTCTGGCATTACCACTTCGGCCGGGGACTGGTCGACACGCCGAACGACTTCGGTCGAATCGGCAGCAAACCGTCCCATCCTGAGCTGCTCGATTGGCTAGCGATCAAATTTCGCGATGAAGGAGGATCGATCAAAGAACTCCATCGCTGGATCTTGAATAGCGACACCTACAAACAGGCATCGACACACAATAATGCCAAGGCCGCAATCGACAGTTCCAATCAGTTCCTTTGGAGACAGAACCGACGCCGCCTCGAAGCCGAAGCCATTCGCGACAGCACCCTCTTTGTCGCTGGCAAGCTCGACACCACAATGTTCGGGCCGAGCTTCATGGACTTCGTCATTGAGAAACCAGAACACTCACCTCACTACGAGTATCACAAGGCAGATCCCAATGATCCCAAGACGCACCGCCGCGCAGTCTATCGATTTCTCGTGCGCTCTCAGCCGCAGCCATTCATGCAAACCTTCGACTGCGCAGACCCTTCAGAGCTCGTCGACAAACGCGGAGAGACGAACACCGCTCTGCAGGCGCTCGCCATGCTCAACAACCACTACATGGTCGCCATGGCCACCCACTTCGCCAACCGCCTAGAGAAGAACCAAGACGCTCCCGCCGCAGAAGCCATCCGCCTAGCCCTCTCCCGCGAAGCCACCCCCGAAGAACGCACCACGCTCAACGCCTACGCCAAAACCCACGGCCTCCCCGCCATGTGCCGCCTAGTCTTCAACCTAAGCGAGTTCTCCTTCATCGACTAACAAAAGCATATATCAAATAAAGCCTACCACTAACAGAACGCCTTTCCGATACATGACTGGCATCGCCAATCTCACAAGCCATAGCTTAAAACAATAAAGATCATGTAAAATCAGCGCGTTAGAATCGACACCTTGTTTCCTTTGGCTACTGCTTATCTGGGTTCTCACTTTGCTCACTTCTTGTGACACAGTAAGTAAGGGCTGCCTTAATCGCTTTGTCGATTGACAACGAGATTTCTTCGCGAGCAGCGCGAGCAGCTTTTGACCCTTCGGGTTTATAATGACGCATTTCTGGTTTTCTTGAGATCGCATCGATAGTTGCCCGATACCCAGCTCCGCCAGCTCCAGCATCAGATACATCGAAGCGAAAGAATGCTTCACCAACAGGGCTGCCTTCTACTTTGGTTAATAAGTCGATCCTAACTGGCCTTCGAAGTAGACCGTCGATAATCTCGCCAGGAACTATACTAAGAATGACAGATGAGGTTCCAAAGTCAGCTAGCAATACTTGATGACTAGCACCGGAGGCCAAAGCGTCTCGGCATTCAAACATAGGCACCGCCGGATCCGTTTTCTCAACAGAGACGGCTATACCTTCTCGGCTCATCGCAGAAATATGCTCGTCGATCGAATTCTGAAGTAGGGCATACACAGATCCCCACATGAGATTCAATTCAGTGAGCTTATTCTCTGATACCGTAGCAAGTGCCTTAATGCGCCTTTCTTCCTCAGGAAGATTCTTGATTAGCGCTTTGGCGAACTCATTCGGATCTCCAGGCAAACGATCTCTCATAGCCTGTGCCTGCTCCTTGATGATCTCAATTAGGGAAGCCCTATCTCCAGATCGAGCGAGTGCCCGATGCATCAGCTCGGTCTGATATTGCCTCGACTGTTCATCCGATTTCGATTGACGCCGACTAACAAGGGCTATTCCTATGGAAGCCAAGCACGCCACTATGGCAAAGCCTCGCCAAATTCTCTTCCGCTGTTTGTCTTTCTCACTGTCAGACTTCGATGGCGACCAACCAACAAGGGCCGTCCCTAAGGCGGACAAGCTTGCCACTATAGTTAGAATCAGAAGCCATGTTCCCATGTCACCAGCATTGCATAACAGTGACTGATTGCGCCCTACAATTCAGCGCAATAATTAGAATGGCGAGGGCCCATGAAACACTTTCCTAGGGTGTGTTTGATAACGGTTTCTTATTGAAAGACGTGTCGCTTTGCGTTAGTCTTGATGAGTATATGGACAAGATCCGCAAGCCTAAGTCGGAGGGCTCGAAAGTGAGAGCCCTAAAAAAATTCACTTAATTCCACGGAGTCGCTCTAACACAGGGCGATAAAGGCGGGCGACCACCGATGAAGATTGAGACCGTGATTCGAGCGCTTCTCTTCCGGCTCCGCGAAGGCTGCCGCTGGAGAGCTTTGAAGATCTTTGGCAAATGGAGTACGATCTATGGACATTGGCGGCGATGGGTTAAGCTGGGTATCTGGGAGAAAGTGCTCAATGAGCTGACTTTAAAAGCACGCGGTAAACTTTGGTCTATTGATTCGACCAGTTGCAAGGTCCACAAGCACGGTCACGGCGCACCGCAAGGCCCTGAGCATGAAGATATTGGGAAAAGCAAGGGTGGCCCGAATACCAAGATTCATGCAATAGCAGATGCCAAGGGGCGCATCGTTGATCTTTTCCTCAGTCCTGGCCATAGAAGCGATTCCCTTTACGGAGAGGCTCTCTGCGACGGTCTGCCGGAAGGAATCACCGTGTTGGCTGACAAGGCTTATGACAAAGATGAACTCATTGAGTTTCTCGAAGATCAAGGCCTTGGACACTGTATACCGAGCAAGAAGAACCGGAAAGTGAAGCGCCCTTTGGATAAAAAGAAATACCGGCTTCGCCACCGAATCGAGAACGCCTTTCAAAGGTTGAAGGAGTTTCGAGCCGTAGCCACTCGTTACGAGAAACTCGGCGATAACTTTCTCGGCTTCGCCACACTGGCAGCGATTCTTGCCTGGATATAGCAATGGTAGATAGTTTTCAAACACACCCTAGTAAAGTGTTTCATTTTTCGACCGATCGAGGAGCCCTGCAGGACAGCCGGCACTGGTTTTGCAGCCTTTCAGGAAAGCGGTTTGCTGGAAAATGAAACACTTCTCTAGGGAAGTGTTTCATTTCTGCTCCCCACACACTGGTTTGCGCCTTTTCAACCTACGATGACGCATTTGCCTAAATTTCCACTCTCACCATAATTCAGTAAGCTTGTTGAGCTACTTTCTGCGGCGGAGGACTCTTGGTGGCCCGTCATTCACGGCAATGACCACGGTGTTCCCAATGCCGACGATCCCTCGAGAATCATCGCGGAAAGCGAGCCCGCTTTCCTGAGGCCAAAGGCTGCGAAAGTTGCCTTTGCCATCGCCTTTGAGGAACACGCCTAGACCGGCATTCATGCGGCCCGTCTCGCGTTGGGGGTGAAAGAAGTTCTGGGCGATGAGGCAGTCTACATGATCATCGCCATCCATGTCTTGCAGGAGCAGGCCAAAACCTGGTGAGAGTTGTGCTAGCGTTGGCAGCGGCTTTGCTTCGAATCGCCCTTTGCCGTCGTTGATGAATATCATCGAGGCTAACGTTGACGCTTTCAGTTGAATGGCTTGATCTATACTCTGAGGCGAATAGATCTCTGTGAGACTGGCACTGGCAAAGGAACGGTAAGTGGGAAACTTGTTCGCTAGGTGTGGCATGGCATGCGTAGAGCAGCTCTTGCCTCTTACTGGCAGAATCTTGTTCTCCTTCGTGGCCGCCTCGATGATGCGAAGACCGCCGTCTCCACCGAAATCACCTGCGTAGAGGCGCACCGGCTTGTCCGCGCTTGCGGTGTATTTCGTGTTTAAACCGAAGTTCGTCGCGACGAAGTCGATGTCGCCGTCATGATCGATGTCGGCTGCAGCGATTCCATTCCACCAACCGGTGTGGGGAAGGAGTCCGGCAGCTGCTGTGGCGTCTTCTAACTTGCCACGGTTATTGCGTAGGATGATCGGCGTGCCCCATTCAGTCGTGACTAGCAAATCTACCCAACTATCTCCATCGACGTCTGCCCAAGTAGCTGCCGTGACCATGCCAAGTTCCAATGGCAACAACTTCGGTGTCGGGCCATTTACAATGAGCCCGCTAGCGCTCGCATGGGGATAACGCTGGGGCACTGACCGTGATCCCACAAAGAGATCGACGTCCCCATCCTTATCGAAATCAGCGGGAGCGACACAACTTCCGCTAGAGTCGATGGTTGAGAGCGAAGGCGCTCGCTTAAAGTTGCCTTTGCCGTCATTATGATAGAGACGGTCCTGATAGAGCGGGTCCTTCGCTTCAGAAGCGCCGCCACTAACGACGTACAGATCTAGATCGCCATCGCCATCCGCATCGAAGAACGCGGCCCCCGTGTCTTCATGAGCCGCATCCGCCGTCATCGTCGCTCCTCGGGCAAAGCCCTTCTCATTCTGCAAATAAAGCTCCCCGGCTTGGCCAGTGGCGCCGCCAAGATAGAGATCGCCCAAGCCATCGCCATTGCAGTCCCCCGCTGCGAGCGCTGGACCAAAGCGAGACATGCGATTTGGGAGCAGTGGTTGATCACCGAAATCATCGTAGTCATTCTCGCGATGCACAAAGTCGATTCCGGACTGTTCCATGTTCGTGAACAGCGCCGGTGCAGCTTTCGCAGACTCGTCTGGCTTCGAACCATCACTCGGCTCCACGATGGTGTGCAGCATCCCGACGGCTGGATTCTTCAGCGTCTGCCGAATCCCGGAAGGCCAATGAATATCAAGCGATTCTATCTTATCACTCTCACCAATGCCAATATGCACCACCGGCTCTGCGCCCGACATGTAGCCCCGCGAACTTGTCAGGATTCGCGTGTGAACGCCTTCACTTGTCTTGGCTACAAGGCGGGCTCCTAACCCAAACCGATTGCTCTTGGTGCCTCGCAACTGGACCAGAATACTCTTAACTGAGGCCTGAATGTCATTCCGATAGAGCGCAAGCGGGTCATTCATATTATTCACGATCAGATCGAGATCGCCATCACGATCGAGATCGGCAAAGACCGCTCCGTGACTCACAGAATCTAAATCGAGCCCCCAGGCAGCACTGGAATCGGCAAAGGTCAGATCGCCGTGATTCTTAAACGCAAGGTTGCGCTCCATATGGCGTGGCGTAGCCACCATCTCGCGTTGGATCTCGGCGAATGTTGCTCCTTTCGTCTTCATCTCATTCATCCGAATCGCTAGATCCGAGTCATTTACATTCCTCTCGATGCCATTCGTGAAGAAGACGTCTTCCCAGCCATCGTTGTCAAGGTCGCCAAAGACGGCGGACCAGGTCCAGTCCGTGCTATCGATTCCTGAGAACTGCGCACTCTCAAGAAATCTTCCTGTACCCGTATTCACCAACAGGACATTGCGCATGTATTGACGAGGCTCCAGGTGATCTAACAAGAACGCCGTATCCGTCATCGCCCCCATCATCGTCTTCTGCTTGAAGTGGGGTCGTAGCCGACATGTCAGTGCTCAAGTAGTCGATGAGACCGTCATTATTAATATCAGCAAAGTCGCTGCCCATGCTGCTCCAAGACGTGTAGGGCACCGCACTCTCGGTGACCTCTTTAAATGTCCCGTCCTGCTGATTCATATAAAGATGATCTGGCGTGTGAAAGTCATTGGAAACGTAGAGGTCAGGCCAGTCATCGTTGTTCACATCCCACCACACGGCGGCCAAGCCATGCTCCGCCGCCTCGACAATTCCGGCCTTCTTCGTCGCATCGATAAAACGCGGGATCCCCGAATCCGTTAGAGACCGACGTTCTCAAAGAGCTGATCCCGACCACCAAGTTCGCGCGGTGTGCTGTCGATCACCTCAAACTCGTCGTCGCCGTACTGCGGATGCGGTATCCACTGACCGTCTTCGTCTTTCTCCAGGCCGACCTTGTAGCCAAACATCTCCTGCAGCGAAAGTAGTCGTGTCTTTGTCAGGTAGAGATCGAGATCCCCATCACGATCGTAATCGCTGAACGCCGCCATGGTCGGAGCCGCCAAGCCAGGATTCGCTTGCTGCACGTAGCCGCCCTTGAATGTGCATTGCCTTGATTCCGATAGAGCTCGTTGTGGTTGCCCTTATTACAGACGAAGAGGTCCAGATCCCCATCATTGTCCACATCGGCAAAGGCCGCTCCAGAGGTCCAACCAGGATGGTGCCCAATCCCCGCCGCTTTCGTCACCTCCTCAAACTTCCAAGGCGCTACCTGCCGATAACAGCTTATTCGGGCTGTCCTGGCTGCATAGGAAGAGATCTGGCAGACCATTCCCATCATAGTCCCCAACGGCCAAGCCCCGCACCGAGAAGCAGGTAATTCTTGATGTGCTCGGGCTTGAGCACATTCTGAAAGTCGATGCCGCTTTCTGCCGACATCAACCGGGTAAATTTCCAGTTGGAGTGGCGTTAGCTCGCAGCGGAGCTTGGGAAACCAACTCCTGCGCCACCAATAGCGCGGGCCACAGGGGGACAACCACGAGACATTGTCCGATTAATGATAAAAAATGTCCGATTTTCACAAGACTAGAATTTGAGAGAGTGCGTAAATGCTACCCTCCCAAACCCCTAGTATACCAATCCCATCATGCCCAATTATTTAAGAATCACTTTCCTACTACTGATGTTAGGGGGCCTAAATGGCCTCCACGCCGCTGAAGTCATCGTCGTCCAAGAAGACTTCGAGGGCGGTGTCGTCGAAGAGCTCAACTTTGCTCAGAACGCCAACGTCGTGCTAGACATCGCAGACGACCCTTCTGGTGGCGACCGCGGCAAGGTCGGCGTCATCGATCTCACCGGCGGAGCCCAGTGGGGATCGCTCAACAGAACTCCTGACCAACGGGTGGCTCTCGCACCTCTCGGGATCAGCCCCGGGACAGATACTTATGTCGTAAAGGCAGACTTCTTCCTCCCTGACGACACCACGATGACAGATCCAGACACGATTGGCGTCATCGTTAGGTGGGTCGCGGAGACTGGCGCAGGCAAAGCCGAGATCGGCAACAACAAGGCGATCAGCGTGCATCCCACGAATGAATGGTTCAGCCTTGAGGTGACCGGGACGATTCCAAGCACCATGGGAGACGGCGGCACAGTGACCCATGTCCAGCCGATCATTAGCTTTCGCGACCAAGAAGACGATGCAGGTCCAGCAGGCGTCTACGTGGACAACATTCAACTCACGGTTACCACTTCGGGAGCTGATCCCAACCTAAACATCAGCACGACTTCTCCGTTCAGCACCTACAACGATCTAGGCACGCGGACCAGTAGCCTCAACATATCTAACAGTGGCTTAAACCAAACGCTCACCATTACCGAAGCTAAGGTTCAAGGGGACGATGCAGAACACTTCGAGATCTTAAATACCCTTCCTCTAAATCTGCCCCCAGGCGAATCTGGAGCACTAGAAGTCCGTTTCACACCAGGCAAAGGAGCGGCCGCCTACAGAGGAGAGCTCGTCATCACGAGTAATGATAGTGCCGAGCCCACTCTAACAATCCCTTTAACCGCATTAATCGTAGGAGACACCGGCTCTGAACTCGTCATCAATGGTGGATTTGAAGCAGGAAGCACGTCAGGCTTCTCCTCAGGCCAATCTTTCAAGATCATCACAGAGCCCGTGCACACTGGCGAGTTCGCGGCTGTCTATGAATTTGCAGGCGGCCTAGAGTGGGGCTCGGTCTCCCTCGACCAACCATCGCCAATCTCACCTGAAGAAGGCCCAACGAATCATGTCCGAATCACGGAAGAGATGTGGGAGAAAGAGTGGTCATTTACAGGTTTCTATAGCAAGCCTGAGGCCAACGCCATCTCCGACGAAGACGAAGCCCTGTTTATCATCCGCTGGAATGGTGGACCCGGTGATGCTGGTCCATTTACAAGTGTGAAAGGAGCAGCCCTGACACCAGGAGAATGGACAGAGTACTCCGAGATCGGCCAAGTCCCCACCGAGTGGCCAGAAGGCAGCGGCATTCCCGTCACTTCTGCTTTTCTCATTTTTAGCTTCCACGATATCGACCCGAAAGCGGCAGGTGGTGAGCAAGTCTACGTGGACGACTGGACTTTCTCCGTCGACGGCATCGAACTGACACCTCTTCCTGGTGACCTCATCGTCACAGACGTTGCCTTTAATGACACTGACCGCACCATCGGCGTCACCTGGACATCACAGTCCAGCGAATGGTTCGATGTCGCTACCAGCACAGATCTCATGAACTGGGCGGACGTGGCCACAGCGCTCCCAGCAGCGGCTGACATTGAGACCACTTCCTACACTGACAGTGACCTCGGCGACGATACCGTTCGTTACTACCGTATCACTCGCGTAGCTGCCCCTCCAGTCCTCGAAACTAGCTTTGAGAATGGCTTAGAAGGTTGGGAAGTAAGCCTCTTCGAAGGTGGCACAGAAACGGCCACTACGTGGGAAGTTGGCACCCCTACAAACGGCCCAGCAAGCGCTCGCACAGGCGACGGCGTTGCCGGAACCGATCTCGATGCGAACTACGCTGATGCCACCACCATTCAGCTTCGCTCACCAGTCATCGACACCGCTGGCGAGACCCGCCTCAACTTCAGCTTCTGGTATTACCTAGATGCGCTTGAAGACGAAGGCGGCCAGGTAAGAATGCTAGAAGAGAACGGCGAATTGATCGCTGACTTGTTCGATACATTCACCGGCGGAGAAGAGAACAACACAGCTGACTGGACCTCAGCCGACGTCCGCCTACCAGACATGGATCGCCCATTCATCATCGAGTTCCGATTCCTCTCCGTAGGAGGCCAAGAGCCAGACAATGGCGCTGGTTGGTTCATCGACGACATTCGCATCGGCAAGTAGCCTTTCCCACAAGTCCAAGGGCCCTCGAGTTTAGCCTCGAGGGCCCTTTCTTGTATCTAGCACCGTCGGTTGTTTTGATTGCAGGTCAGGTCAGGGTTGCCAGAGTGAGCTTCACATGAAGGTCGCTGCTCAATTTGTCCTATTTCTGGTCCTGCTCTTGGCACTTCCTCCCGGCGCGAACGCGCAGGAAGCCACCACAGCAGATCCAAACGTCTCGCTCGTCAATCTACGAATCCTTGTCCGCCCGCTGATGAAGGAGGAGCTGGAAACTGAATTGACCAGATGGCTGGGAGCGGTCAAAGCCAAGGCCTTTCAAATCAGGGATCAAGAGCTGCAGCTCTCAGATGGGGCAGACAAGGACACGACCAACGCCCAGCTGATCAATCTTCGGAGCGAACGTGCCGAACTGATCGCACGCGCCAAAGTCGTCTCCGATGCCTTCGCCGCCCGTGGTGGCGACGCCTCAGATGCTGAGAAGTATCTCAAACAAGTGCAGTCTCTCAACACACCTACCACGGACATCAGCGCCGCTCTGAGTGCGACCAAAGCATGGGCCGCCTCCAAGGACGGCGGTCTCAAATGGCTGAAGAACTTTGGCCTATTCGCACTCACCCTAGCCGCATTTCGGATACTCTCCCGCATCGCCTCAAAGTTAGTTGGTAAATCCGTCAAACGTTTCCCCGACGCCTCCAGCTTGCTTCATCAATTCCTCACCCGATTCTCGCGAGGTGTGGTCATGGCGATCGGCATCGTCATCGCACTCTCCTACCTTGGTGTGAATGTGGGGCCCTTGATGGCTGCCATGGGCGCGGCGGGTTTCATCCTTGCCTTTGCCTTGCAAGGCACGCTGAGCAACTTCGCCTCCGGCCTCATGATCCTTCTCTACAAACCATATGATCTCGGGGATGCGATCTCTGCGGCAGGCGTTACCGGCAAGGTCCATTCGATGAACCTGGTTTCCACCACCCTGAAGACGCCAGACAACCAAAGTGTCATTGTTCCGAACAGTTCCATCTGGGGCGACGTCATCACGAACATCACGGCCAATCGCACACGTCGTGTCGATCTCACCGTTGGCATCGGTTATGATGACAACATCGACGAAGCCAGAGAAGCCTTACTCTCCCTAGCAAACGCGCATGAGCTCGTCTTAAAAAAACCGGAGCCTATCGTCGAAGTAAGCGAACTTGGTGCCAGCTCCGTAAATCTGATCGTCCGTCCATGGTGCCGCACCTCCGACTACTGGACCGTCCATTGGGACCTGACCAGACTTATCAAACAACGTCTCGATGCCGATGGCATCAGCATTCCCTATCCCCAAACAGACATTCACATTCATCAAGTAGACAAAGCCTAATATCATGAACGCCGCCCAACTCGTCGACACCCTCAACTGGCGCTACGCCACCAAAGCCTTTGATCCTGCGAAGAAGATCCCCGCAGATCAGTGGGCAGCATTGGAAGCTTCGCTCGTCCTCACACCATCATCCTTCGGCCTCCAACCATGGAAATTCATCGTCGTCGACAATCCGAAGATTCGCGAGCAACTCGTCGAGCACTCTTGGGGACAACGTCAGGTAACTGATGCCTCTCACCTCGTTGTCATGGCGGCGCGCACCGACATCGATGAAGCCTGGATCGACAAGTTCATGGCCAGAGTCGAAACCGTACGCGGTGAAGTCGGCGCATTCGGAGCTTACCGTGAGATGATGGTAGGGTTCGTCAACAACATGGACCCAGCGGCCATCCTCGCTTGGGCGAAACTCCAGACTTACATTGCGTTAGGCCAGTTCATGACCAGCACGGCGCTCCTCGGTATCGACGCTTGTCCGATGGAAGGCTTTGTCGCTGAGAAATACGATGAGATCCTGAATCTCAAATCGCAGAATCTGACGGCGTCTGTTCTCTGCCCCGCTGGCTATCGCAGCGCCGAGGATAAGTATGCTAGCCTGCCGAAAGTTCGCTTCGAAGCAGACGAGATGGTTTCCCACATTTAGTTCCGTTAGCCCATGGTAGCTCCGGCTTCCAGCCGGGGTCACGGACTGGAAGTCCGTGCTACTCTACTGCGAATCTTGGTTGTTGGGTTGAGGTGGGGTGCTAGGATCACGGCATGTCTAAAGTTAGTCGTTTAGTTCTAGGTTCACAGTCTCCACGCCGGGTCGATCTGATGCGGGAGGCGGGGTATGTCTACGAGACGATTCCGGCAGATGTAGAGGAAGCGATGGACGTTACCTTGAAACCACCAGCGCTGACCTGCGCGAATGCCTCGCTCAAAGCGCGGCATGTCTCGGGACTACATCCTGACGCTTTGGTTATTGGGGCGGACACCTTGGTCTATCTGGATGAGATGCCTCTAGGGAAGCCAAGTGATTTGGAGGAGGCGGTTAGCATGGTGACACGCTTGTCTGGACGAACACACCAAGTCTGCACGGGAGTCGCTCTCGTGAGCGGGCAAGCAGCGATCGACGAGACGTTTCACGTCATCACGGAGGTGACGTTTAAGAAACTGTCTGAAGATGAGGTGAGAGCCTATCTCGCGAAGATCGATCCACTGGACAAAGCGGGCGGTTACGCCGCACAGGAGCACGGGAATTTAGTGCTGCAGGCCGTAGAGGGTTCGTGGACGAACGTCGTGGGACTGCCCATGGATGAGCTGGGCGAGGCGCTGGCGAAATACAAGGTCAGGCCCGTTTCCTGAGGTTGCCTGGATAGGGCCCCTGGCCTAAAGAGGGGCTGCTATGACACGTGATGACATCACTGAGATTCTGGAAGAGATCGCTCTTCTACTGGAGCTGAAGGGCGAGAATCCGTTCAAGATTCGGGCTTATCGGACGGGGGCAGATACAATCACAAGCTACGGCGATGATTTCCTGCAGAAGGCGCGGGATAACGAGCTGACTGAGATCAAAGGATTCGGAAAGGCACTGGCCGAGAAGGTCCACCAATTGGTGACCGAGGGCTCGATGGAGTACCATCAGAATCTAAAGAAGGAGTTTCCTGAGACGATCTTCGAACTCTTCACGATCACCGGAGTGGGTCCGAAGAAGATCAAAGCTTTGTATAATGAACTCCAAGTAGCCTCGATTGCAGACCTGAAGCGAGTCTGTGAATCTGGTGAAGCCTCCGCCCTGAGTGGCTTCGGAAAGAAGACTTGTGAGAAGATTTTAGAAGCAATCGCCTTTCGCGAAGCTCATGCGGATCGGTTTCTATTGGGTGACGTCATGCCAGCAGTCCAATCGATCCTAGCAGACCTGCGAGCACACCCAGCAGTGGGTCAGGTGGAGACAGCAGGAAGTGTGCGTCGAGGGAAAGAGACGGTTCACGATTTAGATTTCATCGTAGCCACGACAAAGCCTGGCGAGGTGATGGATTTCTTCGTGAAACTTGAGGCCGTGCAAAGTGTCATCATTCACGGGGCTACGAAATCGAGCGTGTATTTGGAGCGAGGATTGCAGTGTGATTTGCGGGCTGTTTCGAGTGAAGAATTCCCCTTCGCGCTGAATTATTTTACCGGAAGCAAAGAGCACAATGTGGCGATTCGTGGCCGGGCGCGTGACCGTGGCTACACCCTGAACGAGTATCGACTAGCACCCATCGAAGGCCGCGACGTAGAAGCCCTCAAGCCGATTCATACTGAGGAAGATTTGTATCGGGCTTTAGATCTGGACTACGTGGAACCCGCGCTGCGCGAGAATGGTGGGGAGATCGAGGCAGCCGAGGAAGGTGAGCTACCGAGGCTGGTCACCTTAGAGAATCTGCGAGGAACCTTTCACAATCACACGACCGAGAGTGATGGAAAGAATACTCTCGAGGAGATGGCAGCGGCAGCTGAGGAACTTGGGTTGGAATACCTAGGTATTTCTGATCATAGCAAGAGTTCCTTCCAAGCGAATGGCTTAGACGAAACGCGTCTACTGAAACAGGTGGAGGCGATTCGCGCTTACAATGCGGCGAATGATGGAATCGAGCTCTTCGCCGGGACAGAATGTGACATCCTGAAAGATGGAAGTTTAGATTTCGAGGATGAGGTCCTAGCCCAGCTGGATTACGTCGTGGCCTCAGTCCACAACGCGTTCACGCTTTCGGAGAAGGACCAAACGGCTCGGATCCTGAAAGCGGTGGAAAACCCACACGTGACGATGTTAGGTCATTTAACGGGGCGATTGCTGCTACGAAGGGATCCCTACGCATTGGATATCGATAAGATCATCGACGCGTGTGCGGAGAACGGGACGTGGATTGAGATCAATGCGAACCCGCGCCGGTTAGACATGGATTGGCGACGGTGGCACCGAGCTCGGGACAAAGGAGTGAAGACGGTGATCAATCCTGATGCGCACAACCTGGACGGACTACAGCACCTCTACTTTGGTGTGCAGGTGGCCCGTAAAGGGTGGCTACGGAAAGAAGATGTGATGAATTGCCTAAGCGCGAAAGAAGTGCGGAAGGCTTTAAAAGAGAAAGTTTCGCAATGAATCAACCCATAATTTTAATTCTGCTAGCTTACGTGATCGGCTCCATCCCGTTTGGCTTGCTCGCGGGCAAACTGAAGGGGCTGGATATTCGCGAGCATGGCAGCGGCAACATTGGGACGACCAATGTGTTTCGCGTTTGCGGCAAAGCGCTAGGATTCCCCGTATTCATCCTGGATGTGTTAAAGGGATTGGCGCCGGTCTTGTTAGCGAAGCATTTCTTTGCGGATACAGATGGCCTAGTGCCGATCTTGTGTGGGGTCGCTGCGATCCTGGGGCACAATTTCCCAGTGTGGTTAAAGTTCAAGGGCGGCAAAGGGATCGCGACGTCAGCGGGCGTGTTGGGCGGACTGCTGCCTTGGGCATTGCTGTTTGGCGTGCTGGCTTGGGTTCTCTCTTTCGCGGTGACCCGGTATGTCTCAGTAGCCTCCATTCTGGCGGCAGTGTCCCTGCCCATCACAGTGGGGATTCAAACGTTTCGGCCAGAGAGCGGGCGCCCGATGGGTTACTTCGTGTTCGCCTCAGCCATCGCTCTACTCGCTATTTGGCGGCACCGTGGGAATATTGCTAGGTTGCGAGCCGGGACAGAGAGCCGGTTTAAGAGGAAATCGGCGTAGAGTCGCGTGCATTTAGTCGCGGGTTCTTCTATAGTGGAGCCAACGATGAAAGTTCAGAAAGCTTCAGTAATCGGTGCCGGTAGTTGGGGTACTGCCATTGCCATGTTGTTGTCCGAGAGGGCAGATCAAGTGATGCTTTGGGGGCGGGATCCAAAGGCCATCCAAGAGATCAATCAGAAGCGGGTGAATCGAAATTACCTGCCACGCGAAGAAGTGCCGGCAAATGTGACGGCTACGAATTCGTTTTCAGATCTGTCTGATTCCGAGGTGATCGTGATGGTGACGCCATCAGCCGCAACGCGCGATGTTTCTGCAGCGGCGGCTGAGGCTATCTCTCTAGCGAAAGACGTGCCTATCGTTTCGGCAACGAAGGGAATCGAGGCTTCCTCAGGAAAGCGGATGACAGAGATCCTCGCAGAGTCCTTTGCGGGGCACCCGGTAGCTGTTCTGTCAGGGCCGAATCATGCCGAAGAAGTGGCTCGTCACATGGCGACGGCTTCGGTCATCGGCTGTACAGATCAAGCCGTGGCCGATAAGCTTCAGGCGATCTTTACACTACCTTTCTTTCGTACGTATACGAGCGATGACGTGGTGGGGATCGAGTATGGCGGCGCCGTGAAGAACATCTTTGCCTTGGCAGGCGGAATTGCCGATGGCTTGGGTCTCGGTGATAATGCTAAGGCTGCACTAGTGACACGCGGCCTGGCAGAACTTGCTCGACTGGGTGAGGTGCTGGGAGGCCAGCCGCAGACATTCCAAGGACTAAGTGGCGTGGGCGATCTCATCGTGACCTGCTACAGCGCTCACAGCCGGAACAACCGTGTTGGCCAGATGATTGGTAAGGGCCATTCGCTGGATGAGATCAATCAGTCTGTTCACATGGTCGTGGAGGGGATTCCTAACACGAAGAATTTGTATGAACTGGCCCACTCGAAAGGCGCTCGCACGCCAATCATTGATCAGGTGTATGCGATTCTTTACCAGGATAAGTCGCCCGAAGACGCGCTGAGTGAACTCTTGAACCGCGACCCACGCCCTGAAGCCGATTAACATGAGCACCTCGAATCCCAGAGCATTGCCGTCTGTCGAGAAAGTGCTCAAGGCGTTAGGCGATCAACTGGTCCCCCGCCCTCTCGTGACACAACTGGTGCGCGAAGCTATCCAGACGAAACGCGAAGCACAGGAAGGAGTGACCGATTTCGAGAAGTTCGTGAGGGATCTTGAACGTGAGATTGCTCGACTAAACCGAACGCGTATTCAAGCGGTGATCAATGGGACCGGCGTGCTCATCCATACAAATCTGGGTCGCTCCCCCATCCATGAAGAAGCGGCGCAGCGGATGCATGACATTGCGGTTAATTACAACAACTTAGAGATCGATCTCGATTCAGGAGCACGTGGCAAACGCGGGCGCTATTTCGAACAGTTGTTGGCGCAATTAGTCGATGCCGAGGCGGCTACGGTGGTGAACAACTGTGCGTCTGCGTTGATCCTGATTCTTCGGCTCTTCACGGCGAATTCAGAGAAGAAGGAAGTGATCATTTCTCGAGGCGAACTGGTCGAGATTGGCGGTGGCTTCCGAGTACCTGAAATCATGGAGGCCAGTGGGGCAACGCTGCGTGAAGTGGGCGCGACGAATAAGACTTCGCTTGAGGATTACGAGAGAGCGATCGGGCCAAATACGGCGATGCTACTTAAAGTTCATCGCAGTAATTTCTGGATGGATGGCTTCGTCGAGTCGCCGACGACGGAAGAGATGTCGGAACTGGCCCATGCGCATGGTTTGGCAATGGTAGAGGATCTGGGAAGTGGCGCGATGGTGAATACCGACGAGCTGGCACCGCTAGATCACGAGCCGCTGGCGAATGAGATTCTTAAGAAGGGCGTGGATCTTGTGTGTTTCAGTGGGGACAAGATTTTTGGAGGCCCACAGGCTGGGATGATCGCGGGGAAGGCAGACCTGGTCGCTGGCCTGAAAAAGGAGCCGTTCTTTCGTGCGCTTCGCTGCGACAAGCTGATTCTCAGTCTGCTAGAGTCCACGGCTCAGGCCTACCTTGATGGGAGAGCGAAGAGTGCCATTCCTCACTTACCCTTGCTCGATATGCTCCAGCTCTCTGTGGAGAATTTGAGAGAACGAGGTAAAGCCATTGGCAAACAGTTAGACGAACTGGCTGTCGATTGGTCTCTAGGTGAGAGCACGGCTCAAGTGGGGGGCGGGACCATGCCGAAGTCGGCGATCCCATCAGTCACGCTCGATCTTAGGGCGAAGCAATTGAAGGCTCCTGCCTTAGCCAAACGCTTGCGACTTCAGGCGCTGCCAGTGATGGGCTACATCGCGGAAGATCTTTTCAGACTGGACCTGCGCACGATCTTTCCACGTCAGGATGAGCAGGTGGTGGAGGCAATCACCCGTGCTCTATCGTAATGCTGCGTTTCCTTTACAGCCTTTCCACCGTTGGGTTTCTCTCGCTGATGCCTATCGCGTCAGCGACGATTGAGAAGGTGGAGATACCCGCGAAGTCTCTCGGAAAGGAGACGACATCGGCTTGGATTCATTTGCCTAAGAAGCTTGAAGAAGGAAAGCGCTACCCGGTTGTGTACCTTCTGCATAGCTTCACTGGCAATGCGCTAGAGTGGCAGCAGTTGGGAATCGAGGAGGTCGCCGAGGAGCTTCCCGTGATCTTTGTGATGGTGGATGGCAGGCAGGATTTCTTTGGAGACTTCCCGAAACATCCGGCCTGGCAAACACATCTTATCACTGAGGTGATTCCGCACATGGATGGCACTTATCCGACGGTGGCATCAGCGCCAGGGCGAGGCTTGCTGGGCTTATCGATGGGTGGGCACGCGGCGTTACGGCTGGCACTCACCTTGCCAGATACGTTTTCAATTAGCGCGAGTGTGAGTGGCTTGATTGGTAGCTTTTCTGATGCAGAGAGTTCGCAAGTGAGTGATCGCGTGGCTCGGTTGACCCAGACGTTACCTGATCGGAAGACTTGGGACTTGCTGGAACTGCTTCCGGAGACACCTGCATCGAGACAAGCTTTCTTCCTGGAATGTGGATCGCAAGATCCATGGTTAGAGGCGCATCGAAGTTGGGTGAAACGCGCGGGTGAGCGAGGGATGAACTATGAGTATCGCGAAAGCCCAGGGAACCACGATTATGCGTTCTGGCGATCAAGTCTTCGCGGGCTGTTGCCTAAAGTTTCCGCGAGACTATCAGAACACCACAAGACAGCAGAACGGGAGGCTGCTTGGGAACCCTTGCTTGGAGAGTGGCAGTCGTTTGCGATGATTCCCGAAGGGAAACTTACCTTTAAAACGGTATTTGAGATTCAGAAAGGGCAGCTCACTGGACGCAGTTCCGGACAGGAGGGCATGCAATCGTTCGATCGGATCGCATTCGAAGATCGAGAGTTGAGCTATCGGACTTACAGTAAGGACCGGACGACAGATGTGCGTGCGACCATGAATGAGGAAGGCAAGCTGAGTGGCGAGTGGTCGGTGTCTAGGCCTAGCGGAGAGCCCTTGGCCTCTGGAGAATGGTGGGCGGAGAGAGCCCAGTAAGTGGTCCGGATGCTCACGCAGTCCGGCTACGAAAGTAGCCCTGGCCGTGAGGATACAGAACCACGGGGTGATCTGCTAGTCTGCGGCGCGAAGGAGGCCGCGGAGACCGAAGACTACGGCTAAGAAGAAGAGAAGCGAGATAACGAGGTTGATAGAGATTCCTTTGCCAGAGACTTTGCCTTTGAATGGCATAAGCTTGGGATCCACATCAAGCGTCCTGAGCAACTGATGCAAGTACTCGACCGGTGTGGCGTAGTTAAACTCCTGACCGACGGTGTGGTAACTGGTGACGACTCCGATGACTTCGCCAGTGGCTCCGTCGAAGAGAGGGCTGCCGGAAGATCCACGAGCAATGTTCGCGTCAAAGCGAAGGCGGCGGGGCTCGCGCTCGACCGCGTTGATCTGACCTTTCGTGAACTGAGCTATCTTAATGCCGTCAGGATGTCCTAGCGTGAAAACATCTTCTCCACCACCAAAGCCATCTGTATTTGGGGCAAGCGGTAGGCCCGAAACTGAAAAGTCCGGTGACACTTTACTCAGATCCAACTGAATGATGGCCAGGTCATGGACAGAGCTTCGGGCATAAAAGCCTGGCTTGATCGCAATGCGAGAGCGGTTGTCATCTTCCGCATACATTTCGGAGGCACCATTGATTACATGATCATTGGTCACCATGAACCCCGTTTCTGAAATAAGGAAACCGGTTCCCGACGAACGCTCTCCATTGCTGTGAAGCACGGTGAGCCTGAATACAGACGAATCAACCTGCCGCTTCAACTCGGGTCCCGAGAGAAGCGTCAGGTTGATAAAGAGGGCTGTACTAATCAGCGCCGAAGTAATCAAAGCAGTGCTTAGGTAGCCTTCGGTGCGTTTATATCGCCTAAAACATCCGTCACACCTGGCACAGGCACCGGATACTGGCCGTCTGGTCCGGGAAGAACCTTAGGCTGAGCGTCCCAAGCGAGGACATCTGGGAAGTCTGAAATTGTAGACTTGATCGCGTCATCCCACTTGAGATTTTTACCAGAGTAAGTGGCCATGCGACCAATGACGGATGTCATGGAGCTGGTGGCACCGTAGTAGGCATTATTGATAGGCTTGTCTTCGCGGATGTGCTTGAGCAAGACGTTGTGCTCGACTTGATACGGATTCTCGTCGTCGCGGCCACGGTGACGCCACATGACTTTCTTGCCAGTGCGGTCAGTGATCTTGCCAGGCTCGGCACGTCCATTGGTGCCGATGATCTCTTCGGACACGCGTGACCAAGTCTTAGGCTGGTGACGACATTGGCTATTCACGATGACACCATTCTCATAGCGGTACTCGACGTAGTGGTGATCAAAGATCTGACCGAACTTAGGATCGCCATCGCGCACTTCGCGACCACCCATGCCTTGAGCACTGATAGGGTGAGCAAAGTCTTTGCCCATGGCCTCACCAATGAACCAGTTGGCCACATCGAGATTGTGAATGTGCTGCTCGCATATGTTATCACCGCAGAGCCAGTTGAAGTAGTACCAGTTGCGACACTGATAGCGCATCTCGGTATCGTCAGGCTGACGATCACGGACCCAGACACCAGCGCCATTCCAGTAGACCTGAGCACTGACAATGTCACCGATCATGCCATTCTTCACACGATCGAGCGTTTCGAGATAACTCTTCTGATAGTGACGCTGGAGACCGACGACGACTTTGAGGTTCTTTTCGTCTGCCTTCTTAGCAGCTTCCATGACCATGCGGTAACCTGCAGCATCCACACAAACAGGCTTCTCCATGAAGACGTGCTTGCCGGCATCAACGGCAGCCTTAAACATCATCGGGCGGAAACCCGGAGGCGTGGCCAAGATGACGACGTCTGCCATTTCGATGGCTTTCAAGTAGGCATCAAAACCGACGAACTTATTCTCGTCAGGCACCTCGACCTTGTCCTCATGCTTCTTCTTGAGCATGTCGTGAGCGGAATTCATCCGATCCTCAAAGACATCCGCCATGGCGATGAGCTTGGTGCCCTCAGTAGTGAGGTTCTGATTGGCAGCGCCGCTTCCACGACCACCGCAACCGATGAGCGCTAGCTTAAGGGTGCTGTTGCCTTCCACCTGAGCGGAGATCGATGCAGGCAGAGCCGCAGCACCTGCTGCTACCGTGGAGGTTCCTAGGAATTTGCGACGCGTCGTCGGGAGCGCCGGAGTCGTGGGTTCAGTTGGTATCTTCATGATTGTTTGAAATTGAAATGAGAGAGAGGTTTCGGTCGTTTACTGATTCTTACGCTTCTTCTGGCGCGCCTTGATTTTAACCCCAGCGCCCTTGGCTGCGGCGCGCGCTTGTTTGGCATGCTCCTTGGAGACGCCCTTACCCATTTGGATACGGACGGTCGCATCGGAGTTGAGCTGGGCAAGGCCTTCGAGAGCTTCTTTGAGAGCGTCCCCGGTAAGCGGCTGAGATCTCAGGACGTAGCCGCCGTTTGGTGTGATCTGAATCGTGAAATCGTTTGCCGCGTCAGCAAGCTTCGGGGCTTTCTTCTTCGGTGCAGCTTGGCCAACGGAAGCACCTACCGCACCTTTGACAACGCCGACTGCTTTTCCTGAGACAGCGCCAGAGGTCTTGAGCTGAATGTCTTTGAAATGAACTTTCATTGGCGGACCCGCATGAAGCTGGAGACCTAAGAGACCGTCTGCGCGACGCACATCGGTGTCATTGTCCGTGCACTCAGCCGTTTGCACACCGTTGATGAAATGCTTGAAGTGGTTGCCCTTGGCAATGACGTGAAACTCATTCCAATCGTCTTTGCTGATCTTCGCTTGGATAGCTGCAGAATCTCCTAACGTTCCGACCGTCGTCGGCTTGCCATCTTCGCCTAACGTCGTGACCAAGCCCCGATTAGCGAGGATGCCACGAAACTGCTCACCATAGAGGATGCCTGAGTAGGTATCACCAAACTCAATGTCAGCCTGGTAGCCTCCAACACGCCAGCGGTCTGCGCCTTTCGGCAATTTGAAGCTGCGGTACTGAATGCCCGAGTTGCCACTGACAATCTTGTACTTCAGCTTCAACTCGAAATCGCCTGGCTCACCGCCAGTCCAGAGTGCGAACGTATTTCCCTCAGTAGGATTCTCTTTCGTAGTAGTGCCAGTGATCGCACCGTCTTCCACGGTCCAGAATTTAGGATTGCCATCCCATCCAGCAAGAGTCTTGCCATCAAAGATGGGCTTCCAGTCATCCTGTGCAAACGCTAGGGATGGAAGGACGAGGCAGCAGTATAATAAAGTTCGTTTCATAAGTAAGGTTTGTTCGTTAAAATGAATCCGTTAGGCTTGATCCCACGTCTCGCGAATGAGGCGATAGCCTTCTGTGTAGACCTCCTCTTGGCTAGGGAAGAAATCCCGCCAAACGCGAGTCGCAGCAGCCAGGTCTGGCAAGGCGCGCCCGAAGGCTTCGATCGTGAGCCACTCGTTGTAGCCCAAGCGCTTCGCCGTCTGAATGGTCTCCGTGATCTTGGCGTGACCTTTGCCAGGCGTGCCGCGGTCATTCTCCGAAATATGGATGTGACGAATGGCCCCATAGTTTGTCTCCAAAGTGCCAATGGGATCCTTCTCTTCAATATTTGCGTGAAAGGTATCGAACATGGTCCCGAAATTCGGATGGTCGACTCGCTTCACGTAGGCGGCGCCTTGGTCGATCGTGTTGAGGAAGTAGGCTTCAAAGCGATTCAAGCTCTCGATTGCGAGCACCACGCCGGCTTTCTCAGCATAGGCGGCGAGTTCACGATGAACCTCAGCCCCCCGAATGAGTTCGTCTTCGGTCGCTCCATCACCGGAGAATTCTCCCAAGGGTTGGTAGTACGGACCGCAAAGGACCTCGGAACCGAAAGCCTGCGCGCAGTCGATCACACGCTGCAGATGCTCCAGCGCTGCTGCCCTGTGCGCGGCTTCCGCACTTATAGGACTGTGAGCCTCGTCCGGCACCACGCACACTGCGGTGGCCTTGAGACCGTGATCCTTCAGCGCTTGCCCGATCTTCTCAAAGTGACCCATGTCAGAGGTATCGAAGATAGGCACTTCAACACCGTCATAACCGGTAGCTTTCAGTTTCTCCAAGATTGGAAACTCGCTCTCGACGAAATGCGTCGACCACAACAACAGATTAAAGCCTACTTTCATAAGGATAGTGCCCGTGAGAGTAGCGTGATTTCCCAAACCTCTGCAAGCTCTATGGCCCAATCAAGACATTCTAAAATGCATAGAATGGTGAAATAACTTGAAGCATGGTGCGTGTCTGAATAACTAGGTGATTTAACAGTGATCGTGAATTTCGTAATAGGCCAACGCTGGGTTAGCAGCATGGAACCCGAGCTAGGGCTCGGCATCGTAGAAGAAGTCGTCTACGGACGGGTGACCATTCAATTCCCCGCCCACGAGGAGGCACGGACTTACACCGCGGAGAATGCACCGCTCAAGCGTGTGCGTTTCGCCAAGGGTGAGGCCATCTCGACTCGGGATGGCTCACGGATGCAGATCAATGAGATCAAAGAGAAGGCTGACCTCTTCTTCTACTACGGCGAGGGCGACATCGAGGTGAACGAGTCTGAACTCGCTGATTACCTCAGTTTCTCCAAGCCACAGGACCGCCTACTCGCTGGCCACGCTGACCCGATGGAGGTCTTCGACCTACGTCATGAGGTCCTTCGGCATCAGTTCGACATGCGAAGCTCGCGTCTACGCGGTTTCCAAGGCGTGCGCATGGAGCTCATTCCCCATCAGCTTTATGTAGCCCAAGAAGTCGCTTCCCGACACGCCCCTCGTGTGTTGCTGGCAGACGAAGTCGGTTTAGGAAAGACAATCGAAGCAGGTCTCATTCTCATGCGGATGGTCCTCAGTGGACGTGCGCGTCGCGTGCTCATCCTCGTGCCTGAGCCTCTGCTTCATCAGTGGTTCATCGAACTATTGCGTCGTTTCCAAATGAATTTCGCCATCTTTGATGAGGAGCGTTGTACGTCCATCGAAGCTGAAGAAGCTCATCAGGCCAAACCGAAGAAGAAAGCCAAGAAGAAGGCAGCTAAGAAGAAAGCCGCCAAGAAGAAGACCGCCAAATCTGCAGCCGAGCCCGAAGTAGAACCTGAAAAAGAACCCGTCGAGGTCGCTCCCAATCCTTTCATGGATGAACAGCTTGTCATCTGCGCCACTGATTTCGTGGTGCAGAATGAGACTCGAGCTCAGCAAGTGGTCGATGCTGGCTGGGACTTGCTCATTGTCGATGAAGCTCACCACCTTGAGTGGACGGCGAAGGAGATCAGCCCCGAGTATGCTCTCGTGGACCGACTCTCGGAGAAGGTGCGCAGCCTAATCCTCCTCACAGCCACGCCCGAGCAACTCGGACGCGAAGGCCACTTTGCTAGACTTCGTCTTCTTGATCCCGATCGCTACCCGGACTTGGACAAGTTTATGGAGCAAACGGCGCATTACGAAGAGATCGCCCGCTTGGCTGACGGCTTGTTAGGCAACTCTAACATGGCGAATGAAGATTGGAGCCGACTCAAGAAGCTCTTCGCTCACTACACGCCCGACGAGATCGCCGATCTCATCGAAGGCGCAGCCATGGAAGACCGTGGTTGCCGAGGCAAGCTTCTCGAAGACTTGTTAGACCAGTACGGGACAGGACGCGTCATGTTCCGCAATCGTCGCTCTGCCATGCGCGGCTTCCCCGAGCGGAAGGCCAATCTGGTGCCACTCAAAACGAACGACAAAGGGAATGAGCACATCGTGTGGCTCACGAACCTCTTAAAAGAACTCAAGCCGAACGACAAGGTTCTCCTCATTTGCTCAACGAAGGAACGCGTGGAAGCGATCAACGAAGGGCTCCGTGCTGAGATCAGTGTGAAGATGGGCATGTTCCACGAGGACATGACACTCATCCAACGCGACCGTAGCGCTGCCTACTTCGCTGAGGATGATGGTGCCCAACTCCTGCTCTGTTCTGAGATCGGAAGTGAAGGACGCAACTTCCAATTCGCGCATCGCTTGGTCTTGTTAGACTTACCTCTCGACCCTGCCCTGCTTGAGCAGAGAATCGGACGTCTCGACCGCATCGGTCAGACAGAGACGATTCAGATCTTCATCCCATTCCTTCAGAAGAGTGGAGAGGAAATGATCGCTCGCTGGTATCATGAAGGTCTAGACGCCTTCGAAACCTGCCAGCAATCCGGCCACCGCTACGTGCGCGAGTTTGGCGAAACGCTTACTGACCTCATGAAGAAGGTCGACGCCTCTGGGCGCTTTGAAAAGAAGCGTTATGACACGCTAATCGAAGAGACCCGCGCCTTCCACGACGAGACCGTTCGCGAACTAGAAGCTGGCCGCGATCATCTCCTAGAGCTGAATTCCTTCCGTGACGAACCCGCTCTCCAGCTAGTCGATCAGATCAGCAAGGCGGATGAAGATCCTAATCTGGAGCAGTTCTTCCTCAAACTCGTCGATCACTTCGGTGTCACCGTCGAGGAGCTCCAGCCGCGAGTCTATCATATCAAGCCGGAGCATGTCTCCACGGACGCCTTCCCAAACCTGCCAGAAGAAGGCATCACCATGACGCTCGATCGCGGCATGGCTCTGAAGCGCGAGGAAATGCAGTTCCTCACATGGGACCACCCCATGCTTCGCGGGGCCATTGATCTCTTGTTAGGCTCTGAGCAAGGCAACTGCGCCTTCGCCTACATGGATGCGACAGGCCCTAAGATGGTCTTCTTAGAAGTCGTCTACGTGCTAGAGTGCATTGCCCCCACGCATCTCCATGCGGATCGTTTCTTCCCGGCCACCCCGATTCGTGTGCTTGTGAATCACCGGAATGAAGACTACTCGAACACCATTTCCGCAGAAGAGATGGAAGACTATGTCAGACCTGGCAAGCCCCAGTGGGTTCAGAAGAATGTCCACATCTTGCAAGATCTCCTCCCCAAGCTGCAGGCTTACTCGGAAGAGGTCGCTCAAGAGCAAGTTCCTGACATTATCTCTGGAAACCGTGTGGTCATGAGAACGAAGCTGCGGATGGAAGTAGATCGCCTCCGTCATCTCCGCTCTATCAACGATCACGTTCGTGAAGAAGAGATCGAGATGGCAGAGTATGCACTGACGGAGCTCGAAACAGCCATGGCTGGTGCGCGCTTACGCCTGGACTCCATGCGACTCCTCTACAAGGGAGACGATTGATCCCATGGCCGCTCGGTCCAAGCCTAGATTCGGCGTGCGGTTCGTCGTAGCGCTCCCCTGTGAGGCTGCGCCTTTGCTAGGGCGCTTCGAGCTCGAGCCAGCTACAGGAGATCATCCCTATCGAGTCTATCATGATGCAGCCAAGCTTCACTGGCTAGTCGTCACTGGCGTGGGCCGGCACGCTTCAGGCATCGCCACGGCCTACCTAGCCGGCTTGAGTCGCACGACCAAGGCCATTGCCTGGCTGAATCTCGGTGTCGCAGGCCACGCCACCATCCCGCTCGGCCAAGTCCGCGCCGCCCACAAGATCACTGACACCGCTCTCGGCACCGCCTACTACCCACCGGTCATCTTCGAAGACCTCAAGACAGAGGCACTCGTCACGGTGACGGAACCTCAGACAGCCATCTCCGCCAAGATGCTCGTGGATATGGAAGCGAGCGGCTTCTACGCCTCTGCTTCCAACTTCGCTTCGCCGGAACTCGTCCACTGCATCAAAGTCGTCTCCGATCATGGCGTGGAAGCAGGCGAGCGGTTCTCCAAAACCGCCGTCACCATGCACATCGAGAAACAGCTCAAAGCGATCTGCGCCGCATTCGAGCAACTGTTAGACCTTTCCAACACCTTCGCCACGCGCTGGGCGGATCCCGCCTATCTCGACACCATACTAGCGGAATACCATTTCGCGCCAGGGCAGCAAAGCCAACTTCGCCAGCTCCTTCAACGCTGGCAAGTCCTCTTGGAAGACCAAGACGTCGTCGACTTTGTCTGGAAACACGCCGCAACCGGAAGCGAAGTCATCGACTGCCTGACACAGCGCCTCAGCCAAGTCCCCTTCACGCTGCCCGATCGCTCATAGCGATCTAGCCTTCCACCGCAGCCACGACATCTGCGAAAGTAGCGATACTAACGATCACCTCAGGCCCCAGGCGACGATTCAAGTGAGCCTCAAGGCCAAGCATCAACCGCATGTGAGCAAGGCTATCCCACTGGGGCGAAACACCAAGCGCCGTGCTCTCATCAATCTCGCTCGGCTTCATATTCAGCGCACTGGCTAGCAAATCGGCGGCCGTATCTCTGGCACTGCTCATGAGGATCTCTTCTCCTTCCACTTATCTTTGAACATGGCAAAGACGAGTTGATCTAATCGCGTTTCACCATCCACCGAAAGCATCTGCTCACGGAGAACAGCTTCGCATTCAAAGCCCATGACCTTATAGTTAAAGATGGACGAGAAATTCCGCCCATGAGGCATGCCCATCACCTTATGCAAGGGCAGTGATTCAAACAAGAAGTCTAACAAAGCCGTGCGCGCCTCCACGACGACATTCTTTCCCCAGAAATCTCGATTTCCAACCACCACCCCAGTTTCAGCAATACCGTGCTTGGGATCAACGGTCACGGTAAAGAACCCGATAGGTGATTCCCCATGGGGACAGATCATGAGAAGAAAGCCCTTCGCATTGTCATGGCTCAAGACATGACGCACGGCCTGTGTTCTCGTTAGTTTCTTGCGGGGCAGATTCAGGCCCATCATGACCTCTGGATCCGCAATCCAGCTCAGAAAGCCCTCCCCCACATCTTCACGTGTGGCTGAACGCAGAACAAAGCGCTCTGTCGGCAAGGCTACAAGATCACCAGGAGACCATCTCATGATTCCAGACACTTAGCGGCGACGTTATCCCGGTTCAACTTGCCGCGATCTGTCTTTGGTATCTCTTCTAGGATAAAGAGTCGCTTAGGAACCGCTTCCGGACGGATGCGTTCTCTTGCCCAAGCTAACAAATCGGCGTCTGTCCGCGACGAATTCTCCTGAAGCTTGATCGCGGCAGCCACGACCTGCCCACTGAGAGCGTCTTCCATCCCAAAGGCACAAGCCTCGATCACATCCTCATGCCGCTCGAAAAGCAAGTCGAGCTCCTCCGGGTAAATCTTCATACCATTCTGATTGATGGCGTAGCGATTGCGACCCGTCATCCGAAGAACACCCTGCGAATCAAGCGTTCCCGTGTCTCCCGTGTAGAACCAGCCATTTCTGAGAACCTCCGCAGTGAGATCTGGTCGCTGATAGTAAGAAGCCATGCCCGATGGCACTCGGAGGAGAATTTCCCCCTCGCCTTCTGCTAGAATTTCGCCCGCCTCGGTGCGCACAGCCACCTGCCCACCCCAAAGTTTGCCCAACAAGCCATCTTCCGGCTCGTGATCCAAGCTGGAGGCTCCACCAATCCAATTCGCTGTCTCGGTGATGCCATACATATTCACCACTTCACGCGCCTTCGACCAAGAAATCACCTCTTGCCAAAGCTCCGAGGACAAAGGCGCCGAACCAATGCTCACCCGCTTGAGCGAATCCCCTGCCGGCTGTGGAGAGACACGCAACGCAACCTTCCAGAAAGCGGGGACGGAACTCATGAACGTAATGCCATGGACATCAATCAGTGGACCAAGTTTAGCCACATTCGCAATGCCACTTCCAGGAAGTAGAAAGACATCACACCCCGCCAGCAAGGGTGTTAGGCAATTTCCAATCAAGCCATGGCCAAAGTGCGTGGGCAAGACACACAAGGACTTCGCAAGATCATCCTGACCGATGTGAGCACGATTCAGTGCCAGGCGAGCAAGAATCGAACGGTGAGTATGAACCACTCCCTTCGGATTTCCGCTAGTACCCGAGGTGAAGAGCACGAGAGCGGGGTCATCAAGATGACTGCTAACCACATCCGCCACACTGTCAGGCGCTTCTATCTCTGCCATGCAAAGCACAGGCACGCCTAGTCCAGCGTCCGGAACAGCATCCACCAACACTGCACGCGGCTTCACAAACTCGACCACAGTGGCGAGTTCTGCAGCCGTAAGGCCAGCATTCACACACACCGCACAGCCACCGACTTCCCACACTGAAAAGAGATCTGCAAAGAAGGATGGAGAATTCGCGTGAGCGATGACGAAGAAATTCTCCCCTTCTCCCACATGGCTCACGAGCGCACGCGCCCGACGATTCAGCTCTGCTGTCAGCTCGTCGCCACTCCAACGAAGATCGCTGATCAGATCGTGCACCGCCCCTAACTTTGTCCCACTGAGAATACCGGAGTTCATGATGATGAGGCGAGTGCTTTCTCGACAACTGATAGAGCCATCTTAGGCACAAAGAGTGTTGGTTTTAATTCTAGGCTTCGACGATAACTCGCAGCCGCCTCTTGAAACTCGCCAAGGGCCCGGAAGCAGTGCCCCAAGTCGCAGTGAACCTCGGCTTGGTCAAATCGCTGAGCCAAGGACTGGCGAAAGTAATCAGCGGCACCTTCGTATTGTCGCTGGCCGAGCAACGCAGAGGCCAGGCCATTGAGCGAAGGCACCGACTGCGGATTGATCTCGAGCGCCTGACGAAACGCTTGTTCTGCCTTGGGAAGATCCTTGCTCGAAATGTGCCCGACACCGATCGACTCCAGCAATTGCTGGCCACCAATGCCACTGAACGTATTCGCCTGCGCTTTCGCCAAAAATTCTTGAGCCAAACTTGTATCCCCCTCCGCCATCGCGAGCTGCGCGGCAAGGAAATCAAACTGCGCCCCCGCGTGTCCGGCTTCGGTGGCCTCCTCAAGCACCGCCCGACAAGCTGCCAAGTCTTTCAAAGCCAAGTGACAGTAAGCCTTCTGACAAAGGGCATTAGAATGATCAGGCTCTATATCTAACAAGACCGCTAATGCCTCTAGCGCTCCTGCATGATCGGCCTGATGAATGCGCGCCATGGCAAGATGAGTTTGCCAGAGAACAGTCGACACCTCAAAAGCTTCCTCCGCATCTCCTGGAGGACACGGATGATAACCAAGTGCCGAGTATTCAACTAAGCGCCGCCCTGCCCAAGACCGCGCCTCCTCATCGGGCTCCCAAGAGAATTGGAAAGCACAAGGCTTCGCCTCCGTCACTAGCAGTGCGTTTGTAAGAGCCGCACTGAGCACCTGACCTGGAAGGTCACTAGGCACTGGCAAATCAAGCAATGATAAAACTGTTGGCACGAGGTCATGTGGGTGAGCGCCATGAATGAGCTCATCCTGTTTCACTCCGGGACCAGCAAGGACGAGCATGCCTTCCGCTCGGTAGCCGAAATGAACCTGACCCGAAGTACGCCGAAGATCATCTTGCTGATAGCCATGAGCAGATGCTAGCACCACATGACACTCTGGCCCTACGAGTTCCAGATAGCGTCCCAACATCATGTCCATAAATCGATAGGCCCCATCAACCACTCTTTGATAAATCGCGAAATCCTTGTCCGTGACCTTGGCCGTCTGTGGCGCGCGGTATGGGAGGAACGCAGAAGTGAGCCGCTCAACGAAGTCAAGATGCACGGCTAACAATTGCCAATCTTGGTGCTCCGCGATCCAAGTGGCCGCTCCGTGCAAGCTAGCATTTCGCGATAGCGACGCCACGATAAGGGCGAGACGCTCATCCGTCTCTTGATCGATCTGAGAACCTTCCGGCACGAAAGGCAGGACCATTTCTGGAGTCACCTCAGAAGGATGCACTCGCAACTCTGCCAAGGTCTCAGCTAACGAAGCGTCAGAGATCGATTCGCGCAACAAAGACCAGGAATCAAAGTCCACTCCTTGAGCATCCGCAAAGGCATCGCTCACGACAAGACCTTGAAAAGCAGTCGCCGGGAAACTAACAGGCCAGCCTACAGCTGCAGCCTTGGCCCCTGCCCGTGCCGCGAGTTCCCATACAGGAACCGCTCCAAGATCCGCACTGCTTACTGGGCGTGAGCCTAGCAAAGCCTCTAAATCAGGTTTGTGATATCCCAGGATTCCGTGCCTGTCCGCATGACAGCCCGTGGCTAACCCTGCGGCCATTGCGGGACCGATCCTGGGTCCTGGCGATTTGAGACTCCCAAGAGTCCCGCGCTCCATCAGCGCCCCCAGGTGCGGAAGGCTACCCGCATCCACCAAGGGTTGCGCGAGTTGCCAATCCACACCCGGCAGGTGCAGGAGAAGAACCTTCCCTTCTTCTGAACTAGCGTTCATCTAAAAACAACAGCATCATGCTCCTGTCTTCAGCGATCAACGAAGACGTTAGGAAGAATTTAGCAGACTGCAATGTAGGTCACGAGCTGAATGCCCGCGCTACATTACACGTTCTGTTAGTTAGGATGCTTAAGCCTTCGCCATCTCGGCTTTCTTGCGGCGACGCTGCATGAGAGCAATGCCAGCTGCACCAGCGGCGAGCATAGGCAGACCAGCAGGCTCAGGCACTCCTGCTGGAGGTTGGCTCGCACCAGGAATAGGCGCGGCAGCGCCCGGAGTCGTTTGGAATCCAGCTTGCCCAGCCGTGATACTACCACGAGTGATCTCGAGCCATCCATAGTGAATACCATCGTCCAACTGAAGCTGAAGACCGATGTAACCGGTCGCTCCGATATCAAAGAAGGGCCCACCAGAATGATTGAAGAACTCAGCAGAACCTGAAGCTGATCCTGAACCGTCGACTTCGTCCCCTGGAGCATACAACGAGGTATAGCCATCTTCATCAAGGAAGATACCGTTGCCGGTAAAGCCAGAGTCAATGGCGACTCCAAAGGTAGTCACGGACTTCCTCAGTGACGAAATAAAGGCGTTCTTCTGATAGGGCGTCTGATTGAGGACAATGAAATCACTTGAGCCATCCTGATCCAGATCAACGAAGAAGGGATCGTCAACGATCTCATCTCCTCCCGGCAGCTGATCACCAGAGGTGAGATTGATGTCTTGAATGACAAGCGCAGCGTCGGCCCCGGCAGCACCGAGTGCCCCAATACCGAGCGTTACAGCTCCTGTGAATAGCGACGTATTCTGAGCTAGTTTAGCTCCCTCTTGAGTCTCGTTTGTAATATTCATAGCGACAAAGCAATCTTCCATGCCTGAAACCGAGAAACCATTCAAGCAAAACCCATTAAAATTTCAGGAATGCGAACTCTTGGTTTCCAGAATGACTACAACTTCAACTGGAAGCCCTCGGAGTCTTCCAGCAATCGATCCACGGCCTTCCGATAGGGCGACGGCATGGCCAAGGCAGAGATTTCAGACAACGGCACCCACTCCGCTCCAGAAACTTCAACTCCCTTACACTCATAGACATGCAAGGTGACCCGGTAGTGCGTGATACTGTATTTCGCCTTATAAATAAGAGGCCCTTTTTCTAACAAAGCCTCAGGACAAGGAGGCAACTTCCACAGCCCCTGCCGACGCTTCTCCCCTTCCTGCTGCAAACACAACTTCCCCTTCTCGACCTGAAAGAGCACATGCTCATCTTGAAAGACGGTCTTCCGACGAGGCGTCTTCTTAGGAAGTTCCTCAGGCGCCCGCGTCTTACAGACATGACTCACCGG
Source organism: Caprella mutica (assembly GCA_947561585.1). NCBI lineage: Eukaryota > Metazoa > Arthropoda > Malacostraca > Amphipoda > Caprellidae > Caprella > Caprella mutica. The sequence goes on from CANNZV010000887.1 coordinate 163,285, forward strand.
GCACACGCCACATTGAGGAGACTTCTGTCGACAGATAGTCTGCCCAAGCTCCATCAGCGCACTATTATACTCACGAGCTTCATTTGGAGAAACAAGCGCCTCTGCCCAAGCCCACATTTGCTTCTGTCCAGTCGTGCTATCCACCACCTCATGACTATCGAAAAGCCTAGCAAAGACCCGATAGACATTTCCATCGACCAACGGAACCGATTGATTTCGCGCAAATGAGAGAACAGCTCCCGCTGTGTAAGGACCAACGCCAGGCAACGCCAACACGCCATCCAAAGTCTCCGGAAAGGTCCCACCGTGCTCCTCTAGAACAACCTGAGCCAATTTCTGCAAATTCCTCGCCCGTCGATAGTAGCCAAGCCCCTCCCACGCTTTCAAAATCGACTCCTCTGAAGCTTCCGCCAAGATCTCGACCGAGGGAAACTGCGCCATCCAGCGCCCATAATAATCACGATCTAACACCGTAGCTATCTGAGTCTGCTGTAGCATGAGTTCAGAAACTACAATCGCATAAGGATCGGTCGTTTCCCTCCAGGGGTAATTCTTCCCGTGCTCGCGAAACCAGCCCACCAAAGCTCTCTGAAAACTTTCCGGATCATCTAGAGGCGTCGCCGTGGCAACCAACTTTTCAGAAGAGTCCATCTCTCGTCGATAGCACTCATTGCCCAGTTTGGCGCAGAAATTGCGTTGCACATTCGCATCGCACACAATGTTGTAACTTGTTGGCACCGAATTCCCTTGCTAGGCTTCCAAAGCAGTTGTGTGTACGCCTGATAAAAAGAGATGAAGACGATAACCAAACGAGATCTCGTCATGGAGTTGAGTGACGAGTTAGGAATGACTCAGCGGGATGTATTTAACATTCTTCAAGGGTTCATCGATCAAGTGACGACTCACCTCTCCAACGGAGATGAAGTAGTCCTACGAAACTTTGGGACGTTTCAAGTGATGGAGACGAAGGCGAAGGTTGGAAGAAACCCACGCCATCCCGAGAAAGAGGTCACCATCCCGCCCAGGGCTGTTGTGAAGTTTCGTCCTGGCAAAGAAATGAAGGAGAAAGTGGCCAAGCTACTGCCCTCCATCAAGGACAAGTAAATCTCACTGACTCCTAGCAATGTTGCGGACTGTGCTCCTTACCGGCGCTTTAGGCACTCTTGTGTGCTGCTCTACGCCACCAGCAGGCTACATGATCACTCTCAAGGACGGTCGTGAAATCGAATCCAAGACGTGGCCCAAGCTAAACGACGAGACTCGCTTCTATCGCTGGCAGCAGGAAGATGGCAGCATGGCCGTGTTTAGCGAAGCTCAAGTGGCCTCCATCAGAGAGAACAAGCCCATTCAGAACTAGCTTTTCCAGCAATTTCACAGAGGAAACCACTCTCCTTCGAACCTTCGAGATCGCCCTTGACGCTAGGAGAGCCGCCCCCTAATTTGCCGCCCGCGCCGCCCCAAGAAAGGGGCATTACGCCCTTTAATTTCGCATGAATATTCACGAGTACCAGGCGAAAGCCTTGTTTGAGAAATTTGGAGTCGCCACCCCGAGAGGGATCGCTGCTACGAACGGAGCGGAGGCACTGGCCGCCGCGAAATCCCTTGGCACTGACCAAGTCGTCGTCAAAGCCCAGATCCACGCAGGTGGACGCGGCAAAGGCACTTTCAAGAGTGGCTTCCAAGGAGGCGTTCATCTCGTGGACAGTCCTGAGAAGGCTCAAGAAACGACTGATAAGATGATCGGTGAGGTCCTCGTCACTCACCAGACCGGAGAAGAAGGCAAGATCGTCCGCAAGGTCCTCATCGCAGAGACCATCGACATCGATAAAGAGTTCTACTTCGCCATCCTCGTGGATCGCGAAACGGAGCGCCCCTCTATCATCGCCAGTCAAGAAGGCGGCGTAGAGATCGAAGAAGTCGCTGAGAAGCACCCTGAGAAGATTTTCAAGGAAGCCGTCCATCCCACGATGGGACTGCAGCCCTATCAGGCACGCAAGCTGGCCAACCAGCTCGGCTTCACCGGCAAACAGATCCGCGCGGCATCGAGCCTCATGCTCGCCATGTATAAGCTCTTCATCGAGTGTGACTGCTCCATGGTGGAAGTGAATCCGCTCGTCCTCACACCTACCGGCGACGTTCTCGCTCTCGATGCGAAGTTCGGTTTCGATGACAATGCGCTCTTCCGTCATCCTGACATCGCCGCCATGCGTGATCCCGAAGAGGAAGACCCTCGCGAAGTCGAGGCCTCTAAGTTTGACCTCAATTACATCGGTCTTGATGGCAACATCGGCTGCATGGTCAATGGAGCTGGTCTCGCCATGTCCACCATGGACATCATCAAGACCTGCGGCGGCGACCCTGCCAACTTCCTGGACGTCGGTGGCGGCGCCACGGAAAGCCAAGTGAAGGAAGCCTTCAACATCCTCTTGGGCGATCCCAAGGTTGAAGCCATTCTCGTCAATATCTTTGGTGGTATCATGCAATGCGACGTCATTGCTCAAGGCATCATCAACGCAGCGAAGACCGTGGATTTGAATATCCCTCTCATCGTGCGACTCGAGGGAACGAACGTCGAAGCTGGACGTGCTCTTCTCAATGAATCGGGCCTCGCCCTCATCACCGCAGAGACTCTCTCAGACGCTGCACAGAAAGCTGTGGATTCCGTATCCGCAGCCTAACCTAATTTTTCAAGGAATTCGTTATGGCAGTATTGGTAGACAAGGACACGCGCCTGCTTGTGCAGGGCATCACTGGTAAATCTGGTAGTTTCCACACAAAGCAATGTATGGAATACGGCACCAACGTCGTCGCCGGAGTCACTCCGGGGCGCGCAGGTGAGAAATTTGAAGAGAAGGTCCCCGTGTTCGACACGGTGAAAGAGGCGCGCGACAAGACAGAGTGCAACGCCACGATGATCTTCGTGCCACCAGCATTCGCCGCAGATTCGATCCTCGAAGCGATCGACGCTGAGATCGAAGTCGTCATCGCAATCACTGAAGGCATCCCCGTCATGGACATGATGCGCGTGAAAGCCGCCGCAGCACACTCCAAGTCTGTGCTCATCGGGCCGAACTGCCCTGGCATTATCACTCCAGGCGCCTGTAAGATCGGCATCATGCCGGGCTACATTCACAATCCAGGTCGCATCGGCGTGATTTCTCGCTCCGGCACGCTCACTTACGAAGCCGTCTGGCAGCTCACTTCTGCTGGCCTCGGTCAGAGCACTTGCATCGGTATCGGTGGTGATCCCATTCATGGAATGACCCACCAAGAAGCGGCTCAGCTCTTCACAGAAGATCCTGACACTGATGCCTTCATCCTCATCGGTGAAATCGGCGGCACGGAAGAAGAAGAAGCCGCCGCCTGGATCAAGGACAACTGTGACAAGCCTGTCGCTGCCTTCATCGCAGGAGCCACAGCGCCTCCAGGCAGACGCATGGGTCACGCAGGAGCGATCATTTCCGGAGGCAAAGGCACTGCCGAAGCCAAGAAAGAAGCTCTCCACGAAGCCGGCATCGCCGTCTCCGAAAGCCCTTCAGACATGGGCGCGACGTTAATTAAACACATGGGCGCGTAACCACGAACTCGCGCCAACCGTAAACCAAACTTTAGAAAGCTTGTTATGTCAGTAGTTGCCAAAGGCCTCGAAGGAATCATCGCCAACGAATCAAAGTTGAGCAAAGTCGAAGGACTCGAAGGAAAGCTGAGTTACCTCGGCTACACCATCGACGATCTCGTAGAACACGCCAGCTTCGAGGAAGTGGTTTACCTACTGCACCGCAGCAAGTTGCCTAACAAGAGCGAGCTAGCTGAACTCACAGAGACGCTACGCTCACAACGATCACTGCCGGACGGCGTGATCGAGTTTCTGAAGACCGCCCCCAAAGATGCCGGCCCCATGGACGTCATCCGCACGGGTGTCTCTATGCTAGGACTCTTCGATACTCGCGAAGATCATCAGAATCGCTCCCTAAACGAAGAGCGCGCACTTAGCATTGTCGCCAAGGTGCCTCTCATTGTCGCCACGTATCACCGCGCACGCCAGGGCAAGGAAATCATGCCCAACCGCACGGACCTGAGCGAAGCGGGACATTTCCTCTACCTCATCTCAGGTGAAGAGCCTACTGCTGAAGCCACTAAGACGCTCGACGTCGGCTACATCATCCACGCCGATCACGGCATGAATGCCTCGACCTTCAGCTCTCGCGTCACCATCTCGACACTGAGCGACATCTACTCAGCTGTCACTTCAGCGATCGGAACCCTCAAGGGACCGCTTCACGGTGGTGCAAACGAAGGCGTCATCAAGATGCTCCTCGAAATCGGCGACGAAGACAAAGTCGACGCCTGGGTGGAAGAGCGCCTGGTGAAGAAAGAGAAGATCATGGGCATCGGCCACCGCGTCTACAAGGTCCTCGACCCACGCGCGCCACACTTGCGCAGGATGGCAGGCAAGCTCACCGAGCAACTCGGCGAGCCCAAGTGGATCCGCATGTCTGAGCGCATCGCTGAAATCATGCGCGAGCGCAAAGGCCTCGAAGCCAACGTCGATTTCTACTCTGCCACCGTCTATTACTCTCTCGATATCCCTACAGATCTCTTCACGCCAATCTTCGCGATCTCTCGCGCAGCAGGCTGGACAGCTCAAGTGCTAGAGCAGCTCGACGACAACCGCCTCTATCGCCCGCTCACTGACTACACCGGTCAAGAGCCACCACAGCCGTGGATCCCAATGGATCAACGCTAGTTGAGCGAAGCATAATGTAGCTCCGGCATCCTGCCGGGGTCACGGGCTGGAAGCCCGTGCTGCATTACCGCTTAAATCTCGAAACGAGCAGAGCAAGTAGTCCTAGCACAAATCCCACACCACTACCTCCCAGGAGCAGGTGCTTGGGATCAGGTCCTCGATACCCAACAATCGAGGCAGCGGAGACACGCTCCAATGGCAACGGAGCGTTGCTCGATGCGACTTCAGCCTCCTCATGAATAGTGATCGGAACCTTCGGCATAGTGAGATCGACCTTCTCAGTGGCGAACTTGGCCTGCATGTTTGCTAACATGTTCTTCTGCAGTTCGTATTCTTTACTAAGCTCTGAGTATTCAGCAAGCTTTCGGCGCTCATCCATCGAACTCCCATGACTATCACTCCCCTTGACATCTTGGGCTGATTTCTGCGCCCTTTCCGCCATGTCACGCTTGGTTTCTAGGGTCTTTACAAGACTCTCCGCTGCTTCTACAAGCATCTGATAACGTCTCCCGATCTCGCCTCTAACTTCTCTCACGTCACTATGATGCTCGGTTTTACCGGACGCTAAATGTTCATGAAGACGAAGTTTGCTAGCTTGATAGGCAGGCCAGAGAGAAGCAGGAGCACTATCTTCGATGTCCAGCATCACGGCCGCGCTGAGAAGCTCTTCTCCTTCCAATCCCTGCAATTTATCTAGCTGCATCTTGATCTGAGCGAGTTTCGCCTTCTCGGCGAACTCAACCTTTCGGTTTGTCATTAAAATAGTTCCTGTGCCACTAATAAGATCTCCAGTGAACGACTTGCTATTTGCAGTTCCTGGGTCAATGACCCGGAATAGCTCCGCAAACTCTAACATTCTCGTGCGCCTTTCTTCTACCTTAGCGCCCTGATCGACGATTTGCTTCCGCAGCGACTCTAGTGCCTGACTGCTTCGGCTATTCTCAAGCTCCAAGCGACGACTCTGGTAAGCTTTAGCAACAGCGTTAGCAACATTTGCAGCACTCTCTGGATCAGCGTCCGAATACGCAATCGAAATCAGGTCAGTACCTTGCACTTCCTTCACATCTAGGGCGCCAAAGAGCTTCGTGAATGCCTGTGGCCTTGACATGCTCCACGCCTCTGCCAATTCAAGATCATCGATCACCTGATACAAGGTTTTCTTTGAAGTCACGACCTTCATCTCGGTATCTACGAAGTTCGGATTCACGAAGATCGGACCTCCGGGCCCAGGACCATGAAAGATTTTCATATCATGTAACTCCCTGTTTATCTGAATAGTGACTCTGCCAGCGTATAAAGAGCCCTCTAGCTGGCCTGCATCGTCAGCGAGTTGATCGACAATCGTTTGAGCGAGCGACTCATCCCGATCTTCATACCGAATACGTACCTCATCTGAGTCCGGCAGAATCGAGATCTCCCGATGATCCCGCAGTCTACCAACTGCCTGCCCAAGATCCATGCGCCAACGGCGAGCAAGGTCCAGGGTCTTCGCACTCGTTTCAAGCAACGGATCGCCACTGAGCGCCTCCTCAGGCTCAACCTCACTCTCCCACACCGCACGATTTGTCACTCGCAACGTCCCTTCTGCCACAGCTCGTTGGGGAACGAACCACATGGCCAAGCCGCCTAACACCAATCCAAACAACGTCATGCCGACAAGTGTCCGGATGATCGCTGCCCGCTTCGTTCCCCCGTCCACCACTTCAGGCGTCGCTGACTCCTTTGATGTGCGGCGGCGAATGGGCGAACGAGCGATTTCTTCTAAACGCGCCTTCATCGCTCTAGCAGAACTTGGCCGCAAATCGGGATCGGTGTCCATGGCGGCCAGGACCAAGTCATCCACCCGAGGATCTAGCTCACAGTGAACGGACGGTTTGTCCACACGACCCATGGGCAATCGCTTGGTGAGCATTTCGTAGTAAACGACACCCAAAGCGTAAACATCCGCACGGTGATCAGCGTTCATGGTCGGCATGCGTTGCTCCGGAGCCATGTAGTAGGGCGTGCCCACTTGCTCTTGAGTCAGTGTCAGTTGAAATCCTGACGGCGTGGTTCCCAACGCTTTCGCCAACCCGAAATCGGCGATCTTCACCTGGCCATCAGCAGCAACCAGAATGTTGGCTGGTTTGATATCACGATGAGTGATGCCCCGATCATGAGCATACTGGAGCGCCTCACAGATTTGCAGAACAAAGTCTTCAGCTTCCTCAGGGGCGATAGGTTCCTCACGCAAGATCTCTTGCAGACTCTGGCCATCGACAAACTCCATGACAAAGTAACCGAGCCCCTCGTTCACACCAGAGTCATAGACTTGAACGATGTTTGGGTGATTCAGCTGAGCCAGAGCCTTCCCCTCACGAAGGAAACGCTCGTGCCGTTCAAGCTCGTCACCGATCTTGATCACTTTCAAAGCCACCGACCGATCGAGCTGTGGCTGGCGTGCTTTGTAAACGCCGCCCATGCCGCCAGAACCGATGAATTCGAGAATCTCAAACTGAGGAAACTTCGCCTGTAAATCATCAATAAGCATGGGCGCAGGCTGATTCTCAGTAGCAATAGAGGTAGATTTACCTTGCTCAAGTAGGCAAGCAGGACAAAGGGCACCGGGTGCCGTGGACGGAACGTCGGCTCCACATTGAGGACAGGATTGATTCATAATCATAATGTTTGAACGCAGATGGTTTCGAGTGCTTCCTACAAGGCCGCAGCGATGAGGTTACCAAGAAATTCACCTTTTATTCGATGAACGGCTACGGATTCGATAACACGCGCTGGTCTCTCGTTCAAAGACTACGCGAGACAGATACTCCGCGCGCCGCCCTTGCATTGAATGAACTCTGTCAGATTTACTGGCGACCTCTCTATGCCTTTGTCAGACGAAGTGGTCGAAATCATCACGAGGCGGAAGATCTCACCCAAGGCTTCTTCTCCACTCTGCTTGAGAAAGAAGTCTTCGTCCGCGCCGATGCGGAGAAGAGCCGACTCAGGAACTACCTCCTAGCCAGCCTCAAACATTATCTCATCAATGACTACCATCACGCCAATCGGGAAAAGCGTGGTGGCGGCACAACTGCCATCTCCATCGACATGGAAGATGCAGAGCATCTCTACCAGGCGCATCTGAGCGATAAGAACACCCCCGAATCCATCTACGAACGTGAGTGGGCCCTCACACTGCTCGATTGCGTCCTGAAAGAACTAGGCCAGGAAATGACCGCGCGTAGTCAAGAAACGCTCTTCTCTCTCACCAAAGACGCTTTGCTAGGCGAAGGTACGGAGATGAGTTATCAGGCCATCGGCGAAGAACTCGATCTCTCTGAATCCGCCGTGAAAGTGGCCGTCCATCGTCTACGCCGCCGCTACCGCCAACTGCTCAGGCGCCACGTAGCTGACACTCTAGCAGCTTCCGCAGATCCCGATGCAGAGATCGATAGCATCATCGCGGCACTCCGCACGTGAAGTTCGCTCGCATCTAGCGCTCGCGTTTCCTGACACGCTCCAATGGCAGCAATACTCTACGTGTCGCGACCTTGGCTTCTTGGTGGATGGAGATGGGTGCCATTGGCATCGTGAGTTCGAGGAGCCCTTTAGAGAACTCGGCCTGCATCGCCTCCAACTGTTTCTTCTCTCGTCCGTAGTTCAGTCTGGCTTCGAGAAACGCTGAGACCTCCCAATGCTCATCAATGACGCTGCCACCGCTCTTACTCTGAAGCTTCAGCAAGTCTTCCGCCATTTCGAGTTTCGCCAACCAAGTCTTTTTAAAGCCTTTCGCAGAATCACTGAGCATTTGATAGACTTTATCCAGTTGCTTACTCACAGCCTTCACTTCGGGGTGATCCTCACCTCGGCCAGACTTGAGCAGCGCACGCCGCTCAAGTTGGCCGCGTTGATAGAGCGGCCAGAGGTTAGTGAACGTAGGATCTCCCAACATCACCCCAGCCTCAAACAAGTCTTCCCCTTCCAAGCTTTCCAATCGATCACGCTGAATCTTGACCGGAGTCGTCATGAACATCCCTTCTGCGCTAACAAGCCTATTGTCATTTGCGAAACCCTCTAGATCAACAAGTTCACATTTCGCTTTCAGCTCTAACATTATTACACGAACTTGCTCAACCACACCTGATTGCCCCTTGAGTCGTTTCTGCCACATCTCTAACGCCTTGTCGCCTCGGATCGCCTCCGCGGCGCGATGTTCACTTATTAAAGCGCTAGCAAAAGTATTGGCAATTTGCGAGGAAACGTCAGGATCTTCATTCCAAGACACAATGCCAATCATATCAGATTCCCCTTGATACACCACATCCAGGCTCCCCTTCAGCTTCTCGATAGATTCGTCTTGTGATAGTCCCCAAGCCTCCGCCAGCTTCAAATCATTGATCACCTGAGTCGCGACATCCTTCGATTTCGCTGTCTCGATAAACGTTCTGACTTGAATCTCTTTGGGGACGATTGGTTCTGATCCCATGCGGTTTCCCCAATCCAGATACCAATGTATTAACACCAAGGCTTCCCCGGCATAGACTGATCCCTCGAGTTGGGCAGCCCCATCAAGAAATTGATCCACAACCACTTGGGCAAGCTGCTCATCACGATCCTCAAACCGAATGTAGATGAGCTCTAAGTCTGAATCGAAAGCCATCTTTAGATGCTCCCGAAGCCTAGTCACAACTTCGTCATTGCCAAGGCTCCACCGATCAGCAAGTTTCAAACTCCGAGCTGTCCGTCGAAGCTGCACGTCACTACTAAGAATTTCCATTGGCTGCACCTCACGCTTCCACAGGTTCGGATCAGTAATGCGAAGGGCACCTTCGGCCCCGAAGTCATGAGGAATAAGCCAGACGATCAGATTGCCTAGAACCACACCCACGAAGGGCATCACACCGAGTGTCCAGAAGCCAAGAGACCGTGACAAGACGGACTCACGCTCCAAGATGGTTGGCGATGGGCAAGATTCTCTCACAATGACGAAGCACCCACGACCCAAGATGCCTCCGCCTTCGACAACCCATCAGGCTCACTCGTTCAAAAGGGCCCAATCCGTTAAAATTGTACATAATTATGAATATTCCATAGATCACCCCTAGATTTGAGCGATGTTTAGAGCCGCCATGGGAGGATCCATCACCACACCATCTGCAATTAGGTCTAAGCTCGTCCTGATCTCGACCTTAGCCATAATGAGCACTCTCGGGCAGGCAGCAGAAGGCATTCTGAAAGTCTACCTCCTCGCTGGGCAGTCAAATGCGGCAGGCTATGGTGCGGAAGAGAATTTACCGGCGTCTTTGCAATCGCCGCAAGAGGACGTGGCCTTCTACCACCACCAGGAAGGCAATCAGCCCGACATTCTGACCACCCTACGCAGCGGAGCCTCAGAAAGCGGCGGGCACGGTGTAGAGATCACCTTTGGCCGTCGGATGGCCGACTTCTACGCTTCCGACACAGATACCAGCATCGCAATCATCAAGCGAGCTCGGGGCGCGACTAGCTTGCATACCGATTGGAAAGCCGGTGGCGATGCCTCAACAGCCAGTGACGGGCCCATCTACGTTCAGTTTCAACAAACCGTAAATGCCGGCTTGGCAGCGTTGGCTTCAGCTAGTCCTGACAAAGAGATCGAGATCGCAGGGATCCTTTGGATTCAAGGAGAAGCCGATGCTGGAGTTCCCTGGGCTAGCCAATATGCCAGCAACCTTAGGGACTTCATTCGTGCCGTACGGTCGACCTACCGCTCTGACTTGCCATTCATCTATGCCCGCCTAGCGAAAGAACAGGTCGAAGCGATCACGCCCAGCCAGCTCTATGCCGTGCGACAGCAACAAGAAGTCGTGGATGGCCTGGATGAATCCGTGATCCTATTAGATGCTGACGGAATTGGGCGTTTGCCAGACGATCCCATTCAATATTGATCCGTTGGTCTGCAAGACATGGGGCATCTATTTGCCGACGCTTTTCAGAATCTGAGTAATGGCGCGTCTATCAAACCAAACGTCGCCCTAACCGCTGCGCGCGATTCGACCAATCGCGCCTTTGCTGTGAAAGCAGTATTCACGGAGCCCGTGACAGGACTCACTCTCTCTGACTTCGAGATCAGCAATGGGAATGCTAGTGCCTTGACCGGCTCTGGCCGTCTCTATCAGATCGATGTGACACCCACAGGAATCGGCCCAGTCACCACCACATTGAAAGCTGGAGCCACCATGGATGAGGATGGACAACTTTCTTCTAGCTTGAACATCGTAACCGTAGCCTACGACGAGCCAAGCAGCGGCACAGGCATCCCTTTACCACGCGAGTTACTGCTATGGTTAGACGCCTCAGACACGAGTAGCCTGAGCCGTGCGGAGGACGATGTTCAGGTCAGCGAATGGAGGGACAAATCCGGCAATGCCAACCACGCTCAGCAGACTGTGTTTGAACGACAGCCATCATTTCAAGTAAATGCGATCGACGAACCATCCGTTCGTTTCGACGAATCGGAACTCGTGATTCCCACGGGAATCTTTGGAGTCGAAACCTCCGTGGAAGACTTGATGATCTTCGCAGTGCTGAAGAACGGAAGCAAAGACGAACGAGGCTCGTTCTTCCATCAAGAAGTGATGCCACTCTACCTCTTTGCTCAACTGCCATGGGGTGAATCAACCGCCGTGTGGACCGCTGGCGATGATGAGGACGGTCGGCTCGACGACTATGACTTCGTTCCAGACACGACTAACTTCCACACCTACCGCTTTGAGTCCTTTGCCAGTGAACCCGCTCGGCAGGCGATCTTTCGCGATGGCACCACCTTGATCTCGGACACGAACGCTTTGGCTCTCACAGGCGTAGGTGCCGCATTTCAGTTAGGCAGCTACAGTGACTTTACACAGACATTCTCACTTCAAGAATTATTAGTCTATGATCGCCGCCTCAATGAATCCGAATCAAGCGCGGCAGAGACTTACCTGGCAGAGAAATGGCGCACGACGCAATCATTCGCCCTCTGCCGAGGGCGCCATCTCCCGTCGTTTGGCGCGATCGGCCCTAACGAAGATCTCGACGGAAACGGCATCGAGAATCTACGCGAATTCGCGTTCGGATTCACGGGCACAGAAAGCGATCCAAATCCCGAGCGTGGCAGCATTGTGATAGAAGAGACCACCTCCGACTCCCACCTAGAACTCACATTTCCCCGAGTGCACACTGCCGAAGGCCTAATCATCATCGCGGAAAGCACCATCGACCTATCAACGTGGAATGAACTCTACCGATGGGAAAGTGGCACTCTAACAAACACTGTGGGCCTTATTCAAGAAACACCAAATGGGGCCCAAGTGATCGTCCAAGTTCGCGAGCCTGAGCCAATCTCCCTGAGCCAGCAGCGATTCATCCGCACTCGGGTAGTGTTGCAAGACTAGCGCGTTTACAGCTTGCCTGGGAAGACCACGCCCTCCTACAGTCCCACATGGAGAGGCGCACACACCACTGCCTAGGAATGCTATTCCTAGGCCTGACATTATCTCTGGGCCCATGGGCTCATGGCCGTGAGTTCACCAACACTGATGGTAAAAAGATGCAGGCCGAGCCCCTCGGCATGGCAGCTGGCAAAGTGATCTTTGCTAAGGCGGATGGGAGCAAGTTCGCCTATGACTTGAACAAGCTGTGCGATGCAGATCGCGCCTTTCTCAAAGAATGGGCAAAGACGCCCCGCTATCCTCTCACCATCACCGAGGCAAAGGATGTCAGGATCGGGAAACGACGCAACACCTCGACCCCTCCGGCTTCCTCCCATGAGGAGTCTCGAGCCTACCAAGTCACGCTAAAGAGTAGTTCTGATCAGCCAATCAAAGACCTGGTCTGCTGCTACGTCCTCTTCCCAAAGCGCAATGATCGCGCCACCACGAGCAAGAGAAACTCCATCGAGCCCACATACGGCAAAGTGGCGCTCAAAGAGATTCCCAAGCAAGGCTCAGCCACTTTCAAGACAAGGGCGATCCTCTTGCGAAGCATGAAAATCTCCACCAAGAATTCGCGAATCGACTGGAACGAATCTCTTGCTGGCGCCAATTTCAATTTCTACCACAACGGCAAGGTCGTCGCCACGCACCACCTTGGTGACTTCAAAGACGAGAGCACACCACCACCGGAAGATCTAGAAGAGGATCCCATCGAAGAAGATTCCAACTGAGCCATGCGCCTGCTCTCCGCCCTCATCACCAGTATCGTCTTTGCCGGCGTGGTCGGAGTCTGGACTCCGACGTGGCACCATCATCGTAAGTTCAGCCTCGATCACGCCCAAGGCCTGACCCACGCTGAGATCGAGAAACGCTGGGAAATGAATCTCACCGAGGTGGCAGGTTCATTCTCAATCCTCGTTTCCAAGAACCTTCATCATCTAGCTATCCCCGAAGACCACCAATTCTGGCGAGTAGGAACGAGCTACACCATTCTCGAATTCGCGGAAGAGAAACTCATCGCGGTCCATCAGGTCTCTGGATAGCAAGCCTGTCGCTAAAGATTACTTGGAAACGCATCCAAAGTGTGAGCTTGTGAAACTTTTCACAAATTCGTCTTGCCCGTGCAAGGCGTGCCCCTAGTTTGAATTCAACGCGTCTAAGCATGGCTAAAACGGTCACCGAAATCGAGTCCCCCGACACCGCTGCCCACGCGCAGCAACAAATGGCCAGCTATGAAGCGACCACCGAAGATTTGGTGGGCGAGAAGCTGACTCTAAACATGGGCCCATCCCATCCGGCCACGCATGGCGTGCTCCGGTTGATCTTAGAGCTCGATGGCGAAATCATCACGAAGGCGATGCCTGACATCGGCTTCCTCCACCGTGGAGATGAGAAGATCGCTGAGAACATGCACTACAACCAGTTCGTGCCCTACACGGACCGGCTGGATTACCTAGCGCCCCTCTCTAATAACGTGGCTTACGCCTGCGCCGTGGAGAAACTCATGGGCTGGGAACTGCCCGAGCGCGGCCAAGCACTGCGCGTTCTCTGCTGCGAATTGGGCCGAATTTCAGCCCACATGCTCGGCATCGGCTGCTTCGCCATGGACGTCGGCGCCATGACCGTCTTTCTCTACACGTTCCAGCAGCGTGAACACGTCTACAACCTCGCTGAGCAGATCTCCGGAGCGCGCTTCACCACTTCCTACACGCGAGTGGGTGGCCAGACGCGGGACATTGCTGAGAAGACCCTCCGAGAAGTCGCCGAATTCCTCGATCAGCTCGAACCCGTGATCGAAGAAGTGGACGCTCTGCTCACGCGGAACAAGATCTTCATCGACCGCACCGAGGGTGTCGGCACGATCTCAAAAGAAGACGCCATTTCCTTCGGACTGACTGGGCCAAATCTTCGCGGCTGCGGTGTCGATCACGACCTGCGTAAGGCGAATCCCTATCTCGGCTACGAGAAATACGATTTCGATGTCGCCATCGGCACGACCGGTGATTCCTTTGACCGCTACCTCGTCCGCATGGAGGAAATGCGCCAGAGCGTGAAGATCCTCCGCCAGGTCCTGGCAACCATGCCAAAGGGCGAAATCAACGTAGTCGATCCCAAGAATCGCCTCCCCCGGAAAGAGCGCGTCTTGATGAGCATGGAGGAGTTGATCCACCACTTTATCGTCGCCACTCAAGGAATCGACGCGCCAGCAGGCGAAGTCTATTTCGGAGCAGAGAATCCGAAGGGTGAATTAGGTTTTTATATCAATAGTAAGGGCGGTGGAGTGCCGCACCGCATGAAGATTCGCAGCCCCTCTTTCGTCAACCTGAGCATCCTGCCCAAGCTGCTCCCCGGACACATGATGAGTGACGTGGTCGCCATCCTCGGAAGCCTGGACTTCGTCATGGGCGAGTGTGATCGCTAGAGAACTGAGCGAGAGCATCAATTGAAAGACTGACTCATTTCGTTAGGCCATGGACATTCCCGCAGAGCTCGAAACTAAGATCAACGAAGCCATTTCGCATTACCCCGTTTCCAAACGAAGCGCGGTCTTGCCAGTGCTTCATTTGCTACAGCATCACTTTGGCTTCATCAGCGAAGACGGCGTTGGCTACACAGCCGAGAAGTTAGGCTTGGAGCCTATCAATGTCCTCGAAGTGGTCACCTTCTACCCAGGTTTCCGCCAAAGCGCTCCTGGCAAATACCACATCCGCGTCTGCCGCACACTCAGCTGCGCTATGTCTGGCAGCTACGAGTTGATGGAGAAGCTTTGCTCAGAAGCTGGGATTGATCGATCGACGGTCACACACCACGATCCAGTCGCTGTAAGCAAAGACGGCAAATACAGCATCGAGTTTGCAGAGTGTCTCGCAAGCTGCGGGTTCGGTCCCGTTTGCCTCGTGAATGACGACTTCCACGAGAAAGTAGAGCCTACCGAGGCCAAGGAACTGCTCGATCAATATTCCTAACACACGAACGATCATGGGTGACATCAAGTATCTCCAAGGCAAAGAGCCACACGCACGCGAAAAGCGTCTGATCTTTCGCAATATCGACCGCGAAGACTGGGACACAAGCATCGACCGCAGCCTGAAAGAAGGTGGCTATGAGCAAGCTAAGAAGGCGCTCAAGATGGAGCCCAAGGACGTCACCGCCGAAGTCAAAGGCTCCGGTCTCCGTGGCCGCGGTGGCGCAGGTTTCCCCACTGGTGTGAAGTGGGGATTCATTCCGCCTAACAATACCAAGCCCGTCTACCTCATCTGCAACGCAGACGAATCTGAGCCCGGCACGTTTAAAGACCGCTACATCCTGCACCAAGATCCGCATCAGCTGATCGAGGGCATGATCATCTCCTGTTTCGCCGTCGGAGCCCACCTCGCATACATCTATGTGAGGGAAGAGTTCCCCAAGGCTGCTGAGATCCTTGAGAAAGCCATCGCCGAAGCCCATGAGAAAGGTTTTCTCGGCAAGGACATCCAGGGCAGTGGCTTCGATCTCGAGATCTATGTCCACCGTGGCGCTGGCGCCTACATCTGCGGTGAAGAGACCGGCCTGATCGAGTCTCTCGAAGGTAAGCGCCCCTACCCTCGCATCAAGCCTCCTTACTTCCCTGCTGCGTTAGGCCTCTACATGAGCCCTACCATTGTCAATAATGTCGAGACGCTCTGTCATGTGAAGCACATTCTTGAACTAGGTGGTGAAGAATACGCCAAGCTCGGCACGCCTCGTAATACCGGCACCCGTATCCTTTGTGTCAGCGGCGACGTGCAAAAGCCTGGCTACTACGAGATCGAGGTCGGCAAATTGACTTTCGGTGAATTGCTCAATGACGTCTGTGGAGGTCTCCTTCCTGGCAGAAAGCTCAAAGCCGTCATCCCTGGCGGTAGTTCCGCCAAAGTCTTACGCGCCGATGAGCGATTCAAGATCAAGAAGGGCGATGAGGAAGTCGAGATCGGTGTGGAAGACATCCCGATGGACTTCGATACCCTCATGGCTTGTGGTTCCATGGCAGGTTCCGGCGGCGTCATCGTCATGGACGACAGCCGCTCGATGTCTTGGGTGCTGAACAATATCAACAATTTCTACGCCCACGAAAGCTGTGGCCAATGCACGCCTTGTCGTGAAGGCTCGCTCTGGATGAAGAAGATCACCGACCGGATCGAAGCTGGCGGTGGCCTGCCAAGCGATGTGGACACGTTAGCCTCTGTGGCGAAGAACATCGATGGCCGCACCATTTGCGCCTTCGGCGAAGCCAGTTCCTGGCCAACCTCTAGCTTTATCGCCAAATTCCGTGACGAACTCGTCGCTGCTACTAACGAAGACAACGCTAGCAAGCCTTCGAATAAAGAACAGGCAGCACAACAGCGCTACCTGACCGAAGAGCCCGTCGCATAGCACACGCTCATGAACCGACCTCCTGGTTTCGGTGTGGTTTTTGACTGGGACGGTGTCGTCATTGATTCCGAGGACTTTCATCGCCGCAGTTGGAAACGCCTAGAAGCCGAAGAAGGCCTAACCAAAGACGAAGGCGCCTTTGCCACCTCCTTTGGAATGCGGAACGAGCAGATCATTCCCAATGTCTTCAAATGGGCTGAACCTGGCGACACGAAGCGCATCCGTTTTCTAGCAGATCGCAAAGAAGCGCTCTACCGCGAACTCATCCGCAAAGAGGGCATCGAACCTCTCCCCGGAGTGATCGCCTTGCTAGAAGAACTCAAAGCCGCAGGCGTCCCAACAGCCGTCGGCTCATCCACACCTCGCGCCAATATCGACGCCGTCATGGAAGTCATCGGCGTGACAGACATGTTCCGCGAAGTCGTCTCCGCAGGCGATGTCACCCACGGGAAACCACATCCCGAAGTCTTCCTCACCGCAGCCTCACGCATCGGCTGCGAACCCGCTACGAGTGTCGTGATCGAAGACGCTCAAGTCGGCATCCAGGCAGGCAAGGCAGGCGGCTTCCACGTGTTAGCCGTCGCCACCACACACAAACAGGAAGAGCTCTCTGCTGCAGATGTCTGTCACACGAATCTCGCCACGGTCGATCTCAGTCTATTATTAGCCTTGGTCACTCCGTGATCTCGTTAGAACCACAGCTTCCGGAAACGCTGAAGCCCGCTCAGCGATCCACGATCGAAGCCATTCTAGCACGTTCTCAAGGCGAGACTCTCTCCGCAAGATCTCTAGAAACAGCACTATCGCTCCTCCACGTCAGAGCAGACGAAGCCACCGCCTACCTTCTATCAGTATTAGAACGTGCCGTCGTCTACGTCCTACTCAAGAATCCTAACGACTGGGACACCGTCCTCATTCTAGACAACAACACAAACGCCTCCTACATCGGCGTCTTCACCTCCGAAGCCCACGCCGAGATCGCCCGCCAAGACTACGGCGCAGACTATCACAGCACTGCAATCGACGTCGTCCTCCTCTGCCGCAGCCTTCAAGGTACCCTTGGCCTCGCCATCAATCCACACGATGAAGTCCTCGCTTTCGAAATCGACCCAGAAATCTTTGAGCATTTCCGAGGAATGCTACTCGCGAAAAGCCAACCCGAGCCCGACGCCTACTACTCAGTGCTAGCTGGCACTTCAGGCTATCACCTCGCACGTGTCGATAGTGTCACACCAACCACACTGACCCTCGCCTGGATAGAAACACACTGGGCCATGCGGCCTGACATGATCGATCGCGTCGCCTACGCATCTCACTCCCAGGAAACCGTTGAGGTAAGCCCGAAAGCCTTTCAACGGTGGTTGCCCCTGAATATTAACGCTACCCCATAGCAGCAATCAGGAAGACAACCGCCAACGTCGCCCAAAGGATAGCAAAAGCGATATGGACCGCAGTTTCGAAGGGCTTTCCTCGCCACAGCTTCGGAGAATACCAGGCAAACTGAATGATGAGGCGCGCTCCCCAGAAGATGAAAAGCCCCCAGCAGACACGTCTACCTAAAGGCGTGCGCACCAACAACTCAGCCGAAGTGACGTAAAGCACACCTATCAAAAGCACCACCATCCCGATGAAAAACGTGTGCACTTCCATCACTTGCTTATTGAGCAAGCTGAGCCGAGCTAGCTCTTCTTTCCACTGGAAGCGCCTCGGAAAGTCCAGGTGGACGAGTGCTAACGGAATGAGAACTACTCCCAGGATCTTAATCGCGAGAACAAGCATGAGGCTCTAATGTGAAGATCTTAACAAAAGGCGTAAACTTCCGTTCAAAGACCATCTTGAGATCAGCAGCCGTAAAGGTTTGTCTCCAAGCATGGTATGAATGAAAGTGAAAGAAACCGATTGAGTAGGCAAGAAAGTTAGGGAGATCTCGCAAATGCTCCACAACCACAATGCTACCTCCAGGAGAGAGTAGTCGACTCGCCTCAACAAAGAGGGCTTCACGCTCTTTCGCATCTCGCACTTCATGCGCCGAGAAGAAGAACAACACTAAATCAGCCTCTCCCTCGCTCGACGGTAACGAATCCGCGCTCGTGACTTCCGTCCCTGGATAGGCTGGGTAGCGCGACCGAGCCCGACGGATCGAAGCTTCGGTGTGCCTAGACGGATCGTAAAAGTCGAACACACGCAAGGAAGCATGAGGATACTTGGCAGCCAAAAGCAAACTCGTCTCATCAAATCCAGCATGAATATTGATCACAGACTTGGGCGGCTCTCCCTCAAGCCAATCCAAGTCATAAAGCCGCGAACAATCGTAGACTGCATACGAAATCAAGAGAGACCACAACATAGGTAGAATCATCGCTACACTTGCACCAATCGCCAGCAAGAACCAAGGCGTCCCTAGCACGCCCCCACCGAGAAGCATGAGGGCGACTCCCGCGCCAGTAGAGACAAAGAATGGCCAGTTGAAGCGCACAATATTAGCGACGCCTTCACTAGAGGTTCTCAACCCGTCCATGCCTCAACCCTCCCCCTCTTCCAATGATAGGGCACATCCTCGACGATGAACGCGTTGGCCAAAGTCGGATTCTGATAGGGAGCGCTCTCCAAGAAAGGAATCTTCCAATCAGTCACCGCGACCGGACGAGGCGTCCACGTTTGGCGGGCACCTTCCACCACAATTACTTCCTTACGCCTCTCATCGTACGAGAACGTAAACGGCATAGGACCCGCAAAGCGTCGGGCTTGACGCCACTCCGTAAATGGCGAGCCCTCAGGGAGAGCCGGTGATTCTTCATGGCTTGCAACCGAAATACCGAATCCACCTGAAGCCGTGACTTGATCTGTCGCTTGTTCCTTAATCCAGGAAACGTTGAGATGATGATAGCGATAGGTTGTAAACAGACGCCCTAACACCAGCATGCCGCGCCGATTCGTTCCCGACCCCAAGATGTAGAGCCCCCGAAGCAAGCGGCCATCGCGCCCACGGTAACGCACCAGAATTCGATAGCCGATGAGAAAGAAGTCCTTCCCAAGAAACTTGGGAAAGCCTCGAGGACGCAGTTGCTCGGTTTCAACCATAGCCACCGCGACGAAAGCCCAGGTATCCTCGTAGAGATCCAAGCTCAAACACGGAGGAAGAAGCCCAGCCAGTTGCTCCTTCGGATAGGCAAAGCCAAGAACAAGGGAACGCCTAAGGAAAGCATCCACTGGAAACGGATGTTGATTAAGTCGCATATCTTCCAAAGTTCACCCAAGCAATCAGCACCATAAAGAGAAGCGCGAAGAAGACGTTCCAAGATCCCCAAAGGAGTAGATCAGACGCTAACAAAGCCTCCAATACATTCATGGTCCCTATCAGAGCGATCTGAAACCAAGCATTAAACTTTCGATAGAGCCCACTCCATATCCAGACCGCCATGCAAATCTCCGAAAGCCCGATCAGCTTCGTGATTTCCATCGCATAGGCATCTCCTAAGATCCTTGAAACGATCGCTTCATGGCGGGGTACCAGGTTCAGGACTTTGCACAGCAAGCCATTCACGAACCAAACAGCTCCGATCACGCCCTGAAGTACTTTCGCAATCCTCATTCTACACCATTCCTAGACCTAGCTGATCAATTTGTCAGGGCAATTCCGAACCGCTAGTGGCCTTACACTACCTTTGATTCGACCTCCACCAACGATGGCAGGCTAACGATTCAACCACCAATACCCAAAGTTTAGATAGGTAGCGAAGCTGACCCAGACCAGATAGGGAACTAACAAACCAGCAGCCAAACCGCTGAGCGGCCTGAATTTCCTGATAGTCACAACGATGGTTCCCCACAAGATGATGATGACGATCAACGCAGGCAGCAACTGATGCATGCCGAAGAACACCGGCGTCCACGTCAGATTCAGGACCAGTTGGATCACAAACCAAGTCAATGCAGTTCGCTTAACGGCCCCAGGTTCCGCCCGATGCCAAACCAAGGCAAAGGCCACTCCGATCATCGCGTAGAGAGATGCCCACACCGGTCCGAATAGCCAGTTGGGCGGATTGCCTGGAGGCTGATTTAGCTTCGCGAACCAGTTAGGAATCTCGCTACTCGTGATCACCGCCCCGAGACCTCCGAGTACCTGCATGACAATGATAGAAAGGGTAATCTTGATCCAAAGCGGCATGATGAGAATGAGTTCTTTGTGATATGTTGATACCGTTGCTACTGAGTCATCCTACGCGCCCATAGCAGCCTCAATATCATCTACCTCAATCGGGATCGACTCCATGAGATCGACATTTCCAGATTCGGTGATAAGAATGTCATTCTCTAACCGAATCCCCATATTCTCTTCTGGAATATAGATTCCGGGTTCACAGGTGAAGACCATGCCAGGCTCCATCGGGCGCCAGGTATCTCCCACGTCATGAACGTCCAAGCCAATGTGGTGAGCTGTGCCGTGCATGAAGTACTTCTTATAGAGTGGCTTCTCTGGATCCTGATCTTTCACCTTCGCGGGATCTAGCAAACCAAGCTCAATGAGCTCGCCTTCCATGAAATTGCCGACATTCTCTTGGTAATCTTTAATGATCGTCCCGGGCTTCAGCCATTCCACGCCCTGACGGAAGACACGAAGCACCGCATTGTAAACTTGGCGCTGACGTTCGGTGAACTTTCCATTCACGGGAATCGTCCGCGTGAGGTCACTGTTATAGTTCGCATACTCCGCCGCGACATCGAGCAAGAGCATGTCTCCATCTTGGCAAACTTGATCATTACTCAAGTAATGGAGTGCGCATGCATTTGCTCCAGAAGCAATGATAGGTTCATAGGCGAAGTGGTTCGAGCGATTGCGCAGAAACTCATGCGCGAGCTCGGCCTCGATTTCCCACTCCCCTACTCCTGGCTTCACGAATTTTAGCAGACGCGCGAAACCCTTCTTGGTGATATCGCAGGCTTCCTGGATGAGGTCGATCTCGATCGGTTGCTTGATTTGGCGCAGCCCAGAGAGGATCGGAGCGAGACGTTCATAGCGATGGAGCGGATAGGATGACTGACACTCCTTCACAAAGCGCATTTCCCGAGACTCCATGAGGATATTTGCCCTGGAATGCTCGTTGGTATTGAGATAGACCGTCTCCGCTTGAATCATGAGCGTCCGGAAGAGTTGGGGAAACTCGGTTAGCCAGTGGACTTCCTGGATCCCGGAGACCTTAGTTGCTTCCTCCTTCGTAAGCTTAGCGCCCTCCCACACTTTAATGTGATCGTTAGTCTCGCGCACAAAGAGCATTTCCCGATGCTTCTTGTCGGGAGCATCTGGGAAGAGAACGAGAATGGTTTCCTCCTGATCCGCACCGCAAAGATGAAAGAGATCACTGTTCTGCCTGAAGTGCATCGTGCCGTCCGCATTCGTCGGGAGGATGTCATTGGCGTTTAGAATGACGAGGCTCTGCGGCTTAATAGCGGCACACAGGCGTTCGCGGTTAGAAACAAAGAGCTGTGAATCAATAGGGCGATATTTCATGAGTCTGGCCTTTCCTAGGCGATGCCCTGCGGTTAAGCAAGACTCCCCTGTGATCGAAAAGCCGCCCTTGCCCACCACCACCACTTGGGTGGTCTCTGTCAGAGACCTCGTCGATTTCGTGTTGCGACGCGGTGGCCTCACACGGAGTAGCTTTCGCAGTGCGAGACGCGCTCAAGAGGGCACACGCGGGCACCAGGATGTGCAGCGCCAGCGCCCACCGTCCTACCAATCGGAAGTGCCTATTCGAGACGAGATCCATGCGGCTTCCGGGCAAGTTATCATCGTCCAGGGTCGGATCGACGGCGTGATACAGACAGCCGCTGGCTGGCTGGTGGAAGAGATCAAGACGGTCGTCGGTGATTGGAATGGGGAAGCTCGTGAATCGCATTGGTCACAGGCGAAAGTCTACGCGGCGCTCTTTGCACGCGAGCGGCGGCTCACTGAGATAGATATCCAGCTGACCTACCTTCATCTCGATACAAATGACCTGACCGTCTTTCGGAAGACATTCACGAGTGACGATCTCCTCACCTTCTACGAACACCTCACAGACGTCTATAGATGCTGGATAGAGCTGCAAGCAACGCATCGGCTTGCTCGTGACCTCTCGATTCGAGATGCCGAGTTTCCCTTTGATCACACGCGTGATGGCCAGGAGCAATTAACCGCCAAGGCAGGCGAAGTCTTACAGAACTCACACACCCTCTTAGCAGAAGCACCTACAGGGATTGGTAAGACTATCTCTGTGCTCTACGCTGCAGTGAAAGAGCTCCCACGCACCGATGGCAAACTGCGCCTCGCCTACCTGACCGCCAAGACAACAGGCCACGAATCGGCCCGCAAGGCCGTGGCAGATCTCGCTCGAAGTGGGGTCAGACTCAATGCGCTGGCATTTGCCGCTCGCGATCGACTGTGCCTCGGGCAGAAGGATGGCTCACCCTGTGATGTGGCGACCTGCCCACTAGCGCAGCAACATTACGATCACCGGCAAGGCGCCATGCGCGATGCCCTCGACCAGGGCTGGGTCGGTATTGACGAGTTGCGTGACCTCGCACAGAAACATCAAGTCTGCCCATCCGCACTCGCCATCGATCTCGTGCCCTGGGTGGATCTCGTTGTCTGTGACTACAACTACGTCTTCGACCCCTCAGTACGTTTGGCCAGCCTAACCAATGAAGGCCAGCGCAAGATTGCCCTCCTCATTGACGAAGCGCACAATTTACCGGACCGCGCGCGACGCATGTACAGCGCGGATCTCGGCACCAATCGCCTGCTCAAGCTCAAGCAGGCGATCGGAAATGCCCAACCTGTTTGCAAGCAAGCGCTAGACAAGATCATCAGCATCCTTCGCGACACCAGCCAACGCGAAGGCACCAACCGCAAAGCGATCATTCTAGAGAAGCTCCCAAGCGGGCTGCGCGCAGCCATTGGAAATTTCCTCCCAGCAGCAGATCACGCCCTCACACGCGGCGAAGCCGCCGCCTATCATGAGGACTTATTAGAAGTTTACTTCGAACTCTCCTCTTTTCTCAAACTCCTTGAGATGGGAAATGAGCACACACACACGCTCTTGTTAGAACAGTTTGGCTCACACAATCGACAACAGCTCCTACTCCGCTGGCTCTGCCTCGATCCTGGGCCACTGTTAGAGAATGTCTATGCAGAGACGGGGCCAACAGTCATCTTCTCGGCCACGCTATCTCCCGCAGCTTATTTCGAACGCTTGTTAGGGAACACCTCTCACCCATCAAGACTTCAACTCCCCTCGCCCTTTCCGCCGAGCAATCTAGGACTGATGGTCCACTCAGGAATTGCGACGACCTACCGGAAACGCGGGGAATCCTATGATAAGGTCGCTGAGATTCTCACAACCTTCGCGACAGGGAAGCCTGGCAACTACTTCGCCTTCTTCTCCTCTTACGAGTATCTCCGCCAAGTCGAGGAACAGATGCGCCTGCAGCATCCCAGGAACCTACGCATTCTCAGCCAATCCTCAGACATGGGTTTGGACGAACGCGCCGCATTTCTGAAACATTTCCAAACACCACCTTCCAAACGCACCCGCAAGTCTCTGTTAGGTTTGGCCGTGCTGGGTGGCGTGTTCGGTGAAGGAATCGATCTGACGGGTGAAAGTCTCATCGGTGTCGCAGTGGTTGGCGTAGGCCTACCCCAAGTGAATGCCGAGAATGACCTCATCAAGGAGCGGTTCAGCGGCTCAGAAGATCGAAGTGATGCTGAACGTGGATTCGATTTCGCTTACACTTACCCTGGATTTAACCGCGTGCTCCAAGCCGTGGGACGATTGATCCGAACCGAATCAGATCGTGGCATGGCCTTGCTCATCGACGAACGCTACCGCCAGCATCGCTACAAACAGCTCTTTCCTGAATGGTGGGAGCCAGTCACCGTTCGCTCCACGCTTGACATGGTCGACGTTCAGGAAGCTTTCTGGACGTAAACGAGAAAGGCCCCGCAGGACGTATCCCACAGGGCCTCAACTAGCAGTGTAATCGAAAGCAACTGCTGCGATTGCGGAGACGTCTAAGCCTCTGCCACACGGTCGATAATATCGCGGACGCGTTGGAAACGCGGGTCTTCCATACGAGCGAGCGCTCGGCGCATCTTTGTCAGAGCCACATTCTGCAGCTGACGAATACGCTCACGAGTCACGCCAAATTCTTTACCGACCTCAACTAAAGTCTTGGCGCGGCGTCCGCCAAGCCCGAAACGAAGATCGATGATGCGGCGTTCTCGGTCATCTAGCTCACCGAGAAGTTCGCCAAGTTGATCCACCATATCCGCACCACTCGTGCCCTCGTCAGGTTGCACAATGCCAGTGTCTTTGACCGTTTCGCCAAAAGTCATGCGACTATCGTTCTCTCCCATCGGCGCATCCAGTGATGCTGGACGCATGGCCGCTTCAGTAAGGGCCTGCAATTTCTGCACCGGAATTCCCGTGAAATCAGCAATCTCTTCTACAGAAGGCTCTCGCCCGAGTTCCTCCGTGAGATGGCCAGCAATGCGGCTCATCTTAGAAATCTTCTCCTTCATGTGGACCGGCAGGCGAATCGTGCGGCCTTGATTGGCAAGAGCGCGCTTCATGCACTGCTTGATCCACCAGGCAGCATACGTGCTCAATTTGCCACCTTTCATAGGATCGAACCGCTCAACAGCCTTCATCAGGCCGATATTCCCCTCGGCGATCAAATCTCCAAGAGGGAGACCGAGATTATTGTAATCCTGGGCAATCTTGACCACGAGACGGAGGTTCGCCTTGATCATATGAGAGCGGGCCTGCTCATCGCCTCGCTTGATACGGGCAGCCAGCTTGACCTCCTCCTCGCGCGTCAGGAGCGGTGTTTGAGCGATTTCTCGGCAGTAGCGCCGCAATCCCTGCTCAGAGGAGCCACCGGAGTAGCTGGCAGGTTCACTTGCACTGGTTCCACGGCGAGCAGATACTGTCGGCGTGGCGGGACGAACACTCCGGGATGAGATGGCGTTCTTGGCGACTAATTTGGGGGCAGTTGCTTTCATGTATATACTAAGACGCAGGCTAGATTACGACGTGATTGCTCATTCATTACATGCGCGTAATAGTGGGGTCAGATTCCGGTAATTCCCCCCGTGCAGCCTGTATCCCACTACTTATGAGAGCCCTCATCATCGAAGACGACCCCAAGATCGCTTCCTTCCTCACCAATGGATTCGGGGAGTCTGGATTCGTCGTGGATAGCGCTCTGGACGGCATGCGTGGGCTGGAGCTCGCCCTATCTCAATCTTACGATGTCGCCATCATCGATCTCATGCTTCCCAAGGTCGATGGGCTCTCGATCATTGAGAAGATGAGATCTGACAAGATCACCACGCCTGTCATTATCCTCAGCGCTAAAGACAGTGTGAATGACCGCATCCTCGGACTCCGCACGGGCGGTGATGACTACGTATCGAAACCCTTCTCCTTTGGCGAACTCCTAGCACGTGTACAAGCCATCATGCGTCGTGCCCTTCCACAGGGGAAAGAACAAGGCCCCCTCCGTGTCGGCGATCTCGAACTTGATCCTTGGAAGCGCGAAGTCCAACGAGATGGAGAAGTCATCGCTCTACATGCACGCGAGTTTGCTTTGTTAGAATTTCTCATGCGTCATCCCGGCCGCGTCCTTTCCAAGACGGCCATCTTAGAGAACGTCTACGACTACAACTTCGATCCGCAGACGAATGTAGTCGACGTCCTCGTCCATCGTGTCCGCAAGAAAGTGGACGAAGGCTTCGACAAGAAACTCATTCACACGCTGCGAGGCATGGGCTATGTCCTCCGAGAGAATTAGCCAACGCTTTCCTGGGCAAACGTTAGGCTGGGGCTTCAGTCTACGGTTGAGCCTCTACTTCGCCGTTGTCTTCACCATCGGTGCGTTGGGACTCCTATTTATAGGCTATCATTCTATCGCGCGCGCCTTCGAAGCCCGTGAGATTGGCACCCTTGAAGAACGTCTCGACGAGTACCGAGCATGGATGCAGTTCGGGCTCACCAGCTCAGACTTTCTCTTCGAGGACGCTTCTACTCGAGACCTCGTCAACTCACGCTTCTTTGCCCAGTATGATGTGAGCTATGATGACATGTTTCTACGTTTACAGGGGAATAGCCGAGTTCAGCCCATCTTTCTCTGTTCGCCAAAGTGCACGGTCCTCTTCGACCGGGAGACCGTTGAGAAACTTCCTAAACGCACCCGCGACGCTGGCCTCTTTCTCGGAGGAGAAAGCCAAGACAGCCTATGGGCGGTAGCTTCGCTCCCCCTGAGTGCCGAGTTTGGCGGTGGCTACCTCCAAGCCGGCAAGAGCCTGAGAACAGGGGAAGCCGTCCTTGAACGTTTCCGACAGATCTTTCTGTTAGGCGTTCTGCCAGCGCTGCTTGTTGGAATCATCGGCGGCACCCTGATGACCTACAACTCCATTGGTCCTATCAGAGTCCTCATTAACACCATCCACGACATCTTGCGCACAGGTGATCTCAGCCGCCGGGCCAAGTCACCCAAAGGCGGCGATGAACTCACGCCTCTCGTCAATGCTTTTAACCGTCTGTTAGTACGCCAAGAACGTCTCATCGAGTCCATGCACACCTCGCTCGATAGCGTAGCTCACGATCTACGCACCCCCATGGCCCGCCTCCGAGCCACGGCAGAATCTGCTCTGGAGTATACCAGTGAGGATGGCAAAGAAGCCAAACACGCCGATGCGCTTTCCGACTGCCTAGAAGAGTCCGATCACGTCTTGAGCATGCTACGCACATTGATGGAATTGAGCGAAGCGGATGCCGGAGCCATGCGCCTACGCTTGGAAGAGCTCTCCATGGACGAGATCCTTCGCACCGTCGTAGAGCTCTACGAATTCGTCGCCGAAGAGAAACACATTCAGCTGACGATCGAACCCTCACAGAATGACGTCTCTCTGGTGGCAGACCGAGCGCGCCTACTCCAACTCTTTGCCAACCTCGTCGACAACGCGCTGAAGTTCAGCCCCAACGACAGCATCATAACACTAGGAGCACACAGCACCCGAAACCACGTCAACGTGTGGGTGCAAGATCAAGGAACAGGCATCGAAGAGGACGATCAATCACGCATCTGGGATCGCCTCTTCCGCGGTGATCGTAGCCGTTCGACTCGAGGGGTTGGCCTCGGACTCAGCTTCGTCCGCGCCATTTCAGAAGCCCATGGTGGCTCGACTCAGGTCCAGAGCACACCTGGAAAGGGCGCACGATTCATTATCCGTCTGCCCATCGATCCCCCGCCCGATGCGGGCGAGCGTATCGATCTTACCAAGGACGCTGATCCGCCCCTCCTCAGAGGACGAGACTAAGTAAGCCCCTTAAAGCGAGTCCACCCAACCCATCTCGATCAAAGCATCGATGTAGATGGTCTGCGTCGGCTTGTCATAGATTCTGCGAGCAGAAGCCATCCACTCTTCAGCTTCTTCTTTGTTATCTGCATGGAACGCCTTCACGGCCTTCCCATAGTAGTGCAAAGGATAGTCATCTAGGAAATCAAAGGTGTCTAACATCGCCATCGCTGCTTTGTACTTGGCATCACCGTTAGC
Organism: Caprella mutica; assembly: GCA_947561585.1. Taxonomy (NCBI): domain Eukaryota; kingdom Metazoa; phylum Arthropoda; class Malacostraca; order Amphipoda; family Caprellidae; genus Caprella; species Caprella mutica. The sequence goes on from CANNZV010000887.1 coordinate 191,456, forward strand.
TTTAGACTGCATCAGCGTGCTGATGTAGAGCTTGTAATCGATCAGCTTCGTCGTCTCCAATCGAAGATTCGGATTGTCCGCTTTGAGCTGACGAAATGCGCTCTCAGCTTTAGCAAAGTTCTTCTCCACAAAGTCGAGTTCAGCAAGATTGAACATCGCCTCCATGAGACCCGGCTTCAGTGTAAGAGCCTTCTTGAAAGCCGCGCGTGCTTTGTCGAAATCACGTAACTTCGTGAAGATCGCACCACGCAAATTGTATGTTTGAAAGAGATCCGGCGTGATTGCCTCAATCTGGATCAAACGGTCCAAGCCTTCCTGCAAACGGATGCCCTGAATGTAGGTGGCCGCTTCACGTAAGAGACGCGTGATCTCAATACGCTGAGCAGGCTTCAAATTCATGACTGAAGCAGGGAGCTGCTCTAGCATCTGTAAGCTCGGATCGTCTGGAGCCTTAGCAGTTTCAGAGAACGTGTCTGGTAGCGAATTCTCCAAATCACCTGGCAAGACTTGGCCTTCACCAACCAACTTCACATCGCCACCGCCCTCAGCAGTGCCGATATCAAGACGACCTGGGGCCAATCCCCCTTCTTGTGCCGATAGACTGACCGGCACCAGACAAACGGCTGCCACTGCGATGCATTTCACTAGGATATCCTGACTCATGACTGATAGTATGATAATTAGACCTGGTGGATACTACGGGTCTCCAGGCCGATGTCAAAGCTCATGCTCTGCGATAAAGCCCCTTTTCCCGAATGTAGGCAGCCACCTCGCTCCCCACATCACTTTCAATAGACTCTCCGCGAGCCACATTCGTTCGAATTCCGGTGGCAGAAACTGCCATGGCATCCTCTAAAAAGAGCGCCTCTCTCCCTGGAAAAGCCTTCGGCACCTCACCATCTCGCGGAAAGACGATGAAAGTGACCAACTCGGCCAAGTGATCAATCCGAGCCCATTTCGAGAGCGAGGCCCACTGATCCATCCCGAGAATCCAGAACAACTCGTCCTCCTCAGCAAGCACCTCCTGCCGCCAATGCTCAGCCGTCTGCCATGAATAGGAAGAGCCCTCGCGCTCCAATTCCCATGAAGACGCCCACACACCTTCCAGATTCTCAATGGCCAACTGGACCATGGCAAGACGATCCTCACCACTCGTCGTGTCCACCCCAAGCTTGTGTGGCGATTGCCGACAGGGAAGAAAGACGAGTTCATCCAGACCGCATTGGGCCTGCGCTCGCTCGGCGATGAACCGGTGCCCACGATGAATGGGATCAAAGGTCCCTCCAAATAAGGCCACTCGTTTCATCTCAGCTGACTTCGTGGACTAATAAACGTCGCGACGGTAGCGCTTGTCCTTCTTCATCTGATCGACATAGGCGGCAGCCTCTTCCTCAGACTTCCCCCCCTTGCTCAACGATGATTTCATGCAGCGCCGTGTCCACATCCTTAGCCATGCGACTAGCATCACCACAGACATACACAATCGCACCGGCTTCCAGCCATTCCCAGAAATCCTTTGCCTGCTCCTTCATCCGAGTCTGCACATAAATCTTGTGCTCCTGATCTCGTGAGAAAGCCAAGTCCAGCTTGTGGAGGAAACCGTCCTTCTGATACTCGCCCCACTCCTCTTCATAGAGGTAGTCATTAGCCTGCGTCTGGTCGCCAAAGAACAGCCACGCCTTGCCCTTCGCATTGGTCGCCTTGCGCTCTTGCATGAAAGCTCGAAACGGCGCGATCCCTGTACCAGGCCCCACCATGATGATCGGAGTCTCCTCCTCAGGCTCTGGCAAACGGAAACCTTTGCCAGGTGTGATGAACGTCGGAATCTCCGTATCCGAATCTAAGCGATCTGATAGGAACGTGGAACACACACCCTTACGCTTTCGCCCAAATGAATCGTAAGTGACTGTCGCCACTGTCAAATGCACCTGCTCAGGATGAGCCTTCAAACTCGAAGCAATCGAATACAACCGCACGTTCAGTTTCTTCAGAGAACTAACAAACTCTTGCGCTTCCCAAGCCACTGGATGGGCCTCTACCATGTCGATAATTTCACGACCCCAGAGGTAATCCGCCAACTCCTTCTTCTTCTCCAGCTCCAACAAACCAGACCACTCCGAGGCAGCCTCGCCTGCCTTCTCGGCAAACAGCTTGAGGAACTTCTTCTCCGGTTGAGTGATCGAACAATCAGAGAATAGCGTTTCACGCAAAGACTTCTCCACCTTAGCTGGACTCATCACCACGGTATCCCCGTCCAGCTTCAAAGCTTTCAGCAAGTCTTCGACCAACTCAGGACAATTCGTCGACTTCACTGCGAGAGAATCTCCAGGCAGAAACTCCATATCTGACCCACTCAGATCGATCTCATAATGCCGGGTATCCTTAGCGGACTCCGGGGTAGTCAGTATTCTCGCGCTCTTAAGACGAGCAACAAACGGGTTCCTTAAATTGTAAACGGCCATGTAGTGTATCGAAAGTTTCCTTTCTGTCCCCCTAAGAGCCCGTCCAGGCAAATGCAAATTGAGAGACTCAAGATAACCATTGCCAAAGCTCGCCACCGTGATTCAACTAATGACCTCCGGAGTGTGTTGCCTCCCTGGTGGGGGCCGCGGTCTTCAAAACCGTTGTGAGCAGTTATGCTGTTCAGGTTGGTTCGATTCCTTCCCTCTCCGCCACTTTTCCCTCAACCCCCTAAAAACAAAGGGTCTGAGGGCCGCTCCGACCGAGGTTGAGGTCGGATTTAATAGGCGCAATGTTAGGATTTTGGGCTCATGGCGAGGTCTCAGTGCCCAATTAGTGCCCAGTTTCCAGCTCGTATTTGGGCACTGGGTCGCCCGAACGAAATGTAGCGACTCTGGTAGACTTCCCAGTGCCCAATTAGTGCCCAGTTTCCCACCGCCGAAAACCTGCGGTTCAATCACGAGCCCTCGGCTCAATACGGATCAGCTCCAAGCGTTGGGGAGCCGGCGACAATCCATCCCAAGGAGCGGATCCTACTACTTTTCCAGTGATGGTCGGGTGCAGACGACGAACTATATTGGAGTGAGTAGGCCACTGCCAGATTCTGAATTTGCGACCAATGCAGCGCCGACGCTGATGGACAAGAAGGAGTTGGCTGCGTGGCTCAAGGTCTGTGTGAAGACGGTCGACAACTGGTTGCTGGAAGGATGGCTTCCTGTCATTCAGCCAAGCCCACGAATTCAGCGGTTCAATCCGATCCAAGTTCTGGCAACGTTGGAGGAGCATCACGGTCGAGGGCACGGCTATCAGAAGCCCTACCGCAACAGCGAAACGATCCAAGCCGTCTCCTGATCATGCGCCGCGGACCGAAACCAAAGCTGAAGGCTCAACATGTAGAGGGCAGATCTCGACCATGGGTGATCAACGTCCCCGCCACTCTCTCCGAGACCGGCAAGCGGAAACGCGAATACTTCGTCTCACAGCGGGAGGCAAACGCTCGGATCCGACAACTGGAGCGGTCTGCCTCCCGCGAATCAAGCCGCGCAGATCTAGCCGCCGCCCTAGAGCCGTATGGTGCCAGCCTCTGGGAGGCTGTGAATTCTTTTGTTGATCTGCAACAGACCTACCGTCCACAGCTCCAGCAACATGGTGCTTCTGTTGACGACGCCATCCGATTCTTTCTTGAACACAAATCCGAGCAGGCATCTAGCCTGGAGTTTTGCGAGGCGGTTGAAGAGTTCAAGGCGGCGAAGTCAAATCGACGCAACCGGACAAAGGATGATTACAATCACGTATTCGGAACACTCACACGGCACTTCAAAGGAAAGCTCCTTTGCGATATCACGGCGAAAGAAATCGACTCGATACTGATCAAGGAATGCCCAAGCGAATTCGGTCGCAGAAAGTTTATGGCCGTGATGAAGACGCTGTTCAACTGGTCGATACGCCGCGACTACCTGACGAAGAATCCGATTCTTAAACTCGATCCGGTAGAGCTGCGCCCCTCGCAGAAACCGATTCTCTCCAACAACCAAGTGAAGGATCTACTGACTTCTTGCACGGATGAGATCCTTCCCTACTACCTGATCGGCCTCTTCTGTGGCATCCGCCCTAAAGAACTTCAACGACTTGAGTGGAAACATGTGAATATAGCCGAACGACACATCTTCGTTCCAGGCAACGCCTCAAAAACGTGGGAACACCGCTATGTCGAAATCTCCGACAACTTGCTCCAGTGGCTTGAAGTTCTCGGGGGAGGCAGATGCGGTCTAATTCGTCCCGGCGACTTCGCCCAAAAACACCGGGCAAACTACAAAGCGGCAGGTCTAACAGTTTGGAAGCAAGATGTCATGCGCCACACATTCGCTAGTAATCATCTTTCTCACTTTGGAAATCTGGATGCCCTCCTTCAAGCAATGGGTCACCGTTCAAGTCCCCAAACACTCTGGCGCTATTACCACAAAGCTCGCACAAAGGCAGAGTCTAAAGAGTTCTGGAACATCCATCCCAGCGTTCGGACCGGAGATCTGGAAGGTATAAGGGCGAGTTGATATCATCCCTGCGGGCGCTCTTCGTTTACTCCCCACCTCCCAACCAACGAACAACCGTCGCCACCTTCGTGATGGCTAAGGCTTGCCTCCCGGAAGTCCGAACGGTTCCGATCTTATTCTGTTCTTTTTACTTCTGCCACTTGAGTGAGGACTGGGGCTCTGCAAGAACACGTCGGCCGTCTTGATCCTGGCCTAGGAGGTCGCCAAACGCGGAGATCCCAAACACCGAGGCCAGTTCGACTGATCCAGTGACTCCCGCAAGGGATAGTCGCTCCGTGCTCTGCCAGATAAAGCAGCCCTCCACGCCGTGCCCAACTGCGATCCCCACGGAGTTGATACTAGTCGCCATTCCTTCCGTTTCGAGGTCGATGAACTTTGGTGGATCGATCTCCCATCGACAAGCACGGCGTTGATCCGATTGATCCACATAGTAGCCAACAGCTTGTCCCGCGACGTTGAGGTCGAGAACCGCAGCACCCATTGCAGAATCCGGAACTGGAAGAACGACTGGCACTACCTCATAGGCACCGTTCTCTCCCGGCAACCAGAGACAGGGCAAGCGCGTAGGCTGCTCCCCAAGATAGACCTCCGAGTATCCGCCAGCTATCCCTCGATCACTAACCGTTAGCACTCTGCCGTCAGACGTGAATACCCTCGTTTGGAGAAGCAGCTCGTCCCAGCCTGATTCCTTGTTCTGAATCCAGAGGCACGGGCGCCTTCCTCCTTCAACATTCAGGTACCCACCGGCGACCAAATCGAGTACATCATTGGCACATTCGGCGACACCCGGATTGTCAGAGAGCTTCACAGGTGCCGGCTGACTCTGCTTCCACATTCCAGGCGAAGAGCCGGGGTTGCCTTCGTTTTTCACGGCACCGAACATGCTCCGCCTAATGTCAAAATGCCGAGCCTCGAAGCTCCCACCAGGGCAACTAATAACAATGCCAGTCTCGCTAGGATTGACCTTGTCGCATAGGGCGAACGAGGATTCCCACAGAGGGCGATCAAGCGGGCGCTCGCTCTGCCATTCTTCCGGCTCGCGAGCCCAGGCGGAGTTGAGGAGATCCTCAAGTGGACGCAGCCGATACCGATCGAAGCTGTACGCTGTTGTCGCTTGTAGGTTGCGGTAGCCGCCGCTCTCCAGAGAGATCAGAAGTTGCCCAGCAGCAATACTCCCTGATCTGAGTCCGAGAGCCAGAGTCGCACGCCCCCTCTCAAATGTCGCAACCTCGGTTGCAGTAGCCATTGCCAACAGCGGCTCCTTTGCTGCGAAATGGAACTCACCAACGTCGGTGTCTGCATAGCGAAGACCCGTAATCGGCAGCGCCAGTGCTTGTCCGGAATTTAGAACCATGATCGGCGGAAGGCGATCCACGGTGCACGGCATCTCGTGGGCAGATCGAGCAAAAGGAACTCCGGCGATCAGGATTCTAAACTGTGTGCCTGCTGGGATCTCCGCATCGGCACTCTGAAACGTAAGCACGATCCGATCCCACGACGAGCCACCTTCACCAAAGCTGGCAACGCTCAAGTAGGAATTGCCGGTCTGTGGTAGCGATACCGCGCCATTCACCCCTACCTGATACTCGGCAGCGGTTGCGTTGCCTAGTAGCGCGATGTTAGGCCGGTGCGCAAATGTCAGTCCAGGAGCAGAATCGTAGTCAATTCCTCCAGGGAGATCATCGTAGGCGATCTCCGTTCCGTCATTGAATAGCTGAATCTGAAAGCTGAGTTGAGCAGAAGAGCCTGCCACGTTCCCACAAAGAACCGATGCGATTGTTGTCTGCGGCGCTCCGCTAACTTCTTCCAGATTTCCAGCGCCGAGCCGATGAGACAGCAGCAATTCGACGGACACCGACTGCGCCGCTTCATTCAGAGTGTAGAGAAGCACGTCTGGGGCATCTGGTGCAACTTGCAACGTGTCGCCTGGCTTCCACTTTATGCACATTTCGAAGTTCACCTGATGGAAGTGGAACAACTGGAAAACACCGTCGGACTGCGGATCTCCCGCACTCGAAAGGACTGCCTTTCCTTCTGTGAAACTTTGCCCCGGTTCCCAATGCACCCATTGCGCTGATGCTGTGCCTGTTATGATAAGCAACCACCCGATGCACAGCCCAAAGACTTTGGAAAGATTGCGCAGGTCGTTCGAGACGCTAACATTGCGGTGGAGGAATGAGCAGTTGCCCCTAAAGATCATTTGTCTCAGTAAGGACATCTTCCCCAACTCGTCAGTCTGCCTGTCGCGTTGGGAATGGAATCTCATATCCTCACACTTTTTCATATTCCGGTCACGACTGCGAGCCGAAACCACATCGCAAGGGTGCACGAGAAACGATGGCTGAGGGCATACCATCATCGTCAGGGTACACCGAGCTTGGCGAACTGCTTCGCCAAGCGGGTCGAAGCGCCCTCTCTGTAGAGCAGCACACAGAAACGGACTTTGCAGGGTTCAGACTCATCAAGCTCATCGGCGTCGGTGGCATGGGTGCCAGCGTTTACCTGGCACACTCCCATGATGAGCCGCCCATCAACGCTGCGATCAAGGTATTGCCAGAGTCGTTCGCCCTAGATCAGCAGCTGGCGCGACGATTTCGTAGAGAGGCGAGAGTGATGCAGAAGATCGATCACCCGAACATCGTGAAAATGATCGATTTCGGAACGGTGGAAACGGGGCAGCACTTCATCCTCATGGAATATTTGGAGGGCGGGTCACTAGCCGAGATGCTCTCTGTTGAGCCCAAGCTCAACGCCGGACATGCCGTGAAAATTATCGAACACGTAAGCGCAGGGTTGGCCGCCTTGCATGGCGAACGCATCACCCATCGTGATGTTAAGCCCGGCAATATTCTTTTGAACGCCGAAGGGGTCGCCAAGCTCGCAGATTTCGGGCTCGCGAAATTCTTGGATCCAACGTCAGCTGCCGGTGCGCTCACTCGCACTGGCGATCACCTGGGAACGACTGCTTACATGGCACCGGAGCAACTCGCCGGCACTTCGTCCGGCGATCATTGCAGCGACCTCTATAGTTTGGGCGTCGTCTTCTATCAGATGCTCACAGGTGTCGTTCCCCATGGCAGCGTGAGCCCTCCTTCTGTCGTACGACCTGAGCTTGCCCCATATGATGATGTCGTCATGCGAGCAATTGACGCAGAACCCTCCCGCCGTTTCTCCAGCGTCACCGAGTTTCAGAAATCGCTATCGGAAGCCAAGAAGAGAAAGCCACGAAAGCGATTGTCACGCAGGTTAGCCATCGGCGGAATCGTAGGCTTTGCAGGAGCGACATGGCTTGCTTGGCCGCCAGCACGCCCCAAGCACCTGGATTGGGAAGACGTCAGCAAGGCCCAGAGAACGTTGGGAAATGCCACGGAGTTCGAGATCGGATTGCCAGCGTCAGAAATCACGATGAAGTTTCGAATCCTGCCTAGGGCTGCAAACTACCTCGTGGAGCCTATCGAGGTACCGAGAGCATTCTTGCAGTCGATTTCCTCGGCTACCGTCTTGTCATGTCTGGGCGCCCCAAGCCTTCTCGGTCGGCTGACGGTGAAATCGATCGCGCTTGCGACTCCACGCACAGCCCGAACAGAGGCAGCCCCTGTCAGAACACTGTGGAACGTGCCTTCGGATCAAGCGAGCGCGGCTGAGATCGCAGCGTTCGCAGAAGCTTGCCGTTGGCTGGATAGAATCGATGCCGCTGGGCTAATGCGTCGAAATGACAACGGCTTGTTTATCGACTCCTCCAGCTGTCCAGACTACGGATCGTTCAGCGCTGCGCTAGGAATCGGCTCCCTTTCCATCGAAGACGCACTCGCCGAGTCAGCAGAGGCGGACGCGTTCTATCGGATTGGCTGCTATCAAATTTTGCGGCAATCAGGTAGCAAGCCACACCCTTCGATTTCGGCGAAGGACGACTTCCGCATTGAGCAATTGGAGCTACGGACGCCTCTTGAAATGATCGCTGCACTCATCGCCGAACCTTGGCTGTTGCCTCGTCTGCCTTCGCTGCCTTGGAGGGCGCTGTATGACGGTCAGTTCAGTGCCACCGACACTATCAACGAACCAACGGTGATCGCCGTTGAGAGGATCTTGGAGAGCTTCTCATAGTCTCCAGCGCCTAAACCAGCGCGCCGTCCTTCCGTCACCACCTACTGGGACGAGGAGCAGCTTCGCATGGCGCTTGGATGGATGCACAACAACCGCATGATGATCACGCAACTCTGAAAGTTTCGTTGGCTTCACCTTGTAGTCTTCGTCCTCGCGATGGCTTCGCGTGACGGTGCTCCATGCCTTGCTCGACTTTGTCTGCTTCCAGACTTTCTTTTTGCCGATGAAATCTGCGCTGGCGATGGCTCCCTCTGTATCTGCCGCTCGGAAAATGAGTCGTGTTCGAAAGTTCAAAGCCAGCACCTTCCGCTTGTCTTTACCGATGGCGGGATCGGCTGACACTTCACTCTGCATGCCCGCGATGATGGCACACTTTGCCCCTCGGATACGGTCGATGATTGTGTGGTCGCTCACGCCGTCATCGCTCGCAGTCACAACTTCTTGGTACTCATCGGCGATGAAGAGGAGCTGGTTGCAGGATCCCTGATCCCGTTTGGGCAATTCATAGCGACGCAGAGCATGGTAGAAGAACAGGATCTTTAGATATGTGTTGATGTAGCGGCGCTCGCTCACAAATCGCTGCGGCATGGTGACAGCGATCACCGTTCCGTGATCGACATCCGCAATTTCGACCGTGTTCGGTTCATCGCTGGAAAATACTGCCGCAATGTCAGGATCGAGGAAGAATCCAAGGTAGGTCTTCACCGTGCCTTCAATTCCTTCGCGCTGCTCAGGTGCTTTTGCGTCAACAAAAGTCGAATGGAAGAAGTCCGCGAGCCGGATCAGCGCTTCGGTCGCCTGGCGCTGGGTCAGCTCATCGAGTGCCTCCCTCAACACACGATCTGATGTGAGCAAGTGGTAGGCTCGGGTCACGGTGACTGGCCGGTCGAGTTCATCCAACAACTGAAAGGCATTGGCCAGAGCCAGTTGCGCCATCGGCTTGAAGAAGGCGTCCTGTCGTCCGGCAGTGAGCCCCGCCGCCGTATCGACGATGGCCTTGGCATGCGCTGTCCATGGAAGGCTACGGTCGCTGAGAAGATTGAAGCGGTGCGGTGGCTCCCAGCTGCCGGGAGTGTCAACGGGGCGAACTTGCAGGACGACCGCAGCGTCAGGGCGCCCGTTCGAGGCTAGCAATTCTCCAAGAAACTCTTGTTCGTCACCCTTGACGCCTACCATGAGCCCACCCCAATCGGGTATCGTCTTACTAAGTTTCACAAGGATGTTATGGAAACCCGATGAAGTCTTTCCACAGCCGGTGTCGCCGGTGATGAGAATGTGCCGACAAAGTTCTTCACGCGTCCAGCGTAGATGCCCCAACCGCAAGACGGCCTGCCTGGCAGGTGTGGCCACGGTCAGAAACCCGAGCCCGACAAAGACACAACTCCCGGCCATCGCGAAGGGAGAGGTATCAGATAGGAACAAGAGAACACCGGCGAAACCCAGCGCCAAAGCAAACGGAAGACGTATGAGAGCGCTCATGGTTTGCCAATCGCTTCGACCACCACCACTCCACGACCCTCGTCTTCAAACGCCCCTAACACCGCCCCATCGACGACCACAAGTCCCACTTTTCCACCATAGTCAGGAAGGTCAGCCTCAATGTAATCAACCATGCCATCTGGAACCGGACTGACTGAAGAGGAATAGGCATGATCGGAGCGCACCAAGGCGCTGCCCACAAGAAGAACGAGGCCGCAGACCAGGCCAGCAGCGACACCCAAGATCACGCTCGGAGTCATCGCATGGCGTTTCTGGAGCCAGTGGCGCGTCTGTGAGAGGGCTTCTGTGAAGTCATCAACTTCGCGCCGGGAGCGCCCGTGCTGCTCTTTCATCAACTGGATCGTATCGCGCAGATCTTGATAGGAAGGCGTGTCGACTGATTGAACGAGGATCGTCTCCATATCCTCGCGCAAGGCATCACGTTGAGAATCGCTCAAGCCAGAACGCATGCAATCAATCACCGCCGAGATCTCTTCCGGAATCTCTTTCAGGATGAGGGCTGTCAGGCCAAAGGCCTCAATGGCGAGGACGAGTTCATCATCTTGGGGCAAGTTTCGGAGCTGCACGGACAGCGCCTGAAACCGCTCTCGGTGGGCAGCTGGCAATTTGTTGACGAGCGAATCGAAGGCAGTGGTATCGGCCATACTGGCTAGTTCGTCGTCTGCCCTCAACCATCACAAACTTTCCTCAGAAAAGTGAAAATCAGCCTATTCTGCTGAGGATCGCTAGCACGCTGAACACCAGCAAATGCCCGCAGTAGACCGTGAGCGGGCGCTTTGCCAATTGGGCTAGTCGAGTGGTGTGGTGCGCTTGTTTCGACTGAATTTTCCAAATGATCAGCGCCAAGACCGGATGTCCAAACAGCATGACGACGAAGCTCGACGAGGGTTCCGTCACTTCGGAGACGCACACGCTCGCGAAAACTACCAGGCACAGAGAAACCGCTCCGTGTCGCATCGCACAGTTCATTCCATCTTCGCTGTGAAGCTTTGCCAGAATCATCTGATGCAAGATCAGGAAAGGGCTGTAGTCGAAAGCGATGCCGCAGACCGAGACTGGCGCAACCGCTGTGATCGCGGTCAGGTGGAGCAGCACGAGAGAGCCAAGACGGGGGGCCCTCAGGAGCATTGGCAACAGAGGCACGGTGATCGCAATACTGACCAGTATATCGGCAACTCCGACGCCTAGGAGGCGGGAGAGCAGTGAAGAGGTGACGACTGACACTACCGCAATCTGGCACCACCGCGAAAGCTTCATCGATCGCTTGAGGTAGATCGTCAAGTAGGCCAATACAAACACGAACATAGGTTCGGCGCAGCGTGTAACCGTGAGTCGGATCACGCTCGGCCACGTTCCTTCAGGAACGAAGAACAGCAGCGAGTGGTCCAGGATCATGAGGAGGATCGCTATCAAGCGAAGTTCGTCCAGCCAGGCAAGCCGACCGTAGATGGGACGTCTTTGATCGACGTGGCGCATACCCTCTAGTTCGTCGTCCGTGCTCAACCATCACGGGCTATCAGCAACTTTTCCGACGCAGGCATCGAGCCGAATCCCCATCGAAATCGACGCAGCCTTGCTACTCATCTCTGCCCCCACAGAAAGCAGTCTACTGGAAGCCAATATCAAGCACCGAAAAAAACGTTAGGATTCAAACGCCTGGAACAAGTGATCCAGTTCTTCATCGACCTGGTCAGGATCCGTTAGGGTATCTCTCACGGTCTGGCGGAGGACTTCTCCGTAGCGCTGGCGCAGGCGGAGGACTCCCATACTGAAGGCTCCGTGGGTGATGCCCAATCTCGCCGCGATCTCAGCGTATTTCTCGCCGCCTGCATTCAAACTGATGTAGGGCTCCATCTCGGTAAAATGATCAAGCCGACCCTTCGCATCATACTCGGCTTCGATTTCGGCTAGGGTAGTCTCTAGCAGCTTACTCCCCCAGCGCCGATCAAAGTAGCTTTCGGGCGTCTCGTCTTCGCAGGGTTCTTGCAGAAACAGCTGCTCGGCTTCGTCCGCGTCGATGTCTAACGAGACGAAGGCGATCTCGCCGCCGCGCTTGAGTCGATTCTCTTTACGATCTTCGGAAATCATGTAGCGCCGGATCGCAGTTACCAGGTAGCAGCGCAGGCGCCCAAGCTCCTCGTCCGCCTTCTCAAAATCTCTACGCTCTAGCAGTTGCCCGAAGAAACCCTGGACAAGATCTTGCGCTTCGTGATGCGTCTTTCCCCGGGATCGGATGTAGTCGTAGATCGGACTCCAGTAGATTTGGCAGAGTTCTGATAGAGCGACCGAGCGTTCTTCGGGGTCGCGGCTCTGGGCTACGAGTGTCCAACGGGTTGCCTTGAAGCGGTTGTCGTCGTTACCTGGATTCGTTTGTGGCTCTTCCATCGCGGGAGGAATCTCGAAATGGTCGGTGTCGATGTCTAGGAGAAGTGCATTCATGAGTTTCTTTTCTTAGGTTTGAGTGTGATGCTCGGCTCTCTGCTACCGAGCAGGTTCACGCGTAGGGCAGCACGGACGCTGCTTTCGATGAAGCCACGCATAGGGCGCGCACCGAGTCTGGGGTGGAAACCCTCGCCGCTCAGATAGCGGACGTAGTCTGGTTCATATTGGATCGTAAGGCCGGTGCGCTTTTGTTGTCGTGCGACCTCGCGCTCTAGCAGGTGCTTGGCGATCTCGATTTGGGAATCGTAGTCGAGACGGTCGAAGACGGCGGGCACTTGGAAGCGCGCGTAGATTTCCGGTCGGAGTTGCGCTTGGGCTTGAGCTTCGACGAAGCGCACCAGGGTAGCCCTGACACTGTGTCGAGCATCGAGGACGGCACGCCCAGCAATGTTCGAAGTGCAGACGACGTAGAAACCGCTGAGGTCGTAGGTCTTGCCGTTGGCCATGGTGATCCTTGCTGCATCGAGAATCTGAAGCAGCAAGTCGAGAACGCGTGGGTGGGCCTTCTCAATCTCGTCAAATAGGAGGGTTCCCCGAAGGGCTGCCTGCTCAATCCGTTTCGCCATCAGGCCAGTCTCGCCTTCGTTGCGTCCTAGCAAGATCCCGACCGAGTCCTGATTCTGGAACTCGCTCATATCGAAGCGGACGAGATGCTCTTCGCCGAATAGATAGCGCGTGAAGGCGAGAGTTAGTTCGGTCTTACCCACACCGGTCGGCCCCAGGAACAGGAACGTTCCTTTCGGGCGACTGGGATCGGTCAGCCCTAGCGTTCCGTCTAGCAGAGCATCGACCACGCCTGGAATCACATTCGCTTGTCCGATGATCTGCCCGGCGAGATGGGCTTCGAGTTCACGCAGCCGCTCGGCTTCTGCCGATTCAAGCGCGGCAATCATTTGGCTTCGGCTTCCGTGGATTTCTCATCGAGGCGCTTTCCCCAGCGGCGGAGAGCGTCACTCGGAGACTCGGCTTTCGGCGCGGCCTCGGCAGCAGATGGCCGCTGTTTCAGCGCTTGGTTCTCTTGCTCAAGCCGTCGCATTTCCTGCCGCATGCCTGCCAAGGCCGATGCGCTCTGCTTTGAATCGTTAAGCTGGCTCTTTGCTGTCATGACGGCCTCGGTGAAGGCATCACTGGTCGCTTCCAGCTCCGCAGAAACCTCTTTCTGTCGATTCAGCTCCGCACGGATCGCCTTGGAACTGGGCGCAGGCTTGAAAGCAGAATCGACCACACGATTCGTCGGCCCAACGCTAGTCAACGGTGGTTGGAATGGATCGAG
>CANNZV010000887.1:205416-227574 GCA_947561585.1 Caprella mutica
CGTTAGGCTTCTGGTATTCAGCGTGCACCTCAGGATCTTGATTACTCGGTACAGTGACAGGGCTTGTCTTACGCATTGATGTACAAGCAGGAAGGCCAAGAGTGATCAGGCAGAGGATGGAGATGAGGATGGGTGGTCGGTTCATTTTTGATATGATGGTGATTGCTTGGAGTTCAGGAGGGCACGCACGGAACGCTCTAACTGATCGCGTTCGTCGAGCGTTTGAAGGACGCTTGGTGGCATGGCTCGCCGTTGGGGAACAAGGCTTTCGGGCAAGCCTGGATCGACAGCCTCTGAATGCGTCGATTGCCAGGAATTGTTCGGGCGCTGCCCTTGCTTGAGGCCTGCGACGCTGGCCAGTTTCGGTTCGAAGACTTGCAGAGGATAGACGTAGAACTCAGTGCCTGCCGGAACCCTGACAAAGAGGCCGTCGCCCTCGATCTGATCGAGCATGAGCTTCGCATAGCGTTCCGCCACGGCGGAGGCTCCTTCCAGACCTGCGTTTCCCAACGAGTTGTTGGCATACTCACCCAAGGCGCTCCTGGTCGTCTTCTCGGCGCTCTTGGTGGCACCGGCTAGGGCGGTCGCGGCGAACATCTTGAACTCGAGGTACTCGTCGGACTTGTGAACAGAACCGCGGATACCTGCTGAGCCGTCGGTGATGGCGTAGCTGTCTTTGTCAGGATCGTAGTCACGATCTAGCGCGATTCCCCGGATCCGCACCTCACGCCCGTCTTTCGCGATAAATTTCCACTCGCCGGTGACCTCAATGCGGTCGCGCACCCGACCTCGTTTGGCGAAGCAGTGGACTTCGGTTCCGGCTGGAATGATCAGATTCTGATTGTGCCAGACATCCTCGGTCACAAAACCGACAACCGGAGTTTCGAGTGAACTCGAGTCAACCGTGATGATCAGCTGGCACGGAATCAAGATGCCAGGAGGGGCAAAGAGGCGCGGCTCTTTGGGTCGATCTTTGGGAGGTGCCTTCCCTTCGGCCTCTCTGTAGAGATGAACCAGCTTGGGCAATGCTGGAGGTTTCGTCCTGGACGCTTTGCGCGGCGGCAATGCTTCTGGCGCGGGTGGCGCGCTTTCGCTCGGCGGAGAGAACTTCTGTAGCGAGCCCTCTTTCACCCATTCCGAGGTGAGGGTGTCGTCCGGGTTCGCTTGAACTTCCTCCGGCGACATGCGGCCTAGCACGTTGGCGCCCTCCCCGCTCGCTTCCGACGCTTTGCGCTCGCGGTACTCGCGCACGAAGTAGAAGAAGGTGAACATGCCGAGGAGGAACAGAATCGATGCACCGACAGGCGACTTAAAGAAGGTTAGAATCCTGGCGATCATTTGCTACCGCTCCCCTCTGTTGGCGCTTGCTTCCCGAAGAGTGTGGCATCGATCTTCGTCTCGCCCTGGCTGCCGGGAGGACCGATGACGAGCCCTAGCTCATCTGTCAGGGCGGGGCTGTCTGTCCAACTCTCATACGCTGGCAGAATGAGACGGAATTCGTTCTTGATACTGAGGTGGGCGCGTTCCCCTTCGACGCCGCCTCGCAGAATGACATGGAAAGGCACCTTACCCTTGCCAGGGATTTCTTCGGCGCAGTCTGCTAGTGCGATCGGGTAGGTTCGAGTTCCTACTCTGACCTGAAAGCCGCCCGGATCGAGGTATTGCGATTCGTCCGTGCTATTGGTGATCTCACCACCGAGGAAGATCGCGTCCTCTTCTGGGAATCGGTGGAGGACGGTTACGACGCTGGCTAGCTCGCCATCATCGTGCTTGAACTCGACCTTGCGACTCTCGGCCTTCTTGTAGAGGTGGGGCAGTGCCACGCGGAAGACTCGCTCGTTCTTGCCCAGCTTGAGAAGATTGAAGAGGCGCTCGGTATCCTGCTTCAGCCTACGTGCGGCAGCGTCCTCAGGATCGATGGGAACTGCCCGATAAGCCGTTTCTCGGGCATCGGGATCGAGCAGGTGGACGGCGACCGGCGGGTCGCTCACGGGCTTCAAACGTAGGACATAGAGATCGTCTTCACCGAGCAAGATCGTGACAAGCGTTTCCTTGTCGGCCATGAGATTGCGCAAGGTGAGGACACGCGCGCCTTCCGGATGATGGTAGTGGTAGGTGCCGGGCGCTTCGCCTTGGGTCAGTCCATAGCCAAAGATGCCGCGCACGGCGCGCGGAAACTGCAAGGTCGTGGCTGTCTTCGCACCGATGCCAATCTCTATGGCTTTGTCAGGATCGAGGTGGAGGCGCTGAATCGGCTCCGCGACGGCGAGCGAATTGGTGAAAAGAAGGGCTAGCAATGGTATTGAACGTTTCATAGTTAGGGCTGGGTGGGTTTCGTGGTGAATTCGAAGGCGATGGCGACGGTGGGAAAGCGCCCGTTGACGGTCATGTCCGTGTTGAGGACGAACTTGAATTGCGCACTAACCGCGAGGACTTCGGTGAAGGGCTTGCCCCGAAAGACCCCACTGCGAATGAGCTGGCCCTCGACGCCGGTGAGCACCGAATGATCACGCACCTGCAAGACCTGGATCGGGCCGATCTCGACCTTCTGGTGGATCTGCTTGTCGGTGAATTCGTCGGACTCACGTGCCATCGCCGCCTTCGCTTGCTGGTGGGCGTCCTTGCCAAGGATGCGCTTGAGCCGCTCGGGCGTGTCTGGTCCCGCAGGTGAGCGATTGAAGATCGCCTCCATGGCCAGGCGGGTTTGTGCGGCATGGATCTCTTTCGCGCTACCGAAATCCATGGAGGAGGGCAGGTAGTAAGTATGGTTGGCATCCATGACGAAGAACTGGGGCTTTGTCAGGAGGCTCTTCACCAGCCGCTGGCGTTCCCACCAGAAACCAGCGGTGACCAGAACGGCGATGAGGAACCAGAAGAGGGCGACTTTGTCTTTGTGAATAAAGAGGTCGATGGCTTGAGAGCGTTTCATGGGTGTGATTGATTTGTGATTAGTTGCTGGGTTAGGATTTCTTTGATGCTGCCGAGGCGATGGACGCCGCTTCGCTGTCGTAGTCGGGCGAGCTGTCATCACCATCCGAGCCACCGCCACCGCCTCCTGAGCTACCGCCACCTCCTGAGCTACCGCCACCTCCTGAGCTACCGCCGCCTCCTGAACCACCACCGCCTCCAGTCATCGAGAAGGCTGCCATGCCCGCACCCATGGCCATTCCTGCTCCGGGGCCTCCAACAGCGCCTGCCCCTATACCGGCTGCGCCTCCGAGGGCAGCACCACCTGCTGCATTGGCGGCACCGCGCGCTCCTCCGCCGACGGCAGCACTAGCACCTGCACCGACCGCAGCCCCGCCGATGCCACCACTGGCGGCACCAACCATGCTGCCGACGAAGCCGCCTAGCAAAGCACTTCCAATCTGTGCGCCCGTGGTTAGCACCCGGCTCATGACGATTGGTGCGGCGATGGTGCTGGCGATCAGCCAGATCGCCGCCAGGAGGATGAAGAAGATCATCTGCGGCCCGTAGGATGCAGCCCCACCCACACCGCCATAGTCGTAGAGAGTCCGATCAGCCGCCGAATTGAGCAAGGCATCCGTCATGAGGTTGGCGACGGCCCAGCCGAGCGGCCACATGATCAGGGCAATCAATCCCATGAGGTAACGCACGGCGATCCCACGGGTGGCGTTGAGCAAGAACATCGGCAGAAAAATTGCCGACACCGAGACGCCGAAATAGACGATGGCTTTGTGGATCAGGTAGGACCACCACACGATCACAAAGGCAATCTTTGCCGCCAACCAGATGACGGCCGAAGTCAGAGCCTTGGCGACTGCCGTCTGCGGATCGAACATCTTCTTGTACCACGGCTTGCCATCATCTTCGTCGACCGGGTTGGCGATGAGTTCCCCGAAACGGGTGTGGGTCTCGCGCGGATCGGTGTCTAAGCCTTCGAGGACATACTCGTTGACGATGTTCCCCAATTCGAACGTCCACTCCGCCACGTAGTTGAGACAGACGCTCAGAATCGCGATGGCGACCAGGGTGCGGATGATCTCGGCGATGCTGCCAAACATCCCACGGTAGGCCGCGAAGAGCAGCCCCAACACCATCGTGAAGTAGGCGAAGATCATCAGCCCCTCATGCAGCGATTCGACGCCGTCTTTGAAGGTTGGGAAGAGAACATCGAAGTCGTCCATGGCTATCCTTTTCCGTTAGGCTACTGGCGTATTTTTCAGGGCTTGCTTGGGCGACAAAAATTGCCAGTCTGATACCCGGACGAAGAGCTTTGAACGGCGCTTGCCCGCTTCCTCCCAACGATCAAGTTGTAGGCGCCCTTCGATGAAGATGGCTGTCTTGGTGGTGACGTGCTGGGCGAATGCCTTGCCCCGCCGGCCCCAGATCTCGAGGTCGATGGCCGTGAACCATTCGATAGGATCGCCACCCGTCCTGGGGATGCTCTCGTTATGGATAATCCGGGCGCGGGTTACGGTGGCTTCCCCTGCCGCCGTGGTCTGGGCAGCTTGAGTGATGTTCCCGGTGAGTTCGATGCGATTGCGTTGAAACATGATGGTCGTTGTCGTTTTGGGTTCTCGATGGTTCACCAGCCGTAGCGGGAGCGGTCGATCTTGTAGGTTTCGACATCACGGCGGTTCCCTATCTCGAATCGGCGCGCGTCGGCTTCGACTTCGGCCTTCATTCTCGCATCCACCTGATTATGATTCTCCAGGTCACGGGCTTCTGCATCTCCCCTAGCAATATCCAACTCTCTGTCGGTTGCCTGGATCTCGGTTTGCAGTCCGACCATGATGCCAGACAACTTCTTGACCTCACTGTCAGTCTCAGCACTGCGGAGTTGTTCTGTCGTGGTGGCAATCTCCTGACGAAGGGCGTCGCGGCGCTCGATCACTTCCTCCTTCTTCGCCCGATACTGCTCGATGGTGACGCGGGTCGCATCGTTGGGCTTGTAGATTTCGGTCTCTCGCTCGAACTCCTCTCCGCCGATGGTCATGTTAGGCTGGATCGGCTGGAAGATCCCTTCGCCGTCGAAGCCGAACATTCCTTCGCCGGTGATTTCTGGCAATTGAGCCTCGATGTCCAATCCGCTGGTTGCTCGGCGCAGTTCTTCGAGGAGCTTCTCCGCGCCATCGAGATCGAAAATGGACTTGGGATCGCCAAAGCGCTCCAGGTAATCGTCCATCTGAGCAATCTGTTGGTAAAGCTGGTCGATCTGCTCGTAGAGCTGCTTGATCTGTTCGACCTGCTTGAGGATTTGCGTCTGCTGGTTGGCCTCGTGCAAGACCTGCTGGATGTAGTCGACCGTGTGGGAGACCTTGTTCGCAGCGATATGGGCGACGTCGACGACGGGAATGCCGCTTGCGGTTGCCGAAGGCGTTGAAGACGCCAAGCAGAGCATTGCTAGGCTGGTAAGGATTCGAAATCGTCGTTTCATGGTAGGCTGTTGGGTAGTTCGTTTAGTTGCTTGGTTAGCGGCGACGCACTCGCGCCGATGCTGAAATTTTCTCATTGGAGGCATGGCGCTCTGGCCATCCTGTCTCAACGGGCTTTGCTCCCGCTGCTGCCTGGCTCTGGCCAGCCTTCGCTGACGGCGCGGCTCCATTGAGGTTCTTCTGAGACTGCGTTTCACTCCGACCCAGGATCTCATGCACGGCCTTTTCATGAGGGCTGAGTCGAGAGTCGTAGATGCCTAACTGGCCATTGATCTCAACGGCCACGAACGCTGACTTCTTGCCATCCAGATTTGCCGTGACCGATCTTCCGAGTCCTCCACCCTCGAGATCGTAAACGTTTCCGAGCGTGAGCCCTGACACTTTCTTGCCGGTGACTTCACGCAGGGTCTGGCTGAGTTCTTCGGCTACCTTGGCCGATTCGATACGTTTCATAGCATTGATGCCTTAGCGACGGTGCGCATGCCCTCTTACTTCGTTCGCTGTGGTCGGAGAAGTCGGCGTGTGAGGCCAGCCCAAGGTGTTCGGGATCTCCAACGGCTTAACGGAAAGCCGAGCGGCAATCTCTTCGTGCGGCATCGTAGGTGAAGTGGCTGTCACCCCACTCACCTTTGGCATACCAGATGAGAGTGGGTTGGTATTGACTGGTCGCAGAGCACTTGGAGCTGCTGTGGCAAGGGCCGTTAAGCGGCGGCGCTCCAGAGCCTCTTCAGCGCGCCGCAAGATTTCGTGTTCGCTCTCGGCGTGGAAGTCCACGCTCCCATCATGTTGGTAACGTGACCTCATGGCTCTAGCACTTCGATGACCTGACGGTGAGCTTCGATGATCGTGCCATCCGAGTTGACGTGTTCCGGCACGGGAACCTCGTAGAATGAGGGAGTCAGCATACTGCCACCCACCCCAAACTCGTCGCCTTCGTGCATCCGCTTCTGCATCCAGTAGAGCCGCTTCACCTCATCGCTCCGACCTTTGTTGTAGCCCGTCTTGTAGGACTTCTCCTCTCCACGCTTTCGGGCCGAGTTGACGAGCGCCCCGGCTACAACACCGGTCGCCGCACCGATGACAGCCCCTTCGGGTTCGCCGTCGCTAATGTGGTGACCAATGAACGCGCCAGTGGCACCCGTGATCGTATTCGTGGCCGCATCCGGCAAGCTCCCGCAACTTGTCAGGGCTAGCATTCCTGCCATGGCCGACCAAGCGAGTAATTGTCTAGTGATCGTGTTTAGCTTCATCACTAGCTAGTTCGCCGTCTGCAACGAACCATCACACACTTCGTGAAACTTTCTTTCCGTCCGTGACTCTGCTCAAGCCGAACCCCTATCGATTGGCAAAGTGCCGCCGCACGTAGAACTCTATGCTTTTGACGCCGCGCTAATGATCGACTTGATCATCGGTTGAGGGAGTTCACACCGGATCACATGCGAAGAACTCACGGAGAGAATATCGTCCCGCTTGAACAAGTGTTCTGCCAATTTCAACGTGTGCATTTTGCCAAGCGGTAGGACATCGAACTCCTCCTCTATTTCCTCGACGTGGCAGGTGAGGGCTTCATCCATCCAATCGTGGATCACTGCTCCTTCAAACGCCTGCTTCGCATAGGTGAAGAGCTTCTCCGACATGAGCCCACGGATTCCGTTCGCTCGAGTTCCCTGGAGAGCGGTTGCCGCATTCAGAAAACAGATGCCTCCACCGGCGGCTTCCTCTTCCCTAAATTCAGGAATCGTTCTAAGCGCTTCCTCGATTAGACTCGGAAACACGATACTAGCACAACCAACATTGAGCAGCGGTGATTGGTCTTCTGAGAAAAGCGACTTCACAGTTACGGGGACAAGCCGCCCATTGAATTTCTCTTCTTGAAGAATTCTTGAGTAAGGCGGCTTCCCACCTTCATCGACTTCTGCCGAAATCGCGATGATGAGGTAGTCAGTGCAGCCGAAGCTTTTCAATGCGTCAATAATTTCCGAGATTGCCCGGCCTGAAACGCAGGTATCGATGAAGACGAATCGTCCACTTCCGGTTTGTTCGATCGGCGTATAAAAGCTCCCACCAACGACTCCAAACTGCTGATGCAATGCCTCTAAGGATGCGCTGAAGAATCTGGTGTAAGTGCTATCCACACCTTTGAGCCAATCCAACATCACTCGAACCCAGAAGCGCCGGATGGTCTTCGTATCGATCTCCTGTACCCCTCCAAAGTCGGATGTGAAGGGAATGTAGTGCTTCTTCAACTTTCGTCGATCCGTCCATTCATTCAGACCATGCTCTAGCATCATCGCCGTGTGGTAGAAGGGATGGGCTCCCCGGCTGGGAACAACAACATGCTCGAAGTCAGTGCTTTTTCGCAAGATTTCGTAAATCTCTGCCGATGCGAGTGCGTAGGATACGAGGTTCTCGGGATTGAGATAATCTGACAGCTTCATCGATGCCACTAGCATCTACCCTGATCGGCCAGAGCACGAGCAAAGCTTCACTTTGTGACAGAATTTCAAACCGTCTGCTAGCTGCCAAAGAGAGCGATCAGATACGAAATTTCAGTATCGACGTCTTCTCGAACTGACGAAATCACCGTGGCTTCGACCTCTCGCCGAAAGATCTCGCCAAAATGTTTTCGAAGACGGCTCAGCGCCATGCGCAGGGCACCGATGTTCATGCCTAAGCGGTCTGCGACCTCTTCTTGAGGTTCTTGCGCCTCGCCTTGTCCGAGGTACTGACGGAGTTCGCTGAACAACTCGGCCTTGCCTCGAGCGACGTAGTCGCGTTCGAGTTCTGTCAGGCTTCGATCGAGAAGCGCCTTCGCCCACTGCCGGTCGAAGTGCTCGTCGGGCGATCGGTTTGAGTGCGCTGGCTCATCGACCTGCTCTAGGCTGACGATCTCGCGCTGGCCTCCACGCTTGAGTCGAGCCTGCTTGCGCGAGGCGTCGACGACGAGCCGCTTGACGGCAACACAGACGTAGCTGCGCAGCTTGCCCTGCTCCCGCCGCGCACTGAGGAACAGGTTTCCTCGCACCATGAGCTGCCGGAAGAATTCTTGCGTCAGATCCTCGGCATCTTGCGTGCCGCGACCGAGAATCCGGATGTAGGAATAGATCGGCTTCCAGTAGGTGGCGCAGAGACTATCAATGGCCTGCTTGGCTGCCGCACCATCGTTTCCTCTAGCTCTACGAACCGAACTCCAGTGGGTTTCTGGAAAGAGAGCTCCGTGGCTGCTAGGTGGACTCGCTGCTATCATCATTAATTCTTTGTTAGAAGCTGAAGGATGCTATCGGAATCGCCAAGAGTTTTGTTGGCTTTTGCTCAATGCGTGTGGCGACTCCTTCTAGCAGAATGCCGTAGGCCTCACTGATCATTCGTCATCAGATCGAAAGCCTTCGGGTTCACTGGGAAGTTCGTCGTCTGGGGAGCAAGATAACAACTTTTCGAAGAAAACTTGCTCCCACCCCTATCGCTAGCACAGGAAGCCAATATTCCGTATCGGGTTGACCGATGCGCTCAGGCTCAAGTAGAACAGCCTCATGGCCGAAACTTTAGTACCGATCTTTCACTCCAGAGACGCCAGAGAAACTGCGAAGTGGTACGCGCGCCTAGGCTTCGAGGTTGAAGGCGAGCACCAGTTTGCCCCTGGGATGCCCTACTACCTCTTCCTAAAACGGGGTGATATCCTGCTCCATCTTTCGGAACACAAAGGAGACGCTAAGCCCGACTCGCTCGCGTATTTCTACATCGACGATGTTGATACGCTAGCGGCGGAGTTTGGGGAGAAGGTCAAAGATCAACCATGGGGCTGCCGCGAAATCTGGATAAGCGATCCCGACGGGAACCGCCTGCGAATTGGAACCCGTCAGACGATAGACTAGCGGCGGTGCCGATGAGACTTGATCGTGCGTTTCAGCCAACTGCGGGATCTAGGAGTGGTCATACCATCGAAATCTGGAGCGGTGTTAGTCATTCCTGAGTGTCCGCGCCAAGAACTTCGATGATGCGTTCAAACAGACCGGTGCCCCGGTAGAGTTCCTCGCCGGATTCATTCTGTATGATCATGAAGGGAATGCCTTCTACTCCAGCGAGATGTTGTTTGGCCGCGGCGCTATCCCAAGCAACGATGTTCACCTTGCGCAATGCGATCCTGTCATTGGTCTGCATCAGGTCGATCAGCTTGGCCTCGAGCCCCTTGCAAGGAACGCACCAGTCGGCATAGAAATCGAAGATCGTGATCTTGCCCACGGCCAGGTGGTTCACAAGATCGACCTCCTCACCGGCTTTGGAGATGATCTCCACATCGAGGCCAGAGGTGTCGGGAGGCTCCTCGTCGCCTGTGGCATCAGATAGGCTCAGCGAGAAATCCGTGACCTTCTCGAAGTGCGCAATCAGGGCGTCGGTGTCCGGTTTTTCGGAATCGAAGATGACGACGACCTTCCAGGTCGCAGTGTCGAGTTTGGCGTCTTGAACTCCAGGAAACTCCTGGATGGCGGTCGTAGCCGGACCACTTCATCCGACCGGTCACGTCGCTCCCGAGATTTGGAAGGTGATCGAGTGGTTGGCAGACGGGAGCGATTTCCGTTCACACGAAGGGAGGATGCCAAGGATGACAGCCCCAATGATTAGGGCGAGGGCGGGGTTCATAGCGTTAATCTGATAGAGTCGGGTCAGGAATTTCATTCACCGTTCCACGGTAACCTGCGGTCGAAATGGCCTTGAGGATAACTGCGTCTGACGCGAGGTGCTTCGCGGTTGTACTTCCCACCATCGCCTTCCCCGTGGCGAAGTCGACCTTGACCATATCGACGCCCCCGAGTTGGCCGATCTGCTGCTCCAAGGTGACAGCACAAGCTTCGCAGGTCATCCCTTCGACTACAAAGGCTCTGGTGTGATAGTTTGCAGGTATCTCGTCTGGGGCTTTCGATGCCGCGAGGACACCGATGTAGTTCGGGAACAAGGCGAATGCGAGGGTGATAGCGGTCACTCCCCACAGCATCGCCCGATTGAGAGAGCGGACTCGGCTGGTCTTGGCGTCGGTGTTAGCACAGCAGTCGTCTGTCGCTCGCTTGCGGTAGGCGAAGTAGAAGGCAGCTCCTAACAAGGTGAACGCAACCAGTAGCAGTAGTGGTCGAAAGCGTTCGAACACAGCGCCGACCGCTGCCCCCGAAACTCCTAATGAAATCAGAAGCAGGGGTAGCCAGCAACACGCGGACGCGGCGATGGCGGATAGTAGACCACCAACCATTGCGAATCGGCCTGCTTTCCTAGCGTGATCTTGAGTCGCAGGCACAGCGGGAGCGTCGTCAATCGGTGCAGGGTCGGCGCAACAATCGGCGTCATCATCATCGTTGCTCGAATCGCTAGCCGGGTTCAGCCGCTCCTTTGCCGCTTTGATGTGTCGGGTGACCGTTGCCAGGCAACAGGAACCCATCGGGCTCTTGGTTTCACACCAACAGGCTTCCTTCATGCGCGTCTTGATGTCACTCAAAACGCCGGTCTCACCGGTTCTTTGGATGTCGTCTTCGATCTCTTCGATTGTATGATCGAAGCAGTAGCAGACATGACGTGGGGCTGTCGCCTCCTTGATTCCTACCCTAACGGTGAGATCAGCTTTAGTGAACGGGGAGCTTGCGTCTTCGGCGAAATACACGACTTCGCATTCGCCACTCCCACAGAACCGGTACTCGGAATCTTGGATTCTCAGTTGGCCATCCTCGCTCAGAAGCGCCTGCAGGGTGACCTTTTTGACTGCTCTTCCAGCCTCGCCACATGAAGGGCAGATGCTGGTTGCACCTGTAGGTTGGGAGCTTGCTTTCGTGGTCATGCTTGCACTCTACACCTTATACCATACTATAAGGTCAAAGGATTCTTTTCCGCATTCCATGACCGTATCCGAATTGGCTAAAAAGGCGGGGGTAAACCCTCAAACTGTCCGCTTTTACGAGCGCGATGGCCTACTTCTAGAGCCCCCTCGTACTGCATCGGGCTATCGCGACTATGACGAAACGGCTCTCAAACGCCTCCAGTTCATTGTGGAGGCGAAGGCGATTGGGTTCACGCTGAAACAGATTGGCCAACTGCTCGGTCTCGATGCCGATGCACCGCAGTCTTGCGAGTGCGTCGAAGGGCTAGTGGGCGAAAGGTTAGATGACTTGGAGACCCGCATTGCGTCGATGCGCCGGATGCGGACGCTACTCAAGAAGCTCCAGAAACTCTGCCGCGAACATGCGCCAGAAAGCCCTTGTCCGGTCTTGGAGACGCTAGATACCAAGTAAAGATCACACCGAGCCCGTCGCTGTCGTGCATCAGGACCTCTATCGGAAAATGGAGTCTGCTATGCATTTGCCGAGATGGCTTCTAGCAGAGCCCCCTTACCGGCACTCAGTTCCTTCGCGCGTTTCTCGAAGGTGGCTCCGTCTGAGGCCGTGGCGTAGAGCATTTCTTTTGAAGCCCGATTGCGCCCGTTGGCAATGACAGGCTTGCCATCGTCCTCGCGGTAGTAGACGAAACTGGAATACGATTTCGGTTCTGGGAAGTTTCCGATCGCGCCCCTGGTGACTTCTGGGAGAGGGAAGGCTTCAGAGATTCGATCCAGGTCTTGCCGATCGCGTTGTTTCAACAGGAAGAGCAGTCTCGAATTACCCATGACGCTGGAGCGCACCGGGCTGTCGTAGAAGCGCCCGAACTGTTGGATGACGGAGAACACCCAGCAATTGAATTTGCGCATGCGCTCGTAAAACTCACGGGTGATGCGGTCACCGTCTGGGATGGTGAGGAAGGCGCTCAACTCTTCGAGAATCACACGCTTCCTCACATTGCGCCGCCGTGTCATGACTTCGTTACGCACGTGGTTGGTGATAAGGAAAGCGCCAACCGCTCGCAGGTCTTGTGCAGACTCTGGGATGTAGCCGAGTTCGAAGTGCGCAATCCGCCCTTTGAGATCGACGTTGTTCACTCCGTCCAGGATGGCTCCATAGTTGCCGTAGCTACACCATGGCTCTAGCAATTGCGCCAGGTGGCGAGCCTCTTCGCCACCCGATCCCTGCCCATCCATGCTCAACATTTCTTGGAGCTGTCCGTGAGTCGGCATCTGCTCTGGGCGCATTCCCGCGAAGGCGAGTCTGAAGGTGTGTTCTGCCAAGGATTGGTCGTGTTGGGCGTTCTCGAGTTCTTCCTCGCTCACCCTAGAGCGCCAATCCTCGCGTTCGTCGGAGTCGCCAGAGGCATCACGGAAATCGACGAAGGCTTCGATCATGGTTGCGCCAGGTGGCAGTTTCTCACTCTGCCACTTGTGCAGCGCTACCGCGTCTCGCAGCACTTCCTGGAACTGCTCCGGTCGCTTGCGCTTCCAGTCTTCGTAGAAGTCTCGGTAGAGCTGGCGGATCGCTCCTGACAGTTGTGCGGCACGCAGTCGGTTCTTGTCTTCGTCTTGGCAGGCTCCGACCATGAGCTGGCAGAGAGCCGTCGCGTTGGCAATCTGCAAGGATGTCAGCGGCAAGCCGCTAGTGTCGAGGTAGTTGAAGGTGAGCGAACCGTTTGGCTGGATGATGATGGGCTGTGCGTCCTGGGCGACGGTCTGGGTGTAGATGCCGTAGGAGAGCCCTTCTTCCACTATGACGGTGTAGTCGTAGTAGGGTTCGGTTTGCGTCAGGAGGTCGATCATATTGACCGACTTGCCGGCACCACTCATGCCGAACATCACTCCGTGCTGCGGTGCGCCACCGGCGAAGGTTTTCACCCCGACGAGGTTGCCATTGGCCCCATCATAGATCGCCTCAGCATCTGCCAGGTCGGCAGTCGGCGTGGCGGAAACGGGTAGCAGGTTGGCCAGGTTGGCATCTTCGATGTAGTGGCTGAAGTCGTCGTATTTGTCCCAGCACCAGCCGGGGAGACTGGCATAGAAGTAGTTACGCGTGCTGGTCGGGAGGGCGGGATCGTAATACTTTGCGCCGTTGAGTTTGGTGATCGAGCTGCGCAGAGCCGCGAGTTTCGCCCGCAGTCCGGCTTTGTCTTTGTCCCAGCAGCGCACGATGAATTGCGCTTGGTAGGGCAAAACCTCGTTGGACATGAGCCGCTGGATCTTTTGACCTTTCTTCTGCATCGCCGCCAGCATGCGCAGTTTGGGTGAGTGCTGGATGGTATTCTGAAGCTTCTCGTAGGCGCCCTCTTCCTTTTCGATTTCTTTCATCGTGTCCAAGGGACGGATGTTGACCGTGATGCTGTAGTCGAGCATGCCCAGACCGGTGAGCTGGCTCACCATCCCAGAGAAGGTGGTCTTCGGTAGGCTCTTCACCACGAGGAATGCCGTGATAGTAGCCATCGAGGTAGAATCCCTGATCAGGTTTGGAGAGCGGAGCAGCCTCGCCATTGAAACAGTTCTCGATGAGGCTCTTGTCAGGATCGTAGAGGGATTCGTAGTCGATGTCGGCACAATCAGGGGCCGAGGCGTTGAAGTGCCGGTAGAACTCTTCGAAGTGCTCAAGCTCCCCTAGCGGAACGGCGTTGCCACCGAGGCCGCCAAAGATCTGTTGGAGCAGTTCGCCATACTGTTCGAGTTCTCGCCCGCTGGTGCCTAACACGTAGTCATACTTGTCGCGTTTGCTACCCTTGGGGAGGGCGTCGGACTCGACTTTGCTCGTGACGTAGATGTTGAGTCTCTCGCGCCGCAGCTGACGGTTCTCCATCTCTCGCCAGTAGCGCGTGAAGCGCTCATTGCGCTGACGGCGGCTCACTCGTTGTCGGCTAGCTTCTTTGTGTTCTCGTAGTAGGCAAGTAGCTCGCGCTGGTAGTCGGAATCAACTGCCCAGTGGAATTGCATCCGTGCCGTGTCCTTGAGCGATGCAAGCAGGACGCGCATCTCGTCTTCGAGATGGTTGAGCCAGCCGACATCGGCGTTCTCGGAGTCGGGCGGGTGGATGCGGAAGCCACGACCGACGTAGCCGCCTTTCTGGATTCCACGGTAGACGATCAGATCGTCTACAAGATGGCCATCAATGAGTTTCGACATCGCTTGATTCGGGTTCTTCAGATTTCGGTAATTGGTTGCTCGGTCTCGGTGGAGCAAAGAAGGGACGATCACGCAGCAGCCCAAGGCCATCGAAGGCCTGACGCGATCGGATCGCGAGCCACTCGAAGAACTCCTTATCGAAGCTCTTCGGCTTGCCCGACTTAAGCAGCACGACGTAAAGCGTGATGATCGAGAGCGGGATCAGGGACAGTGCTAGCGACTCACCCAGGCTGTAGTGGAACTGCCCGTGGCAGAGGCGGAACACGAGGAGGGCCAGCCCACACCCGAGGAGCATCCATAGGATGTTGTTCCCCTCGAAGATGAAGATGACGGGCTTGGAATCCCTCCCCGCGTTCGCCTCATGGTAGCGTCGTCCTTCGCCGTTGGTTGGCATCGTGGTTCAGCTAGGATTCGGTTCGTTTGGTTGCTTCGCGGTTGCGGTTAGAAGTTCTGCATCTGGATGCCAGGATCGATGCCGCTACCCGCTTGGAAGAAGGTGGTGACGATGACCCAGGCGAGACCGCCAAGACCGGCTCCGACCAGACCGTATTTGAGGTACTCGGTGCGACCGATCATGAACATGATGGCGGCCATCAAAAGGCCACCAAAGAACAGGAGGACGGCGATGGCGTTGAGAACTCCAGCCACCTGGCCGAGGTTTTGTTGCAGGCCCCCGGCGGCGCCGAGGATGGGAACGATGGTGTTCAGTAGGTTATTCATAGTTGGCGAATCGTTGTTAGTGAATGGATTCACTAGCTAGTTCGCCGTCTGCCACCAACCATCACAAAGTATGTTGAAGAAACTCTTCCTCAGCCGTCGCAAACTAGCGTTTTCCTCACCGACTCCACACGCAAGATCGCATCGAAGAAAAGCCCTACCCGCTCCAATCCACTAGCCGCCGAAAACGCTCTCGGTACAGAGGTAGCAGCAAGATCATTTAATCCAAACACCGGGATTCCGATCGAAACCGACCGGGATGATTCCACCGGGATACACAGAACAACAATGCGTGGCAATGCTAGAAAAAATGTTTCTGTAGCCAGAGCCGAGAATGTTTCTTGCCTCACAATTTTTCTCCACCGTTGTGAAGAATATTCTTCAACCGATGAGTGTTTTAACTTACACTGGCCAAGAAAGGGAGAGATTAAAGGCATACAAGGATCGGAGGCGAGCCATCTTGGTTGTGTAGACTAGGGCAAGCTGATATCCAGCGTTGTGTGCATACGGTTGCTCCGAAATTCAATATCTACGTATGAGCAATAAGTCCAACGAAGGCATCTCGCCGATCGACGAGCGCCAAATGATCGCGGCCATTGAGGCCGACGTAAAAAGGGGCTACGGCCTCGTCCCTTTCGCCGGGTCTGGGATCTCAGCAGCCTCTGGCATTCTTATGGGGCAGCAGTTCACGGATTTCCTGTCTCATGCACTCTACCAAACCTTTCACGAGGGCTACGACATAAGACGCAGGGGGTGGCCTCAACTTCCAGATGGCAACGAGATGGAAGGGGTACACAGCTACGTGAAAAGCGGATGCCCAGCACTGAAGGGAGCGAAGGGAATAACTGCTCGGATCGCCCAACAAGGAGCAGAGCTACTTCGGCGATTTATTGATAACCGAGTTCAATGGTATGAAGTCCTTGGGTTCATCTCACAGATTAGGGTGGAGAAGCGCAAGAAAAAGAAGTCGGGCAGCATATCCTTTCGCCTTGAGCTCGATGAGAGCGAGGCGGCAGTTGTAGACAGTTACAACTCTTATATAACTCGTGGGAGAAAGCAAAACCTCTCCCACACAATGGTCGCTCGATTGGCAAGATCACTCCGAAGCCGGATCATTCTGACAACTAACTTTGACACTCTTTTAGAGAGCAGTTTTGCTGTGCTAAATCGTCACCTCCAGGTTTTTGCTGTTAGCGCTCGCGGGTCCCTCCCCCCTCTAGCTACCGTTTACTCGCAAGACTCGTTAGTTAAGTTGCATGGGGATGTATTGGAAACCCGAGCAGACGAGACCATCAACCATTCGCCTCGGATGCGTGACTTAAAACGTTTCGTAGAATATCTCAGGGGGCCATTCTCAGATCCAATCGATGGCTCTGAATCAAGCGGATTCACACCATCTAACCTACTAGTCATTGGGTATTCAGGTAGCGATAGACGTTGCATGAAGATGATTGAATTCGCGCTCGACTACGCGCCAACGTTCAACGTTTACTGGGTTTGCAATAGTCCGAACACCTTAAAGAAGGTTAGTGACACTTTTCCTTCAAAAGCGCATCGATCCAGAATCCATTGCGTGGTCACCCCACGAACGGATCTTTTCCTATACTCTCTCTATCAGAGAATCAACAGTTCGCTTCCCGGCGGAGGATTCACATACGAGTTCACTCACAGCGTGCCTCCGCAAACGACCCTAAAGGGAAGCGCTCCACAAACTCCAGAAGACGAGAATAGCATCATTGAGAAGTTCGATAGCTGCTTGTCCAAAACCGGCAATTCCGGTAATATCGTGGTGATCGACCGGGAGAGCGACATCATGGGTCCGGTCCGCTTTATCTTCAATCGATACGAAAGCAAACGGAAGGTATGCATCTGGCTTGATCTCGACGACTACTCAAGTGTGCGAAACTTGGCGTTTCAAATACTCTCAGTACTTAGTCTGAGGCAAGGCCTATTTCAGGCTGAACACATCAATTTGATTCCTGCAGATGTCGCTCCATTCGAACCGGCGTTCAGTAGTTACATTCGTGATATTCTGGAGATACTCAGAATATCAGGAAATGACTGTTGGATATTTTTATATGGTCGTAATGCCCCCGGAGCCTGTGCTGGTTTTCTAGGTCGATTCTGGAAGGAAAGTTATTACACCGACCTTCATTCAATGATGGATGTATGGTCTGAAAGTGGCGTTAATTTTGTTTACATGCCTCTCTCTCCGACGCGCTTTGAACGAAATAGGTCTAAAGAGACTATCATCAAAAAAGCTGTCAAAACGCTGCCCAAGCAGAGGTGTCCAGACTCTGGATTTGATAGTTTTGAGCGAGCGAGTCGGAAGGAGTTCAAGCTGAGGAAGCGAGTCCAGGACACCAAGGTCTTCCCCAAAACGATCGGAGACAAATTTCCCAATCCCTCCGCAGAAAAACAGGACTTTAAGGCAGTGATCGAGGACAACCTTCTTGAAAATTGGCTTTCTTTTAACCTCGCAAATGATCCAGATATCTTGGAGGGATCGCTAAAGGCATTGGAGTGGTCTGATCTAAAGCGAACGCCTCCACTGTTCTGGAAGATTAGGTTCTTGTATGCGATCACTCTTTTTCGCCAGTCCCGGCACCCGGCTGCACTCGTCTGCGAAGCCACGATTCCTTGTCCAAAGAGATTCAATATTGATTTTGTCGACAATGACAAAGCTAGGAATAAATGGGCTAACCGCTGGATTGAAGAGCTTTCTAGTCATGGAGTGCTGCTCCAGAAACCGGGAGGGTATCGCTGGAAGTACCGAGATGTGCGTGTGGGATTACGTAGACTTCTAGAGGTAATCCCAAATATCGGGGATCGAGATCCTAAAGGAAGGACGGGTGGGCGACATCTAAACTACTTAGGAGAGATTCGAGCAAGAACACATTTCTGGATTGGTGATTGGTACTATAAAGCATTCCTTTCATCTGGGCATTTTATGCCTTTGGTGGAAAGCCTCTACCATCGCCTGCAGACGATAAAGTGGGCGCCATATGCGAAACCCATGGGCCTAAATCTTGATCGCCCAAGACACAAAAAGGCAATAATAAGCTACCGCCGCCATCTCGCGAATATCGCGGTAACAGAAGCAATGAAGCTGGCTAGACTTGGGCGCACGTCACTTAATTTTTGGCTGCCCGGCATGGAGATACGAGGGCTAAGCGCGTCCGATATCGAGCAGTTTTTTGTGGATAGCGCCACGTCATCAGAACACGAACTTGGACAAGACTGGCGACCGAATTATTGGAGTTTATTCAAGGAAGAAATTGAAACGCTCCAAAGGTCGATGTCTTCCGAAGGTGGGATTAAAAGTGGTAGAGTCCATCCTCTCTACAGCTTTCCTACTACTGTGAGAAAAAAGGGAATGGCCTACCAGACGACTTGCGCAAACCGCTGATAGTAGCTGAGCGATCTCTCCTCGGGAAAAAATATCGCCTTAAGTTTGCAAAGAGATTCGCAGCATTAGAGGGGCGTAAGAATAGTCGCTTCTTTCAAAATTATTTGTGATTTCTTAGACGGCACTGGCTCGGGAAATGATGTGGCGGCTAGCCTTTCAGCATGGAAGGTCGATTGGGTCAGTCGCAATTTAAGAGGATCAGGCAAGTCTGGAGCGGGCAGAGAAATCAACCAGGAACGACTCTCGATACTGATTTGGCTAATGTCGGAGTTTGCCTACATTCAAACAAAGCGAACTCGTTTGAGGCAAGATGAGCTCATGTATCGTAAAAAGAGTAAACAGCGAGGCCAATTTGATCCAATGAGAGAGTGGGTTTCTGTCTGCATGGCCGCCTCAACAGCGCTTGATCTCCTAAAGAATCTGCATCCCGCAATGGTTGAAATGGAGCTGGAAACGAAGGGCCGCTGCCTAACACTCTATGGCTTAGCATTGGGTTATTTGAAGCGAGATAGAGAAGCTCATCGTCGCTTTAATGAGGCGCATGCAGTGCTTTCTCAGACCAAGTCGGGTCTGCGGGGGGTGTCATTCGCAGCTCTGAACCTTAGGCGGGCCGAGGTCTATACAAACTTTGCCAGGCGAAGATTGAAAGCTGCAATCAAAGGTAGCAATGACGATCTAAGAGTGTGTCATTCTGCGATGAATGACGCATGGTCGGCTCTGGAACTTGGTGAGGATTCACTTGCTGGATTAAGCCATTCTTCAACGTGGTGGTACCGATTGCATTGCAACAGACTTGAGGTGATTGCAATGCAGGCTCTGATTACTCGTAGCCCAAACCCTATGGGACTAGCCTTTCGCCGACACGGCGACATGGAGAAGCAGTTAAAGAATGTCAAGATGCGTGCGGATTGCCTCTGTAATTCATCGAAGACTAGACGGCGAAGCTTGACCTGGCGTTTTAAAAGGGCAGAGAAGCATGTCAGGAAGATGAGTGGGACATAGTGGGTCCGAAAAAATTCCCGGTTCGTCTTACTAGAAGTCTAGAAATACGAGCCGAAACGGATCTTCTTTTTGCATGCCCCCGGATAGATTGAAGCCCCTCTATTTTATCACTTCTCGAATAGCTGAAAGCGCTCGACCTCCCCCTTGAACCCGCCGATCCATAAATCGGCATTCTCTCCGAGCCATTGGTTCCAGCCACTTGGCAAACTCTCGGCGCTCGCATGGTAGACGGGCTTGTCGTCGATCCAGAGGCGGTACCCATCTTTATCCATGACCAGCCAGAGGTCATGCCATTGTCCGGACTTGAGGTAAGATGGAATTTTGCCTGGTGGAGTGAGCGAATTCCTGAGCCGATGAACAAGTCAGGTTCCCCTGCTCCCCAACGTGGTTCCGTTAGCGCGAGACTGGGGTTTTCACCGACGGCCAGTGCCAGGAGGGATTCCCGATACCCTCGACCCCGAGGTATTCGTCGACGAGGAACCGTAAGTTCAGTGCGAGAGCGTTCGCGGGTTCGCTCTCGCCTCGTGAGAGTTCGACACTGGCACCATCTCGATCCCATTGAGATTCAGAGTCCCATCCACAATCTCTGCCGCGCCTTCCCTCGACAGGTCGAGTTGCCTGTTCATTTCCTCTTTCCAACCACTCCCGAAGTTGTAGTCCGCTAGACTTGTCCACGCAGAGAGATCGATCTCTGCTTCGAAGAGGCGAGGGGCATTCCGTTCGCTGCTGCTTCGGTTAGCTGGCTTCCTGGGGTTGAGGCCAGAGCGACTGATAGTTTCCAACTGACGAGCGCGAACAAGGCAAAGCCCGCAGCCATCGCCAGACGTTTGCTCCATCGACTCTTCGCCTGACTGCGTTTGATGACCTCGGCTTTGAAGTCTCTCATTTTGTCGAAGCGCTGGTCGGGTGATTCGTGCAGGGCTCGGTCGAGCGCTGGACCGACTAACAGCGGCACACCTCCTGTCTTCGAGGCTAGCTCGCTGCGATCCTTCGCTGATCTAACCGTCAGCATTTCGTAGAGCACCGCTCCGGCTGCGTAAATATCTGCCCGATGATCGACCTCCGAGGAGCCCTTCATCTGTTCGGGTGCCATGTAGAGTGGTGTGCCCATCGACATATTGGTCTTCGTAAGCGCTACCTTGCGGAACTCATCTTGCAGCATCCCTTTGACCAGTCCGAAGTCGCTCAATTTGGCGTTGCCGTCCCGGTCTAAAAGGATATTGCTCGGCTTCACGTCCCGATGCACAACGCCTTGGGCGTGGGCGTGCTGCAGGGCGTCACACACCTGGCCAAAGATGCTGAGCGCGCGAGCTGGCGGCAAACGGCGTTGTCCCACGCCTTCGTCTTCGAGCGTCCCGCCTTCCATCCATTCAAGAACGAGGTACTGCAAATCGTCGGCGATGCCGTAATCGTAAATAGCAACGATGCTCGGGTGATTCAGTTTCGCCATCACGGACGCCTCACGCAGGAAGCGCTCGCCGAACTCCGGATTGTTCGGGTTTGCCCTCATCAGCTTGATGGCCACGAAACGACCGAGCAAAGTGTCCAACGCTTTGTAGACCGTCCCCAGCGCTCCCTGACCAAGCGGCTCAAGGATTTCGAACCGGGGAAGCCGGGCGGAGATCTCCTCGGCCGGTGGCAGCTCGGTCGGATCCCACAAGCCGGGCATCGGTTGCACCAGCAGGCAGCGCTGACAGGTTCCCCGGATTCCGCGCCCTCTCATTGGCTGATGGCAGACCTTGCACCGTGGCTTTTCGGGAGACTTCCCACCGTCTTCTTGCCCCGAGGCACCGTTCTTTCTATCGCTCAGACGTGACATGACACTATCCAGTTAGCTTTTCCGGC
The DNA here is from genome assembly GCA_947561585.1 of Caprella mutica. Lineage (NCBI taxonomy): Eukaryota > Metazoa > Arthropoda > Malacostraca > Amphipoda > Caprellidae > Caprella > Caprella mutica. Next base: position 226,790 of record CANNZV010000887.1, read on the forward strand.
ACAACCATCACGAGAAATCGTCATAGATTTCATATGGTTCTAGAAATCGAGACAGATCGAGGCCCGGGATCACGAGGACCAAACACCTCGCCTAGTTAAGATCGTAGTACTTTGCGCGGATGCAGGATCGACACTGGAACCTTCTGTAGGTTGACTACATGGCCAACGATGAGTACTGGCATTCGAATATTGCTAGCCACCGACGAAGTCCTCGGATCTGCCGAGTTACGCCCGCCGTATCTTCGACGATGCCCCAGGCCTGGAGGTCAGTTCGAAACCGGTGAGTGCAGGGATCGAATCAAACGCCGAACTTCGCGGAGTCCAGGTGCAGCTTTGCGATGCCGACCAGCTCGAGACATCCCTCACGACACGGGTCACCACTTTAGGAATCGACTACGACGCGATCGTCTTCACGAGCGTCCGTGTTTGGGCTCTATCAAAAACACTGGCGAAGTGGATCCGCTGCGTGCGCGAGCTTCCCGACGGGCTCGTTTCGCCAAGCCGTGCCCGGGTCAACAGACTTCCCATCGTCATCGGAATGCCTCTCAACCTCCTCGGCAATGCGGCGGCTTTTGATTCGGGTGCTGCGGCGATTGAAGATGATGCTTTGGTAGAAGTGCAAGGACAGGGTGAGCAACTGGTTGAGACGGTTGCTAGAGCGGTCGGCATCTGGCAGGCGCACGCTTTGCTCGATTGCACACGTGGCCGTATCGGGATGACGCTCGGGGAAGATGGCGATATCGAACTGGATATGTTTGTGCCGCTCCCCGCCGACGAGTCCGAGT
>CANNZV010000888.1:0-131978 GCA_947561585.1 Caprella mutica
GTATTACTGTAATAGACGTAATAGCACTAATAAGCGTATTACTGTAATAGACGTATTAGCAGTAATAGACGTATTACTGTAATAGACGTAATAGCACTAATAAGCGTATTACTGTAATAGACGTATTACTGTAATGGACATATTAGCAGTAATAGACGTATTACTGTAATAGACGTAATAGCACTAATAAGCGTATTACTGTAATAGCCGTATTACTGTAATAGACGTATTACTGTAATAGACGTATTACTGTAATAGACGTATTAGCAGTAATAGACGTATTACTGTAATAGACGTATTATCAGTAATTGACGTATTACTGTAATAGACGTATTAGCAGTAATAGACGTATTACTGTAATAGACGTATTACTGTAATAGACGTATTAGCAGTAATAGACGTATTACTGTAATAGACGTATTATCAGTAATTGACGTATTAGCAATAATAGACGTATTACTGTAATAGACGTATTGGCAGTAATAGACGTATTACTGTAATAGACGTATTAGCAGTAATAGACGAATTACTGTAATAGACGTATTAGCAGTAATAGACGTATTAGCAGTAATAGACGTATTACTGTAATAGACGTATTAGCAGTAATAGACGTATTACTGTAATAGACGTATTAGCAGTAATAGACGTATTACTGTAATAGACGTATTAGCAGTAATAGACGTATTACTGTAATAGACGTAATAGCACGAATAAGCGTATTACTGTAATAGACGTATTAGCAGTAATAGACGTATTACTGTAACAGACCTATTAGCAGTATTAGACGTATTACTGTAATAGACGTATTAGCAGTAATAGACGTATTACTGTAATAGACGTATTAGCAGTAATAGACGTATTACTGTAATAGATGTAATAGCAGTAAAAGACGTATTACTGTAATAGACGTATTAGCAGTAATAGACGTATTAGCAGTAATAGACATATTACTGTAATAGACGTATTATCAGTAATTGACGTATTACTGTAATAGACGTATTAGCAGTAATAGACGTATTATCAGTAATTGACGTATTACTGTAATAGACGTATTAGCAGTAATAGACGTATTAGCAGTAATAGACGTATTACTGTAATAGACGTATTAGCAGTAATAGACGCATTACTGTAATAGACGTATTAGCAGTAATAGACGTATTACTGTAATAGACGTATTAGCAGTAATAGACGTATTACTGTAATAGACGTATTAGCAGTAATAGACGTATTACTGTAATAGACGTAATAGCACTAATAAGCGTATTACTGTAATAGACGTATTAGCAGTAATAGACGTATTACTGTAATAGACGTATTATCAGTAATTGACGTATTACTGTAATAGACGTATTAGCAGTAATAGACGTATTATCAGTAATTGACGTATTACTGTAATAGACGTATTAGCAGTAATAGACGTATTAGCAGTAATAGACGTATTACTGTAATAGACGTATTAGCAGTAATAGACGCATTACTGTAATAGACGTATTAGCAGTAATAGACGTATTACTGTAATAGACGTATTAGCAGTAATAGACGTATTACTGTAATAGACGTATTAGCAGTAATAGACGTATTACTGTAATAGACGTAATAGCACTAATAAGCGTATTACTGTAATAGACGTATTAGCAGTAATAGACGTATTACTGTAATAGACGTAATAGCACTAATAAGCGTATTACTGTAATAGACGTATTACTGTAATGGACATATTAGCAGTAATAGACGTATTACTGTAATAGACGTAATAGCACTAATAAGCGTATTACTGTAATAGCCGTATTACTGTAATAGACGTATTACTGTAATAGACGTATTACTGTAATAGACGTATTAGCAGTAATAGACGTATTACTGTAATAGACGTATTATCAGTAATTGACGTATTACTGTAATAGACGTATTAGCAGTAATAGACGTATTACTGTAATAGACGTATTACTGTAATAGACGTATTAGCAGTAATAGACGTATTACTGTAATAGACGTATTATCAGTAATTGACGTATTAGCAATAATAGACGTATTACTGTAATAGACGTATTAGCAGTAATAGACGTATTACTGTAATAGACGTATTAGCAGTAATAGACGAATTACTGTAATAGACGTATTAGCAGTAATAGACGTATTACTGTAATAGACGTATTAGCAGTAATAGACGTATTACTGTAATAGACGTATTAGCAGTAATAGACGTATTACTGTAATAGACGTATTAGCAGTAATAGACGTATTACTGTAATAGACGTATTAGCAGTAATAGACGTATTACTGTAATAGACGTAATAGCACGAATAAGCGTATTACTGTAATAGACGTATTAGCAGTAATAGACGTATTACTGTAATGGACCTATTAGCAGTATTAGACGTATTACTGTAATAGACGTATTAGCAGTAATAGACGTATTACTGTAATAGACGTAATAGCACTAATAAGCGTATTACTGTAATAGACGTATTAGCAGTATTAGACGTATTACTGTAATAGACGTATTAGCAGTAATAGACGTATTACTGTAATAGACGTATTAGCAGTAATAGACGTATTACTGTAATAGACGTATTAGCAGTAATAGACGTATTACTGTAATAGACGTATTACTGTAATAGACGTATTAGCAGTAATAGACGTATTAGCAGTAATAGACGTATTACTGTAATAGACGTATTAGCAGTAATAGACGCATTACTGTAATAGACGTATTAGCAGTAATAGACGTATTACTGTAATAGACGTATTAGCAGTAATAGACGTATTACTGTAATAGACGTATAGCAGTAATAGACGTATTACTGTAATAGACGTAATAGCAGTAATAGACGTATTACTGTGATAGAAGTATTAGCAGTAATAGACGTATTATCAGTAATAGACGTATTACTGTAATAGACGTATTATCAGTAATTGACGTATTACTGTAATAGACGTATTAGCAGTAATAGACGTATCATCAGTAATTGACGAATTACTGTAATAGACGTATTAGCAGTAATAGACGTATTAGCAGTAATAGACGTATTACTGTAATAGACGTATTAGCAGTAATAGACGCATTACTGTAATAGACGTATTAGCAGTAATAGACGTATTACTGTAATAGACGTATTAGCAGTAATAGACGTATTACTGTAATAGACGTATTAGCAGTAATAGACGTATTACTGTAATAGACGTATTAGCAGTAATAGACGTATTACTGTAATAGACGTAATAGCACAAATAAGCGTATTACTGTAATAGACGTATTAGCAGTAATAGACGTATTACTGTAATAGACGTAATAGCACTAATAAGCGTATTACTGTAATAGACGTATTACTGTAATAGACATATTAGCAGTAATAGACGTATTACTGTAATAGACGTATTAGCAGTAATAGACGTATTACTGTAATTGACGTATTAGCAGTTATAGACGTATTACTGTAATAGACGTATTAGCAGTAATAGACGTATTAGCAGTAATAGACGTATTACTGTAATAGACGTATTATCAGTAATTGACGTATTACTGTAATAGACGTATTAGCAGTAATAGGACGTATTATCAGTAATTGACGTATTACTGTAATAGACGTATTAGCAGTAATAGACGTATTAGCAGTAATAGACGTATTACTGTAATAGACGTATTAGCAGTAATAGACGCATTACTGTAATAGACGTATTAGCAGTAATAGACGTATTACTGTAATAGACGTATTAGCAGTAATAGACGTATCACTGTAATAGACGTATTAGCAGTAATAGACGTATTACTGTAATAGACGTAATAGCACTAATAAGCGTATTACTGTAATAGACGTATTAGCAGTAATAGACGTATTACTGTAATAGACGTAATAGCACTAATAAGCGTATTACTGTAATAGACGTATTACTGTAATGGACATATTAGCAGTAATAGACGTATTACTGTAATAGACGTAATAGCACTAATAAGCGTATTACTGTAATAGCCGTATTACTGTAATAGACGTATTACTGTAATAGACGTATTACTGTAATAGACGTATTAGCAGTAATAGACGTATTACTGTAATAGACGTATTATCAGTAATTGACGTATTACTGTAATAGACGTATTAGCAGTAATAGACGTATTACTGTAATAGACGTATTACTGTAATAGACGTATTAGCAGTAATAGACGTATTACTGTAATAGACGTATTATCAGTAATTGACGTATTAGCAATAATAGACGTATTACTGTAATAGACGTATTGGCAGTAATAGACGTATTACTGTAATAGACGTATTAGCAGTAATAGACGAATTACTGTAATAGACGTATTAGCAGTAATAGACGTATTACTGTAATAGACGTATTAGCAGTAATAGACGTATTACTGTAATAGACGTATTAGCAGTAATAGACGTATTACTGTAATAGACGTATTAGCAGTAATAGACGTATTACTGTAATAGACGTATTAGCAGTAATAGACGTATTACTGTAATAGACGTAATAGCACGAATAAGCGTATTACTGTAATAGACGTATTAGCAGTAATAGACGTATTACTGTAACAGACCTATTAGCAGTATTAGACGTATTACTGTAATAGACGTATTAGCAGTAATAGACGTATTACTGTAATAGACGTATTAGCAGTAATAGACGTATTACTGTAATAGATGTAATAGCAGTAAAAGACGTATTACTGTAATAGACGTATTAGCAGTAATAGACGTATTAGCAGTAATAGACGTATTACTGTAATAGACGTATTATCAGTAATTGACGTATTACTGTAATAGACGTATTAGCAGTAATAGACGTATTATCAGTAATTGACGTATTACTGTAATAGACGTATTAGCAGTAATAGACGTATTAGCAGTAATAGACGTATTACTGTAATAGACGTATTAGCAGTAATAGACGCATTACTGTAATAGACGTATTAGCAGTAATAGACGTATTACTGTAATAGACGTATTAGCAGTAATAGACGTATTACTGTAATAGACGTATTAGCAGTAATAGACGTATTACTGTAATAGACGTAATAGCACTAATAAGCGTATTACTGTAATAGACGTATTAGCAGTAATAGACGTATTACTGTAATAGACGTAATAGCACTAATAAGCGTATTACTGTAATAGACGTATTACTGTAATGGACATATTAGCAGTAATAGACGTATTACTGTAATAGACGTAATAGCACTAATAAGCGTATTACTGTAATAGCCGTATTACTGTAATAGACGTATTACTGTAATAGACGTATTACTGTAATAGACGTATTAGCAGTAATAGACGTATTACTGTAATAGACGTATTATCAGTAATTGACGTATTACTGTAATAGACGTATTAGCAGTAATAGACGTATTACTGTAATAGACGTATTACTGTAATAGACGTATTAGCAGTAATAGACGTATTACTGTAATAGACGTATTATCAGTAATTGACGTATTAGCAATAATAGACGTATTACTGTAATAGACGTATTAGCAGTAATAGACGCATTACTGTAATAGACGTATTAGCAGTAATAGACGTATTACTGTAATAGACGTATTAGCAGTAATAGATGTATTACTGTAATATACGTATTACTGTAATAGACGTATTAGCTGTAATAGACGTATTAGCAGTAATAGACGTATTACTGTAATAGACGTATTAGCAGTAATAGACGTATTACTGTAATAGACGTATTAGCAGTAATAGACGTATTACTGTAATAGACGTATTATCAGTAATTGACGTATTACTGTAATAGACGTATTAGCAGTAATAGACGTATTACTGTAATAGACGTATTAGCAGTAATAGACGTATTAGCAGTAATAGACGTATTACTGTAATAGACGTATTAGCAGTAATAGACGTATTACTGTAATAGACGTATTACTGTAATAGACGTATTAGCAGTAATAGACGTATTACTGTAATAGACGTATTAGCAGTAATAGACGTATTACTGTAATAGACGTATTAGCAGTAATAGACGTATTACTGTAATAGACGTATTATCAGTAATTGACGTATTACTGTAATAGACGTATTAGCAGTAATAGACGTATTACTGTAATAGACGTATTAGCAGTAATAGACGTATTACTGTAATAGACGTATTATCAGTAATTGACGTATTACTGTAATAGACGTATTAGCAGTAATAGACGTATTAGCAGTAATAGACGTATTACTGTAATAGACGTATTAGCAGTAATAGACGTATTACTGTAATAGATGTATTAGCAGTAATAGACGTATTACTGTAATAGACGTATCAGCAGTAATAGACGTATTACTGTAATAGACGTATTAGCAGTAAAAGACGTATTACTGTAATAGACGTATTAGCAGTAATAGACGTATTACTGTAATAGACGTATTAGCAGTAATAGACGTATTACTGTAATAGACGTATTACTGTAATAGACGTATTAGCAGTAATAGACGTATTACTGTAATAGACGTATTAGCAGTAATAGACGTATTACTGTAATAGACGTAATAGCAGTAATAGACGTATTAGCAGTAATAGACGTATTACTGTAATAGACGTAATAGCAGTAATAGACGTATTAGCAGTAATTGACGTATTCTCTACAACTGTAATAATTTGATAAACTCTTCAACCAATGAGTTTAAAACTCTAATGAGTATATCACTGCTGGCCCTGGGCATGGATATCATGTAGCACGACTACAAAAAGAACTAAAACCTTCTTTCAATTTTTAGAAGGAAATTTAAATAGTTTATAATGTTTTTACTTTTATTAATATATCCTTTGTACAATAAGTATAGAGGTGTTTTTAATTATACATGTAACAAGAAAAGCCTCTCTAAGCTTAAATATATTTCCTGCCTTTTGTATATTTGTAAATTATTATTATTCAAGTGTATATTTTTAAACGTATTCTTTCATAAAATATTATTTTGCTTGCATTTTTGCTCAGTGAAGTGCACTATGTGAATAATTTAATACAAATATTCTCTGTGAATGTATCTAATTCAAAACAATTAACAGTTTTGCTAGATGTTATAAATTCTATCTCTTTTTTTTTTTTCTTTGAGTGTTTCATTTCAATTGAAATGATTATTCTGAAACATCTTTATATCGTTATTATAATTTTAATAATTTCAGCATGAGACTGTAATGGGTCGTCAAACAATAATGACTTTTTAAGGTAATATGACTGTCAATGATGACTTTTCATGGTAATGTGACAGTCAATGATGACTTTTCATGGTAAAATGACAGTCAATGAAGACTTTTCATGGTAATATGACAGTCAATGATGACTTTTCAAAGTAATATGATATTCATTTAAGATTTTTCTTGGTAATATGACTGTCAATGATGACTTTTCAAAGTAATATGACAGTCAATGATGACTTTTCATGGTAAAATAACAGTCAATGATGACTCATCATGGTAATGTGACGTAATATGATGACTTTTGACCATGACATGATAATCAATGATGACTCATCATGGTAAAATGACAGTCAATTATGACTTTTCATGATAATATGATAGTCAATGATGAATTTTCACGGTTTTTTCATGTCAAATGACAGGAATAATATCTCTTCTACATCTCCAATCATTTTTTTATTTTTCAGTAACCATTATTTACTGTATATTTTAATGATGCTATCAAGCACCCAGTGACGTCTCAGAGTATTCAATGTATCGCTATCTTTTCTTTCACTGATGACTCTGCAAATAGAAGCGTATGACTTTTCTCCGTAGGTTTTTCATCCATTAACATAATTGCTGGAGCTCACTTAGAGCTTTAATGTACACATCATTATACACGAAACTCATAACTCTGTTCAACATAGCGCATAAAAATAACCTCATTAATATGCAGAGCATTAGTTAAAATGTTCATTATTATTTAAATGAAAAAAATACGTTTTACTGCAATTTACTAAAAGAGACGTGTTATTTAACATGAAAAGATTCAAGCAGAATATATTTTATATTTTATTCATTTCAACTTATTTATAATTATACAGCAAGACAAAGTGTAATATAATATTTGCAAACATTCTAATATATGAAATAAAATCATTTTAAATTGTTCTTTTAAATTAATATAAGTAACTTAAAAGTACGTATTAATTAAATAATAATTGTTCAATTTTACTCATAAAGTTGAATTAGACATTATTTGTTACGGAAAATATTGTAATATTTACCATAATAAAGTTAGTTATAATGTAAGGGTATGAATAGGTAAATGAATATGTCATCATGAGTTATAATTGAATATATAAACAAAATACGCAAAAAATAATTTAAATGTATCATTATGTGGATAAATTCTATTTAAATACATCAATATGTACATTCCACTTAAATACAACAATATGTACATTTCAGGTTGCTTTCATGTTTCTGTTTTGATAGCATCAAAAGATAAGAGATAGCGTATCAATTTACCAAGTGATTTGATACATCAATTAATTACAAAGCGTAGTTACAATAGATTGTACGTATTTCAAATTCATCGACCAATTAAATTAAATCATAAAATAAATTAAAAGGGAAAATAATTGGACATTGATATTATTGTTTGGACTTGACAATTAATTTAATTAGCTAAGTTCGAAAACTATTCATCCATATGAACAGTACCTGTATTTGAAGTATTATCTACCTGATTATTAATTAATCATCTTAATAAATTGATAGTAAAGAACATCCTTTTGTAATTCAATTATTTTTTGATCGCTCATCAGCTCATCTGATGCGTTAGTAGAAAAGGTATTACCTTGGGAGGGATCTTTAGTTTTTACCTTTGCATCTTCATGAAAAAGCCATAATGAAGATGAATTCGGTGGTAAGGAAGATTGGTGGATGTTACAGGGGTGATTATCTTTTACCCCCACCCAACCCCAACCCCCTCGTTCAAAGAGTTGGGGGAACTTGGTGAAACTTTGTGAAATAAATGAGGGGAGATGCTTGAAAAACTCTTGAAAAATATTACTTGGAAGGAGAAGAAGAGGAACTTTGTTGGCTGGAGATACTGATTAACAATCTCTGGAATTGGCTCGATGTTAGAGGAAGCTGGCTTGATAAGCCTAATTACAGCGACAAAGAAATGGGTACAGCGACAAAGAAATGGGTACAGCGCATAAGAAATAGGTACAGTGCCTAACAAATATAGGTACAACGCCCAAGGAATAGGTACAGCGCATAAGAAATAGTTACAGCGAATAAGAAATAGGTACAGTGCCTAAGAAATAGGTACAGCGCCTAAGAAATGTAGGTACAGCGCCTATGAAATGTAGGTACAGCGCCTAAGAAATGTAGGTACAGCGCCTAAGAAATAGGTACAGCGAATAAGAAATAGGTACAGCTCCTAAGAAATAGGTACAGCGCCTACGAAATGTAGGTACAGTGCCTACGAAATGTATAGGTACAGCGCCTAATAAATAGGCACAGCGCCTAAGAAATGGGTACAGCCAATAAGAAATAGGTACAGCGCTTAAGAAAAGTAGGTACAGCGCTTAAGAATAGGTACAGCGACTAACAAATGGGTACAGCGACTAACAAATAGTTACAGCGAATAAGAAATAGGTACATCGCCTAAGAAATAGTTACAGCGAATAAGAAATAGGTACATCGCCTAAGAAATAGGTACAGCGCCTAAGAAATAAGTAGTTTATTGGCCTGCCTAACTATGTAATGGATATCTTATGGCCTTATTTGCTGCACTAAATAATGAACAGTGATTATAATGGTTATCGGTTTCTTAAGGGAGAATGTGGATGAAATAATATAATAACATTCTTTTTCATTAGATAAAATATTTTTCAACATGGCTTTTATTGCACGCTCCCTGAAAATAAACTGTGTTCACGTTACAATTCTGTTCTATCATCACAACCAATAACTCAACCAACATAATAAATATATTAATATACATTTGCATATTAAAATAGAATTTTTTATCAGGCCGAAAGTCATGCATAAAATCTGCATTGGCAAAGTAGACTTGCAGTGAATATTTCATCATAGCCGAGACATTAGCTTCAGTGAAAGGGTTTATCCTAATTCCTTTCTCTCTGACTATGCGTAGCGCAACATTACTGCTGGCTATTGTATGTAGTTGTCCCAGGTTGAACCCGATATCTATTCACATTAGCCGAAACAGTTCTAATGACTCCACTCCGTGCTGGGAATCTGAAAGAACTAAAGGAGATGATTTGGAACACAGAACATGTGGGAATTTGACCTGGGATTGGGTGCGTATATATGCTAATTGGCTTGATATCGGGGAAATAATGGAGTGATATCGTTATGATACTTTCGACATACTATTGAGGCGATGTTTAGAGCGTATATAAAGTCTTTGGACAAATTTAAATGTGATTTATCCGTAAATAAGTATTATAACTGTAAGACATTGCAGAATATATTTGAACATTCATACATAATTTCATTCAATGTGTTCACCTCTGGCCTGAATTACAAGCTCAAGTTTGCTACGGAAACTCTCCGCCGCTTTACGCATGATTTCTTGAGGTTACGCTTCAGAGCTGCTATATTGACCCATGAGAAGAAGAACAGGCATTTGCTTCCAAAAGGGACCAAACATAAAAGTACATTGTTTTCAGCTGTGATGATGGCCAAACCTCTTTGCACCAAAAACATAGAAAGTGGACATGTTTGACAATGTTCCGACTTGTTAGAAAGTGAACGACTTGTTTTTGAAGTTTATTTTGACTTCATGAATTGCAAAGGTCAAAATCAACCCAATGAACGAATATGTGTTCAATTAATGCGAAGGGAGACTTCCATGTTCTTGAAATACCAACCCACACCATGACAGAAGAAGGTTTTTTAACGTCCGAAACCCGTTCTTACAGAGTCAGGAAGGTTTGCAGATGGTTTTGCTAACACTCTGTCCATTTGTCGTCTATAAATTGACTCGCCAGTGAACTCTTTTCATTAGAGAAAATGATCTCGTCCGTGTCCGTACTTTCCTTCAACTGGTTAAGTAAGAACTTCATTTGTGCCATGGTCTCTTTTGTTTTTGAGGTGCTCTGTCTGGTCTTCGAATTTCTGATAAGTTTGCATTTTGAATGGTGACAACTTCAAATCTGTCTTTTTAAAGTTTCTCATTGTATTATCCGTTCTCACTTACATGCAATTCACGGGCCATTATCCTCATGGATCTCTTCGGTTTCGCCGGACTCGGGCTCTGACAGCATTAACGACTTTTGGCGTTCGAGAGGATATGGGTCTTCCACTTCGATGACAATCTTCAGTACTTTTGATTTTTTGAAGCCTCCTAATAGTGCAGTAAATATTCAATCTTGGTTCTTTAAGAATCATTACAATCTAATAGTTTGTCTTCCCCTCGCGATGTAGCTTAATAAAGGCTGCACGTTTACCACACATACTTGGTATTGAATTATGTTAAACAAATGATAAAATTCTGTAAAATGAGGCTTGTTATATTTCATAACATTGAAAACTTAGCGCATATAGGTATTTTTTTACAGTCTCAAATTCTATGTTGTCCAAGGACTTTGTTTTGGAGCAAGGTGAGTTTGCTTGAGTGAATCTTTATCAGGAACAAATTGACGAATAAGATTTTTGACATCTTGTATTTTTTGGACATTTCGTCAGTCATAGATGACAACTTTAGTTAAGATGTAGAAAATATCTACCTAATTAGAGAAAAGTTAAATTAAATTTCATTCTCGACATTTAAAGAAAATTATACATAAATAAAAAATAAAAAAATTAAAGTTTATTTTATTCTTTTCAATAGATATTTCTATGGAAAACTGTTCAGATACAAAGATAATAAGTGTAAATAAACAACATTATCTAATTTTTAATAAAAGCTAGGTAATTATATACTAATATTTTTTATGTTTCTTCATTTTCTCTTTCACTTAATTTTCTCTTTAAATATTATGAATGAATTTAAATTTTATCTACTCTCTAATTTTGTAGAATTTATTTTTTATGTAATTGTTGAAAATATCATCAGTGTATGACGACACGTTATAAATACAGAAGGAGTCCAAAATTGGTCCGTCAAATCTTGTTCCCGATAAATGGGTTTAATATTGAGTGGTCACACTACTTGTATCACATTGGGGCGATATTAGGAGTGTTTAATATAGCCATTATATTGGGGTAATATTGGGAGAACATTGCATGTAATGGCAAGCATATTTGTAGCTTATTATAATTGGCTGTGTAATTGTATTGCAAAATATACCACTTATATATTCCCTATAAAAGACCCACATACATAATTATTAGAGAGACTTTACTTACACTTATAAAGAAATTATCTTCAGATGAACATCCAAATTAAATAGAATATCTCTTTCTTTTCCCTGATATAATGCAATATTGACTGCAACAGCTAGTGAATAAGAGCAATAATAACTAATATTGCATTAGCTGAGGGGAAGCTTGTCACTTCACTATTGCTAGAGGTTATATTTTCTCCATAGAAACACCCACAGACAGAATTATTAGTGAGTCCTAACTTGATTACTAGTGTCACCGTATGGACACACAAGGGACCTGACTACCTGCCAAATAACACAAACTTACCTGTGCTATCTGTAGAGCCATATTCTTTTACCATATCGCTCATTTGCAAGAATAACATCATAAACACAAAAAAAGTATATTTGAGTTATCCAGTACCCATATAGACATATAAATCTAAAATACTGATTTTATAGGAAAAAGTTTAGGAAAGTACCAAAATGCCTCTCCTGAAAAATATCTTTTTTTTAGAGCTATGACAGTGTTCTCGCAAATTAGCGATATCATGTATCTAGGTGCATGTTCTTCTCACTAATTTGGTATAGTGAATATAGAAGTCAATCAATTGAGTGGTGAATGGAAATGAATATACTGTCATTTATTCACTCTAGGTAGCTAGTCAATAGAGGGTACAGACAAGAGTAGCAATTTACAATAATTGCTAGATTAAATTAATCAATTACAGTGATTGCCTTTCAGTTATTATTCATAGCTAACTTTCAGTTAGAATAAAAAACAATTGGTATGATGGAAAATAGTGAATCTGGAACTTATTTATTTTATTTATAGTTTTTATTCATTTATTTAATCTTTGAGATATTTTTAAATTTATTAACCTTTTTGCCCACCAATTATGTAATGATAATCTGTAAATAATCATGGAAATAATTTTCACAGGATTTAAGTTTTTCTTTTATTTTCTCGCATATTACTGAATAAATTCTTGATATAAACACAAAATCTCCATTTCTCTCTCTACACTTAAGACCCAAATTAATTATTTGCCAAATTGACAAAACACGGAAAGAAACCAAAGAATTCAATTAAAAGACCAATTAAAGGTTTTAACATTTAAGTCAGAGTTTTAGCAATGCAGACAACTTTAAATACTTAATGAACTAAAACCATTTTCAGACCGAACTCTGCTTCCTGTATTTGTTCCTCGAATGATTCAGAAAGTATATATGGAATATTCGAGATTATTCTACAGATTGGAAGGTTGACATAATAAATATTTGCAGTTTATTGGTTTCGCCAGAGTTAATATTAATTTTTTTTAAAGAATATTTCGATTGGATAAATATTTTTAGAAAAAAATGTGCATAAACCTGAGCATCAAACAGTTTGAAATAAGTAATGATGTCTAAATATTCTCTAACGATAGTACATTGCACTAGAAACTCTATGAGTCATCTTTACTTCTAAATATTGCAGTTAAATAATATGAAATCTCTAAGATTTTAGAGAAATTATAATACTAAAATATAGTACTATAAGAATATTAAAGAATATAAAAATATATTACATAGAATCAATGTTGGCATAAGAATAGTTTTAAATTTCGATATCAGTGATCATTTGGTATTCTGAATCATCGCAGTAAAATTTTCTTTTTTAATTGTTGAAACATTGAATCCAATTACAGTAACAAGCAGTAATGTTCTTTTAAAAAGTATTAGAAGATACCAAAAATCATAGTAGGATATATACAAGAAAAAAGAAATATATAGTTAGCAAATGTCAAGCCTGTACGAAGAAAAATCTTTTTAGGCAATAAGAAATAATGTGATTTTTTTTAAATCATACAAAAAAATGGTGAATTTTTTTTGAAGCTAACAGCTTTATATTCTTAAATCTATATATTAACACGTTCCCAGAGTATTGACCAACCGGTGGGTCAACACGCATTTTTAACATACAAAAAATAAATAGTTTCTTAATGATTTATCAATGGATCAGCATTTTTATTAAATAATAAAACTATAACCGTATATTACAAAAAGAAAATACTCCATAGCTTCCAACACGATGTATCACACAGCACTATCTAAATAAACCAGAAAATTCTTTCGCGGGGAAAATGCATAAGCAACATTGGTTAAAAGATAGATGGCATTGGTAAGTAATTATTTTGTCTGCAGTACGTTCTATATTTCTGTTTGGTCATTTGAGTTTTTTAGAATAATTTTGGATAGCCAAAATACAAAATAATTACAACCAATACCATCTATTTTCTAACCAATATTGCTTAATAAATGAACAGCAGCACAGTTTCAGCAAATCTATTTATGTATAAGAATCTATAATGCAGCTCTACAGTATTTTCTTAATGAAAGTTATCGATAGGAATTCATTTCAGCTGGTAATGTATCCATTGATTAATGAATTGGTAAATAAATGTATTGAAAAGAAGAAAAAAGATTGGATGAAGTCCTAATTCTAGATACTCTCATTGTGAAGAGAAAGTCTTTGTACACTTTCATTTGTCTTCCCAATCTTCTTCTTGTTGTGTTGGAAGGCAGGAAGAAAGAGAGGAGACTAATGTTACTGATGAAGACAAATGGGGTATTTCCAGGACTGGTGAACCAGCGACACTCATCAGCCTCAGGAAGCAAAACATTCTATAATGTCATCTGTTAACGAGCAGGAATGTGGCCCTTCCTTTCAGCTCATACAAAAATCATATAGAGTACTTTTGGAAGAAAGGGGATTCTGGTGATTGCTAACCTTTCCTTGATTAACCGTTCGCGAGGTTCATAATCAGCATATCATCCACTACGGTAAATATTGATAATACTTCGTAAAACACCAAATATTTAGGCATTATTATCGGGTATTAAGACGACAGGTTATCTTTTTATCATCGATTATAATTGCCCATCGAATACCGATGAACGGATTTTTTTCGACAAGGTACTCATCTAAAGATATTAAGCAAATAAAGCCATTGTCTTTCGAATAAACTTCAATGGCAAACTTTGATGAAAAGAAAGAAAAAGATGCGCTTTATCACGTGATTTTTCTCATCAATTAATTTTCCGCTTCCTTTCAAATCTCAGTTGAATCAAATATTCGTCTTTTCACGATAGAATATCCAATGATTACATTGAAGATTGAACATCACTGTATCTCTGCTGCTTAATCTTGCACAAAATTAATGCAATAGGAAGTATAAAAGCAAACTTTTCTTCCGAAGTGATTCATTATGAACACATAATTGTTACTACAGAGGAAGTTAATTGTTCAGCATTTTAATCATTCAACTTCATTTGCATCAGGAAATTAGAGCAATCATTCAAAAGAAATTTTACAATCATCCAAAAGTTTCTTCAATTCCCTTAAGTTCCTCAATGTTACCTCATTGTCCACAAAACTTCTTCAATACCTCCATGTTACCTCATTGTCCACAAAACTTCTTCAATACCTCCATGTTACCTCATTGTCCACAAAACTTCTTCAATACCTCCATGTTACCTCATTGTCCACAAAACTTCTTCAATACCTCCATGTTACCTCATTGTCCACAAAGCTTCTTCAATACCTCCATGTTACCTCATTGTCCACAAAACTTCTTCAATACCTCCATGTTACCTCATTGTCCATAAAGCTTCTTCAATACCTCCATGTTACCTCATTGTCCACAAAACTTCTTCAATACCTCCATGTTACCTCATTGTCCACAAAACTTCTTCAATACCTCCATGTTACCTCATTGTCCACAAAGCTTCTTCAATACCTCCATGTTACCTCATTGTCCACAAAACTTCTTCAATACCTCCATGTTACCTCATTGTCCACAAAACTTCTTCAATACCTCCATGTTACCTCATTGTCCACAAAACTTCTACAATACCTCCATGTTACCTCATTGTCCACAAAGCTTCTTCAATACCTCCATGTTACCTCATTGTCCACAAAGCTTCTTCAATACCTCCATGTTACCTCATTGCCCACAAAGCTTCTTCAATACCTCCATGTTACCTCATTGCCCACAAAGCTTCTTCAATACCTCCATGTTACCTCATTGTCCACAAAACTTCTTCAATACCTCCATGTTACCTCATTTCCCACAAGTTTTGTCGAATAGCTCATTAACTATTTGGCTCTCGTAGTCCGTAAGAGGATTTCAAAGGACTGTACGCAGGACTCAGCTCGTTAGGTTGACTGTAAGTCCTTCACTCAATTCTACTGGTGGTCCTCTAGGTCTATTTTGGTTCTCTCAGAAGATTTCCTCCATTCTTCTGTTCCTGACTTTGATGTTAGAAACAAAGGCACAGGAAGAGTAGACGTTGATTCACGAGGCTGAGAAAGACGTCAAAAGATTCCTCGCAGAATATTATGAATGCTAATTTCTTTGAGATGAAATATTTGATTTCAAATCAAGTCACTCGAATTTTTATGCTCCCGAATGAATTATAGCTTATTATATTTCAAAATGCACAAAATTAATGGGAAATTAAATTTATAGAGGTAAAATTTCTTACACTGAGATTTCTTACATTACACATTTAAATTATAACACTTTTTAAAATGCAATAATTTCATTTCAGGATAACCGGACGTTTCGTTAACGGACATTTCGTTTCTAGGACGATTCGTTACCAGATATTCCATTTTTGTTTTTAAAAGCGGGAACGATATTTTTTAATAGGTTACAAACTAAAATTTATGCAAATCCCATACATTGTAAATTTATACTATTAATTATAAGGTTTAACATACATTTTATTCGTCTGTTAAGTATCTGTTTATACATTGATTATAATCAGAAGTATTACAATTAGCAATCATCACTTAATTTCGTTGATTAGAAAAAATGGAAGTGAAAATATCATGGATTCCACTCAATATAGAAGTTAAAAAAACAAAAATATTATTTTATTTTCTTCACATGATTGAAAATGTGGTTCAGTCCGAGAAATCGGAGCTTGCTTTACTGCCTATATTGGAAAAATATTTTGTGTTTGATAATTCCGAAAATGTTTTAACGTTCGCGAAGATAATAAATATTTTCGATCATGAAAGAAAAGACTGTTATATCTTAACATTTTAACTCAATATTTTAATTCTCAAATGCTATTTTCTAAAATGATCGAAAATTTTCGGCAATAATTGCGGTAAAAAAAATTATAAGGTAAGAAAATTTAATACATATAAAAATTTATATACATAGATATTGTATGGAATTGGTATAATTTATTGTCTATCACTCATTTCAAATGAAAAATCGTTCGTCATTGACCAAAATTCTAGTAACGAATCGTCCTAGTATTGAAACGTACGGGTACGAAACGTCCGGTAACAAAACGTCCAGTAACGAAACGTCCAAACACCAAATTTGAATTCGAATTTTTCCTCAAATTATTTTCTAGATCATCAAATATCACACAACAATAGTCACAAACTTATAAATATGAGATTTCATGATAATGGCCTACATTTTATCACTAGAATCCAGTCCAAGGCATTTGGCACATTCTACTACGAATAGCTATATCCTGTCTTTAATTTTGCTTGTGTCAGCAATTCGACGAAATGAGGCGAATGTTCACACAGGAACGGGAAGACCTTATTTGCCCCATAAAAATAAATTGATCGAACTAAAAGGATTAATATAGAACAATATGTATGATATTATTTCGTATATAACATTGGCACATAATAGCATATTATTTATCAAAATTCCTTTTTCAAAATAGATGAAATGAAAATCTATAAAAGTCGACCAGTGATGTTTAAAATCTTGAAATATAAAACAGTACCTACCTAAAAATCTACCTACGTCACTGGTCTCATACATTTTAGTTGTAGAGATAATATCAAATATGATAAAGGTTAAAACAATATGTCATGAGTAACTTTTTCACTACCGAGTCTTCCATTAACATTGTAGATATACTCAATAGAATAGCCACTCCTTTATCAGTTGACGTGACTTGCCAAAATAACACGGTAGGTACTGTAGATCGCAATTCAATTCATCATAACTAAAGTGAGTAATGAAATTATCTTGAAGTTAAAGGTCTCTTTATTCTCACTCAAAACACCTGATACGATAAAGGCAATAAAATTATCATACTTAAGCACACTTCTAAAGTGTTTGAACTTGAAATTAAGCAATCACATTAAGTATGTTTCAATTACCATATCTAAATGGAGAAAGATAGTTCTAGAACTAAATATATGAGGTGATAGTTAATTGTTATTATATGTATTTCAACTTATTTCCTCTCTAAATACAATAAATGCTAGCTTTCATGCCAAGGAAATACACAAATATATACAGAGACTATCTGCAGAAAATACAGTGCGAGAATATATTCTCATTTCTACTTAGGAGAACGTTATTGCACTCAGACACACACAGTTCTCAGTAAGTGGGTGTTAACGTAGGTAATGAACCAATCTGACATTTTGAATTTTCTAATTGACTTCCACTGTCCGAGTAATGCGAGTGTCCAGTACTGCGACATTCAAGCCATGAAATTCAATAGGGTAAGTTATGAATTATCAGTCAGTTACACATCTTCAGTAATAAAAGAAAAAACGATGTAATAATTCATTCTATTTACCTTCGCAGAATGCAGGAAGGTCATATTTTCATCGAAATTTATTTATTTATATATTTATTTATTTATTTATCATCTTGTTGTTCGATTAACTGAAGACTCAAAATGTATTGAACCATATTGCATGAAACTTGGTGGGACAATTAGTCAATGTACAGGAACCACCATTTTGTTAGATTTTGGGAGCGATCGGGTCAAAGGTCAAAGATCAAGGTCATGCATTTGTAACTCAATAACTCCAAAAGTATTCAACCAAATTGTCTGAAATTTGATGGGACGATTCATCAATGTCCAGGAACGATCTTGTAGAATTTTGGAAGCGATCCGATCAAAGGTCAAGGTCAAGGTCATTTATAACTCGATAACTCAAAAAGTATTGTACCATATTGCATGAAACTTGGTGAGACGATTGGTTATTATCAAGTGAGCAGCTTCTTGAATTTTGGGAGAGAACGGACAAAGCGGAGGCGAAGGTATGCGATCTACGAATGCACATAATCTAGTTGATATATAGGATACCTGCAGACGTGATGGATATCAATAAAAATAAAAATTTAATGAGGATTATTTATTATCACCTTTTCTTATGTGACCGAAGATGTGAAACCGACCGCTAATTTGTAACTTGACCTATATAGTTAAATATTTTTTAGCAAGACAAATAAGAATTAGTATTATAATGTATTGCAATAATTCACTAATTCAGTATACCTAATGGCCCTGTGTTCGACATTTAAACATTAAGATCATCATAATTAAATACAAATGATAGTCATTACAGACCCAGTCTATATATCAAATACGGTTCTAGGTAAATTGCTCGAAAACAATTGCTCGAAAAACAATTGCTCGAAAACAATTGCTCGAAAAACAATTGCTCGAATGAACAATTGCTCGAAAGAACAATTGCTCGAAAGACAATTGCTCGAAAAACAATTGCTCGAACGAACAATTGCTCGAATGAACAATTGCTCGAATTATTAAATTGCTCGAATGAACAAAATTGCTCGAATTATAAAATTGCACAGTTTTCGATTTTATAAAAGTCAGTTATTCATGAAGTGGAGCTGCACCTAACAATCCTTGTTTCTTTTTAGTAATTGATCATTAATCATTCTATAAATGATTTTAATTATAACTCATTCTGCATATAATCTATTTATAAACCGTTTGTGTCATCTCGTATGTAACATGTGAATTGGAATCATGTGGTGAATCACTACTATTCATGTTTTTTTATCATAAAACCTGAAAATTTATTTATTACTAGCCTATTTGTATGTGGCACCTCAATCGGTGAAATTTCTCAAAGTTATGAAAGAGTTTTAATAAATCTACAAATTTTTTCGGGTTTTATAATAAAAAAAATGAATAGTAGTGATTTCTCCACATGATTCCAATTCATATTTTACACACGAGATGACACAAACGGTCTAAGAAAATAGATTATGCAGAATGAGTATTGATTAAAATCATTTATAGAATGATTACTGCACAGAGAAAAAAGTATACTCATATCTAATGGGTCATCAATTTATGCTTTGAATCAATTTATTACGTGATTTGGTTGGACTTTATTCATGTTTTCATGTGTGTTAAAACAACTATGACGTGGTGTGTCATCAAACATTAGTTAATTCAATTCATTTTATAGATTGAATCAGCTTACTATGAGAGTTAAAAGTTACCTTTTTGAAAATTTTACTATGACAGAGTGTATTGTAGTAACTCACAAAGATTGTTAATTCAATGTATCTGGTGTATAAATTAACTTACTATGCGAGTTGGCGCTACTTTTTTTAAGTTTAGGAGTGAGTGAAAACGACTGATTTGTTTTAACCCACGTAAATTTTACTACTTTTAAGTAGTACCTGCAACTCACCACGTAGGTAGGTGCAAAAATAACCCATTCATATGAGTCAAAAAAAAAATCAAATTTGATTTAATTCAACTAATCCTTTTTCTGTGTGTGATCAATTACTAAAAAGAAACAAGGATTGTTAGGTGCAGCTCCACTTCATAAATAACTGACTTTTATAAAATCGAAAACTGTGCAATTTTATAATTCGAGCAATTTTGTTCATTCGAGCAATTTGATAATTCGAGCAATTGTTCATTCGAGCAATTGTTCGTTCGAGCAATTGTTTTTCGAGCAATTGTTTTTCGAGCAATTGTTCTCTCGAGCAATTGTTCATTCGAGCAATTGTTTTTCGAGCAATTGTTTTCGAGCAATTGTCTTTCGAGCAATTGTTTTCGAGCAATTTACCGGCTACCATCAAATACTAATACTGTAATACATTATATAATTGAATAAATCTTAATAATGTATGTGGCACGCAATGTATAATTTACATAAATTATACATTAAATCAATAGAAATGTTGGTCTAGATATTTAGGAATTAAATAATATCATGTATGCAATTGCGCATGGAATCATTAATAAGTAGATTGATAATTTATGATGGCTAGTTCATATTCCAATTGAAATCAAATTGAGTATAATAAATTATGTGTTCTATATTATATTAGCTTAAAATGTTATGTTCACATGATGTTATTAGAATTAAGTAATGTTTTCAAATTAATTTTCCTCATAAATAATCTTAAACATTTCAATATATATAATCAATATGATAAAAAGCAAAGACATAAAGTACAACCCTGAGGAACACCTGCATTCACAACTTGAAACTTTAGTCTTTTCGATAGAAAAAGAGCATGCCACATATACGAAGTATTTTCAGAATTATGGGAACATTCTTTTCTATTTATATATACGATTTCGAAGATTGCAATTCAAAGGTGAATTCTCAGCAAGCTATACAGTTTTCCATTTAATCATCCTTATTATGAACTACAGCTTTCATTATATAGGAACAAATGCATCACAAATGGCTAGTATCTGCTTTTGTGGATTTGCTTCCTATTTCACTTGCAATTTTGATATAAGGGATTCGAACGAAGTGTAGAAGTATCTGAGACTTCTCTCCGAAACTGACAAGACAGAAAAGTTCAACTGTCCATTTGATGTCTCGTCACAATCCTACACTCGACTGGACTTTGGTAACTCCAAACTAGATTATTCTATTGGTTCACAACTTGCTGAATGTCAATTTCTTCTCATCCATGAACATTAAGTTAGTGAGCCTGTTTTCAGTTATCTCATTCTGGATGTGACGACTTCCTTCAGCTCTCATTCTTTAACACCAGCAGCTCTGCAGCCAATTTACGATGAGATCGAAGTAGGTTTCGACTCAACTTATCCAGCATGTTTTTGATCAATTTTTTGACCGTTCTCTGAACCAGATTGAACCAGACTCCTCGAACTTCTAAAAAAAATTATACTGTTGAATGACTATTTATTAACTTCGCAATTGATGAATTAGTCTCACCTTCTTTGTGTAGCTCGATTGATAAATTTCAATCTACAGCCATGATACAAAGAATAAATTTGGAATTTTAATGCCTTTTAATAGGAAAATTTAGTGTTTGAAGTAAAATATGGAACTATTCCTAGAATATTTGTCCAAATGCTTTGAATTCCATACAAATACATATGAGCTCTATATGAAAATACATGCAAAATTTCGATAATGTGTGTTTTGTACTTTTTATGAAATTAAAGATTTAGATAACTTGTTTTTGCCTACCCTTATATTTTGTGCGCTACTGTATTAGATATTAATAATTAGAAGTCTAACATAAAAAGATTGATAAAATGCAGCAGAAGTGAGCTTATTGACACATGAGTGCCAGTAATGAGTATTGCAACACACTGAGTGTCAGTAATGAGTATTGGCACACACTGAGTGCCAGTAATGAGTATTGCAACACACTGAGTGTCAGTAATAAGTATTGCGACTCACTGAGTGCCAGTAATGAGTGTCAGTAATGAGTATTGGCACACACTGAGTGTCAGTAATGAGTATTGGCACACACTGAGTGCCAGTAATGAGTATTGCGACACACTGAGTGCCAGTAATGAGTGTCAGTAATGAGTATTGCAACACACTGAGTGTCAGTAATGAGTATTGGCACACACTGAGTGTCAGTAATGAGTATTGCGTCACACTGAGTGCCAGTAATGAGTATTGCGACACACTGAGTGTCAGTAATGAGTATTGCGACACACTGAGTGTCAGTAATGAGTATTGCGACACACTGAGTGTCAGTAATGAGTATTGGCACACACTGAGTGCTGTAATGGTCACAAGTACGGTACTCATAAATTGTACCATCAGTGCTCATTAGTGCCTGGGTACTCATTAAGTTGCTTCACCAATCAATAGTCACTCCTTGCAGTTCATACTGAGGTCTATTTACTCCAATTACTCAGGAGAGACTTAGCCCACTGTAATTAGTGACTGGGAGGCGGTGTGCATTGGTGCACAGTGCATTGGCATAGTGTACCAGTGCACACTGTACCAATGCACACTGTACAAATGCACACTGTATAAATGCACATTGTATAAATGCACACTGTACTAATGCAAACTGTCCAGATTACAGTGCACAGTCTCTCTCTCTCTCTCTAAGTGTTCGCACCAAATTATTTCATTTAAAGGTGCTACTCATTCATTTTTTTCTCGTTTATCTTTCACCTTCAAGGTTTTTACTCCACAATGTATAATTAGGAAAAGTAATAATGGACTAGTTAATTTAGGGGTAAATTGACACTATCACGGTGAAGTAAAGTCTGTCATTTTATGGTTAAATGTAATGAAGATTATTCTAATTTGTTTTATCCATTTATTAATATTCAAGTAGGTTCAATTAATCATAATTTTATTATAATATTTTTCGATAATGACACTGAAAATATTATGAAAGTTAGTAAAATGTATTTTAATATGAATATTGAAATTAATTTGTAATAATTTCATGCAATGAATAAAATTTATAATACATTACAAAATTTAATTTACCAATTGCCATCTAAAATTTGATTTGATATAATTTTATTACTGCAAATATTGAAAACATAATCTTGTTGAGTTATTTTGTGAAGTACTATTATTCTTGAGTTCTTTAATCAAGTAATGATATTTGTCTTATTTCCCTCTAGGCTACTAGAGGGAAATAAGACAAGTAGAACTCCTTCTTCACAACATTATCTATTGAAGATAAGATACAGAGTTGAAGTCTATGCCCAGAGCCTCAGATGCACAATTGAGTTAATTCAAAAGCTGTAACACTGCTACTAAAAGAAGTCTGAAGCTAACGACAGTTAACACTACCGTAGTGTGGATCGCCCTATTGAAGACTGATCAGTGATCACAGATTAGCCAGAGACTACCATATTTAAAGAATAGATTGAGTTAACGGAATATCAACAGTTGAAGGTTGCATCTTAAAAATGTATTTAGGTAATTAGCACGCCTAACATGTAATTTTTCAGGCAAAACTAGAATTTACTAGACGGTTTTATTATTAAATGGCATGTTAACTTCTTAGCAATGCTAGAGTATGAAAATCAGCTGATCAGGTGTATTACTTACTATCAATATAAGACGTTTTATTAGTCATTCCTAATCATGAACTGTAATTCAATGTGTGTTTTTTCTAAGAGTTAGAACCTTCTTAATGTTACCAACCAAATTTTATCGTAGCTGTTACAATACCAATCTTAAATATTAATAATAATATTATTTAATTATTAAATGAATTGAAATAATTAATTTTTAATAATTCATTTTCAATGTGTTAGAAGGTATTAGAATACCTAATAAGGAACACTTTTTATTGTGAAACTATTCACAATATGAAGACGATGACACCAATTATGTGATAAAAATAATCATAATCTTCATATAGTTTTAAATAATTAATTTAGTGGGGATTTTACATCTGCTTCGGAACAGAAAGCCATATCGCAAATGTCAGAAGGAAATTAAATACTATGGACCGGAAGAAGCCATCCGAAAGGAAAGTAGTTCCATGAACAATGTCACATACCACCTGTTGGTGACAGCGCTCATGAATGCAGAAAAGCTACTGAGTGAATGCAATCACTTCCCGAGATGTGACACTGTTACCAAGATGTGACACTATTACCTTGATGTGACACTGTTACCGAGTTGTGACACTATTACCAAGATGTGACACTGTTATCGAGATATGACACTATTACCAAGATGTGACACTGTTACCAAGATGTGACACTGTTACCGAGTTATGACACTGTTACCGAGATGTGACACTGTTACCGAGTTGTGACACTGTTACCGAGATGTGACACTGTTACCGAGTTGTGACACTATTACCCATATGTGACACTGTTACCGAGATTTTACATCTCTCTCTCGGTAGTTCGTGATAATTTCATTTCATTGAGTTACGCAATTCAGACATCAAATGGACGGGGATTTCGTATGTCACTGATTGGTAGCTAGAGTGTCCGGCAAATTATTACGCAGAGAGCAGTCAAGGACCACACCATATTTAAATCTTTGGGCCAGAGTTGAGGAGGCGTGAGGAGAATTCCATGGCTTTAATTACAGACTGGAATTACGAGCAATTTGCAATTCCTTTTGTGGAATTTGTGAGTGAGAGGTAAAATGCATTGGACTGCACTGTGAAATGCATTGGACTGCACTGTGAAATGCATTGGACTGCACTGTGAAATGCATTGGACTGCACTGTGAAATGCATTGGACTGCACTGTGAAATGCATTGGACTGCATTGTGAAATGTATTAGACTGCACTGTGAAATGCATTGGACTGCACTGTGAAATGCATTGGACTGCACTGTGAAATGCATTGGACTGCACTGTGAAATGCATTGGACTGCACTGTGAAATGCATTGGACTGCACTGTGAAATGCATTGGACTGCACTGTGAAATGCATTGAACTGCACTGTGAAATGCATTGGACTGCACTGTGAAATGCATTGGACTGCACTGTGAAATGCATTGGACTGCACTGTGAAATGCATTGGACTGCACTGTGAAATGCATTGGACTACACTGTGAAATGCATTGGACTGCACTGTGAAATGCATTGGACTGCACTGTGAAATGCATTGGACTGCACTGTGAAATGCATTGAACTGCACTGTGAAATGCATTGGACTGCACTTTGAAATGTATTGGTCTCCACTGTGAAATGCATTGGACTGCACTGTGAAATGCATTGGACTGCACTGTGAAATGCATTGGACTGCACTGTGAAATGCATTGGACTGCACTGTGAAATGCATTGGACTGCACTGTGAAATGCATTGGACTGCACTGTGAAATGCATTGGACTACACTGTGAAATGCATTGGACTGCACTGTGAAATGCATTGGACTGCACTGTGAAATGCATTGGACTGCACTGTGAAATGCATTGAACTGCACTGTGAAATGCATTGGACTGCACTTTGAAATGTATTGGTCTCCACTGTGAAATGCATTGGACTGCACTGTGAAATGCATTGGACTGCACTGTGAAATGCATTGGACTGCACTGTGAAATGCATTGAACTGCACTGTGAAATGCATTGGACTGCACTGTGAAATGCATTGGACTGCACTGTGAAATGCATTGGACTGCACTGCGAAATGCATTGGATAAGGACTGCACTGTGAATTGCATTGGGTAAAGACTGCACTGTGAAATGCATTGGACTGCACTGTGAAATGCATTGGACTGCACTGTGAAATGCATTGAACTGCACTGTGAAATGCATTGGACTGCACTGTGAAATGCATTGGACTGCACTGTGAAATGCATTGGACTGCACTGTGAAATGCATTGGACTGCACTGTGAAATGCATTGGACTGCACTGTGAAATGCATTGGACTGCACTGTGAAATGCATTAGACTGCATTGTGAAATGCATTGGACTGCACTGTGAAATGCATTGGACTGCACTGTGAAATGCATTGGACTGCACTGTGAAATGCATTGGACTGCACTGTGAAATGCATTAGACTGCATTGTGAAATGCATTGGACTGCACTGTGAAATGCATTGGACTGCACTGTGAAATGCATTGGACTGCACTGTGAAATGCATTGGACTGCACTGTGAAATGCATTGGACTGCACTGTGAAATGCATTGGACTGCACTGTGAAATGCATTGGACTGCACTGTGAAATGCATTGGACTGCACTGTGAAATGCATTGGACTACACTGTGAAATGCATTGGACTGCACTGTGAAATGCATTGGACTGCACTGTGAAATGCATTGGATTGCATTGTGAAATGCATTGGACTGCACTGTGAAATGCATTGGACTACACTGTGAAATGCATTGGACTGCACTGTGAAATGCATTGGACTGCACTGTGAAATGCATTGGACTGCACTGTGAAATGCATTGGACTGCACTGTGAAATGCATTGGACTACACTGTGAAATGCATTGGACTGCACTGTGAAATGCATTGGACTGCACTGTGAAATGCATTGGACTACACTGTGAAATGCATTGGACTGCACTGTGAAATGCATTGGACTGCACTGTGAAATGCATTGGACTGCACTGTGAAATGCATTGGACTGCACTGTGAAATGCATTGGACTGCACTGTGAAATGCATTGGACTGCACTGTGAAATGCATTGGACTGCACTGCATTGGACTGTGAAATGCACTGTGAAAATGGTAATTGACATGTGGTTTCAATGTGGTGTATTACACATGGCTAACATCTGTTACTGAAATGGTAATTGACATGTGGTAAATTACACATGGTTAACATCTGTTATTGAAATGGTCATTGACATGTGGTTTTAATGTTGTAAATTACACATGGTTAACATCTGTTTTTGAAATGGTCATTGACATGTGGTTTTAATGTTGTAAATTACACATGGTTAACATCTGTTTTTGAAATGGTCATTGACATGTGGTTGTAATGTTGTTAATTACACATGGTTAACATCTGATATTGAATTGGTCATTGGCATGTGGTTTCGATGTGATAAATTACACATGGTTAACATATGTTATTTTAGTGTTAAGGTTGTTTCAATGTGGATGATACATCTTAAAAACGTATTGCCATATTATAACCATCCAACCACATGGCATCCATGTGTATGCCATGTGGAAATGTTTGCAGGGTAATGAATAAAAAGTCATGATGATATTTTAATTAACATATTAGGAGAGAATATATATTTCATTAAATATATTTATACTGCTTTGATACTGAACAACATTATTAAGTGACGAAGAAATTAGGTATGATACAAACATTTGGAATTACAATATTAATTCAAAATAAATAATAAATTGTAATGAAGAATATCATTTATATTATTTAAAAGGAAGAATATAAGTTACAGATAATCACCACATATTTAGAGGATAAGTTACAGATAATCACCACATATTTAGAGGATAAGTTACAGATAATCACCACATATTTAGAGGATAAGTTACAGATAATCACCACATATTTAGAGGATAAGTTACAGATAATCACCACATATTTAGAGGATAAGTTACAGATAATCACCACATATTTAGAGGAAAAGTTACAGATAATCACTACATATTTAGAGGATAAGTTACAGATAATCACCACATATTTAGAGGATAAGTTATAGATAATCACCACATATTTAGAGGATAAGTTACAGATAATCACCACATATTTAGAGGATAAGTTACAGATAATCACCACATATTTAGAGGATAAGTTACAGATAATCACCACATATTTAGAGGATAAGTTACAGATAATCACCACATATTTAGAGGATAAGTTACAGATAATCACCACAGATTTAAAGGATAAGTTACAAATAATCACCACATTTTTAGAGGATAAGCTACAGATAATCACCACATATTTAGAGGATAAGTTACAGATAATCACCACAGATTTAAAGGATAAGTTACAAATAATCACCACATTTTTAGAGGATAACTTACAGATAATCACCACATATTTAGAGGGTAAGTTACAGATAATCACCACATATTTAGAGGATAAGTTACAGATAATCACCACATATTTAGAGGATAAGTTACAGATAATCACCACATATTTAAAGGATAAGTTACAGATAATCACCACATATTAAGAGGATAAGTTACAGATAATCACCACATATTTAGAGGATAAGTTACAGATAATCACCACATATTTAGAGGATAAGTTACAGACAATCACCACATATTTAGAGGATAAGCTACAGATAATCACCACATATTTAGAGGATAAGTTACAGATAATCACCACATATTTAGAGGATAAGTTACAGATAATCACCACTTATTTAGATGATAAGTTACAGATAATCACCACATAATAAGAGGATAAGTTACAGATAATCACCACATATTTAGAGGATAAGTTACAGATAATCACCACATATTTAGAGGATAAGTTACAGATAATCACCACATATTTAGAGGATAAGTTACAGATAATCACCACATATTTAGAGGAAAGTTACAGATAATCACCACATATTTAGAGGATAAGTTACAGATAATCACCACATATTTAGAGGATAAGTTACAGATAATCACCACATATCTAGAGGATAAGTTACAGATAATCACCACATATTTAGAGGATAAGTTACAGATAATCACCACATATTTAGAGGATAAGTTACAGATAATCACCACATATTTAGAGGATAAGTTACAGATAATCACCACATATTTAGAGGATAAGTTACAGATAATCACCACATATTTAGAGGATAAGTTATAGATAATCACCACATATTTAGAGGATAAGTTACAGATAATCACCACATATTTAGAGGATAAGTTACAGATAATCACCACATATTTAGAGGATAAGTTACAGATAATCACCACATATTTAGAGGATAAGTTACAGATAATCACCACATATTTAGAGGATAAGTTACAGATAATCACCACAGATTTAAAGGATAAGTTACAAATAATAACCACATTTTTAGAGGATAAGCTACAGATAATCACCACATATTTAGAGGATAAGTTACAGATAATCACCACATATTTAGAGGATAAGTTACAGATAATCACCACATATTTAGAGGATAAGTTACAGATAATCACCACAGATTTAAAGGATAAGTTACAAATAATCACCACATTTTTAGAGGATAAGTTACAGATAATCACCACATATTTAGAGGGTAAGTTACAGATAATCACCACATATTTACAGAATAAGTTACAGATAATCACCACATATTTAGAGGATAAGTTACAGATAATCACCACATATTTAAAGGATAAGTTACAGATAATCACCACATATTTAGAGGATAAGTTACAGATAATCACCACATATTTAGAGGATAAGTTACAGATAATCACCACATATTTAGAGGATAAGTTACAGATAATCACCACATATTTAGAGGATAAGTTACAGATAATCACCACATATTTAGAGGATAAGTTACAGATAATCACCACATATTTAGAGGATAAGTTACAGATAATCACCACTTATTTAGAGGATAAGTTACAGATAATCACCACATATTTAGAGGATAAGTTACAGATAATCACAACATATTTACAGAATAAGTTACAGATAATCACCACATATTTAGAGGATATGTTACAGATAATCACCACATATTTAGAGGATAAGTTACAGATAATCACAACATATTTACAGAATAAGTTACAGATAATCACCACATATTTAGAGGATAAGTTACAGATAATCACCACATATTTAGAGGATAAGTTACAGATAATCACCACATATTTAAAGGATAAGTTACAGATAATCACCACATATTTAGAGGATAAATTACAGATAATCACCACATATTTAGAGGATAAGTTACAGATAATCACCACATATTTAGAGAATAAGTTACAGATAATCACCACATATTTAGAGGATAAGTTACAGATAATCACCACATAATTAGAGGATAAGTTACAGATAATCACCACATATTTAGAGGATAAGTTACAGATAATCACCACATATTTAGAGGAAAATTACAGATAATCACCACATATTTAGAGGATAAGTTACAGATAATCACCACATATTTAGAGGATAAGTTACAGATAATCACCACATATCTAGAGGATAAGTAACAGATAATCACCACATATTTAGAGGATAAGTTACAGATAATCACCACATATTTAGAGGATAAGTTACAGATAATCACCACATATTTAGAGGATAAGTTACAGATAATCACCACATAATTAGAGGATAAGTTACAGATAATCACCACATATTTAGAGGATAAGTTAAAGATAATCACCACATATTTAGAGGATAAGTTACAGATAATCACCACATATTTAGAGGATAAGTTACAGATAATCACCACATATTTAGAGGATAAGTTACAGATAATCACCACATATTTAGAGGATAAGTTACAGATAATCACCACATATTTAGAGGATAAATTACAGATAATCACCACATATTTAGAGGATAGGTTACAGATAATCACCACATGTTTAGAGGATAAGTTACAGATAATCACCACATATCTAGAGGATAAGTTACAGATAATCACCACATATTTGGAGGATAAGTTACAGATAATCACCACATATTTAGAGGATAAGTTACAGATAATCACAACATATTTACAGAATAAGTTACAGATAATCACCACATATTTAGAGGATAAGTTACAGATAATCACCACATATTTAGAGGATAAGTTACAGATAATCACAACATATTTACAGAATAAGTTACAGATAATCACCACATATTTAGAGGATAAGTTACAGATAATCACCACATATTTAGAGGATAAGTTACAGATAATCACCACATATTTAGAGGATAAGTTACAGATAATCACCACATATTTAGAGGATAAATTACAGATAATCACCACATATTTAGAGGATAAGTTACAGATAATCACCACATATTTAGAGAATAAGTTACAGATAATCACCACATATTTAGAGAATAAGTTACAGATAATCAGCACATATTTAGAGGATAAGTTACAGATAATCACCACATATTTAGAGGATAAGTTACAGATAATCACCACATATTTAGAGGATAAGTTACAGATAATCACCACATATTTAGAGGATAAGTTACAGATAATCACCACATATTTAGAGGATAAGTTACAGATAATCACCACATATTTAGAGGATAAGTTACAGATAATATATTTTCATTATAACTTATACAGACAATCTCTACTTATGCTGATAATAACTTACAGATAATCACCGCAAATTTAGAAGTTACAAATCATCAATAAAAATTTACGTTTTAAATAAATAATTTACCTCAGTAAGAAAGCATATGTATATAATGTTAAAGTTCTTCTTTTTCTTGAATTCATCAATTATCTATTTTGTAGAAAGTACAAATTAATATCAATATATGATGTAATTGATATATAGAAATTGAGTCTGTAAAATATATAAATAATATACTATCTTTTAATTGGCCATATAATTTAAGCAAAGATGGAAATGAAAAAATGATTATTAATTATTAATGTATCTTAAAATTTAATGTATGAAAATTTATTGATATAAAAAAACATAAAAACACTGTTGAGTGAAATTAATATTTAGAAAATAAATAAAATTTAAAAGAGAAAATCAGCTGCAAATAATATATTTCAATTAAACTAAATCACGTCAGGTTTGAAAAAATCTAATAAATTTCAGCTAATAAAGTGAAAATAATAAATAACAGTTATTGAAAATATTTATGCATGAATAAAAAAGGTTTTTAGTTTTGACATTTGAATGTAAAGAATAAATTAAGTAAACATTTATGCACCCACCAGTCAACAGGATGATGTAATTAATAGCTTCCTCTTGTCTCCTGTTGTGCTTTATAGTGTCTCCTGTTTAACAGTTCAACAGCAATCGCAGTATCTGTTAGAATTTATCAACACTATCGATAAATAACTTTAAAGACTGTTATCCCGCTAAATCTCAATAGAGCGACTGTTTTAAACCACTCTAACTATCACCACCATCACAATAGTGGCTTGTATTGGTAGCTGTTTGGTAGATATGGTAGTAGAGACCACAGACTGACACTTCACTAACCTCCCGCTGCAAAAGTCTACGGACAACTGAGGCCCATCTTCCGGCAGCTGCTCACCATTCACACACTCACCATCAGTCACTTCACCGCCTCTCGTCTGAATTCTCTGCCCATTAATTCAATGCTTTAAATCGTAGGCATATTGAAATGGTGAACTGTACGACAACGTAGTTACGAAGGGGAAACTATATTGCCAATATTTTAGAGACAAACTAACAACACAATTAATGTAAAGAAGAATTAGTTTATATTCCTTTGTTCACGCTCTTTCTATACTATGTTCTTTTTCAAATTTCAATGATATTTATATTTCAATGTATAACCTTTACTAATAATTATTCTTGATAATATTTACGTACCTGTAACTCATAATTTCTCTAATTCTTTGGACTGTAAGAGTAATATTTCAGATCTGATATTCAAATAGATTTTAATCTGATTTGCCATACGAATTTCTTTCAGAATTTCTTTGATCTTTCTATTGAAAGAGTTTGAATATTCAATATAGAACATAACTAAATATTACAGTGGACTGAGGTAATAGTTTTAGATAAACAAATTCATTCCATTCGGTTATTGAATGATCGCTTCAACATTTGAATAAAAAAAATTATATAGTATAAATTACAACAGTTCGGTGCCCATGGAATAATAAAACTTAAAAGAAAATTAATAAATATTAATAAATTTAATGTGTATCATTTTATTGAAGAAGTACGGGCTCGAACTGATGATAGTTCATTTTTTAATTTATATGTTGTACTTTAAAGATTTTCAATAATGCTATTATTTTCAAACTTCATTGTAAATTAATTCTATCAATTCCACTACATAATTAATAGTATCAACATAGAATAATATTCTCAATTATAGCATCTTTGCAATAATTTGTACTAAAGAAGAACGCTTTTATAATGAAATCCTCTATAGTGAATGTAGTGTGAGTCCTGAGTAAGGAAGTAGCCTCTATAGTAAGCTATTCTTTTTAGTCTGCCATGAATGGCCATCAGTTTAAGAAGACTAATGGCCATTCATGGCAGACTGAAGAAAATTGGTCCACTATAGAGGCTACTTCCTTACTGAAGACACTACATTCACTATAGAGGATTTCATTATAAAAGCGTTGCATTGTTCTAGTTTTTTAATAATTTTCAATTTCAAAAACACTCAATTGGAGTTAAAATTATATACCATTTGAGTAATTCTGATAAAGTTGATAAATAAAAGCATGTGTTTTATTTACGTGATAAATAAAAGCATGTGTTATATTTACGTGATAAATAAAAGCATGTGTTATATTTACGTGATAAATAAAAGCATGTGTTTTATTTACGTGATAAATATAAGCATGTGTTATATTTACGTGATAAATAAAAGCATGTGTTATATTTACGTGATAAATAAAAGCATGTGTTTTATTTACGTGATAAATAAAAGCATGTGTTTTATTTACGTGATAAATAAAAGCATGTGTTTTATTTACGTGATAAATAAAAGCATGTGTTTTATTTACGTGATAAATAAAAGCATGTGTTTTATTTACGTGATAAATATAAGCATGTGTTTTATTTACGTGATAAATAAAAGCATGTGTTTTATTTACGTGATAAATAAAAGCATGTGTTTTATTTACGTGATAAATATAAGCATGTGTTATATTTACGTGATAAATAAAAGCATGTGTTATATTTACGTGAAAAATAAAAGCATGTGTTATATTTACGTGATAAATAAAAGCATGTGTTATATTTACGTGATAAATAAAAGCATGTGTTAAATTTACGTGATAAATAAAAGCATGTGTTATATTTACGTGATAAATAAAAGCATGTGTTTTATTTACGTGATAAATAAAAGCATGTGTTATATTTACGTGATAAATAAAAGCATGTGTTATATTTACGTGATAAATAAAAGCATGTGTTTTATTTACGTGATAAATATAAGCATGTGTTTTATTTACGTGATAAATAAAAGCATGTGTTATATTTACGTGATAAATAAAAGCATGTGTTATATTTACGTGATAAATAAAAGCATGTGTTATATTTACGTGATAAATAAAAGCATGTGTTTTATTTACGTGATAAATAAAAGCATGTGTTTTATTTACGTGATAAATAAAAGCATGTGTTTTATTTACGTGATAAATAAAAGCATGTGTTTTATTTACGTGATAAATAAAAGCATGTGTTATATTTACGTGATAAATAAAAGTATGTGTTTTATTTAAGTGATAAATAAAAGCATGTGTTTTATTTACGTGATAAATAAAAGCATGTGTTTTATTTACGTGATAAATAAAAGCATGTGTTTTATTTACGTGATAAATAAAAGCATGTGTTTTATTTACGTGATAAATAAAAGCATGTGTTTTATTTACGTGAAAAATAAAAGCATGTGTTTTATTTACGTGATAAATAAAAGCATGTGTTATATTTACGTGATAAATAAAAGCATGTGTTTTATTTACGTGATAAATAAAAGCATGTGTTTTATTTACATGTAAATAAAAGCATGTGTTTTATTTACGTGATAAATAAAAGCATGTGTTTTATTTACGTGATAAATAAAAGCATGTGTTTTATTTACGTGATAAATAAAAGCATGTGTTTTATTTACGTGATAAATAAAAGTATGTGTTTTATTTACGTGATAAATAAAAGCATGTGTTATATTTACGTGATAAATAAAAGCATGTGTTTTATTTACGTGATAAATAAAAGCATGTGTTTTATTTACATGTAAATAAAAGCATGTGTTTTATTTACGTGATAAATAAAAGCATGTGTTTTATTTACGTGATAAATAATGATATATAGCATAACAAATAAACTCACGTGCAATTGAATTAAAAGAATATTCGATGCTACAAATTATATTTTCTGTTTTCTTTTGAACAGTCGTTTCAATATTATTATTGTACCCTTTTTAATATATATCTCTATTTCTATTCCAATGATAATAATGAAATTCAATTTACATGGAATCTATGTATAACAAACTGGTTGTAATGTATGTAGTTTTTCAATGAATTTTTACTTTTTAAATGAAATTTATTAACAGTGGCAGTTTAGTTCTAACTGAAATGTGAATATGAGTACAAATGATCTCCTGTATATATAACATCCTTATCTTTATTGGTTTGTCTGTCTGTCTGTCTGTCACGCTTTAAGTGATATTCAGAAAATCCTAGAAAAACCAGAGAGATCGGAAAATACGGAAAAATCCAGAAAAAGCTGCAAATACGAATATTTGAAAATACGGAATATACGAAAATTGAGAAAAAAGGAAAATTAGGAAAGATATGAAAATAAAAGAAAATCAAATATCCGGTCCTGAATAACTGAAAAAATGAGAAAACGGAACATGGAAAAAACGGAAAACAAAAAACTGGTAAAACGAAAATGCGGATAAAACAAAGATCTAGAAAACCGAAAACCCTAAATAACATAGAATGTTGAAAACCCGAAAATTCGGAATATCCGAAAGAATAAAAAAACAGCTAAACATAAAAAGTAAAAATGAAAATCCGGAAGAAGCAAAAATCGGAGCACCGAAATATGTAATACAGGAAACCAAAATGTACGAAAAATTAAAAATCCGAGAAACTGAAATCGGGAAAACTCCAATCCATAAAACCGAAAACCCCTAAATGCATTAAAAAATGAAAACAAGAAAATACAGAAAAATCTGTAAATCATAAAAATTGGATTGGAAACAGAAAAAAATATAGTCTTGTCATTTTTGACGGGTATATCACAGTAATATATAAATAATTGTATGTATGTACAGTTTGTGTGTGTGATACACACAATACAAACATTGTTTTATTGACGAACATCAAAATAGAATAACATCGACATCACGAAGACGACTAGGAAATATCAGAAGTTATTTTTATTTTATCTTCAAAATGGGGACTCTTAAATAACTGGAAACGAAATTCCCTGTGAATAATTAAATGATTGTGAAAGGGAATAGAGTGGGAAGAGAGTGGGATGAGAGAGGAAGGAGTGGGAACAGAATTGATTGAGTGGGAACAGAGTGGAATGAGAATGAGAAGAGTTCAATAAGAGTCACAAGTATAAAGGCCCAAAATGCTCATCCAAGGAAGGCTTCTGTCGAATCCAACGTCGAAAGCTAAGCTTTCGACGTTGGATTAGCAACGGAGAATTAACTCCGTTGGCTCTCTTCTTCACTCCTCACTTGGAGTCAGTGCACTCCAAACCATATTCCCTAACCTGACGAAGGAAGTGTCAGATTGGGCACATTTTTATTATGATTTTAGGAAAAGAATAATCCAAATAAATTAAAAGATGGGTTACTTTAGAGTTTTTGCCTAAATCTATTAAACAGAAGTGATATTTGGGTTGAGAACAAGAGCGCAACTCTAGGATATGCTATCAGCACAAGGTATCACATACAACTAGCAAAGAAGTCTGCAAATTACCACGCAATTTATGCAACGCTAAACTACAGGGAAGAACCTCCACCACTCGTACGAAGACAGTTTGGGTACAATAATGGGCTCCAAGATTTATCCTGGACATTGTCAGTCACACCCGCTAATCACTACCCCCTTAACAGGGGCCACCCGAACGCAGTCTCAGAGTCGGTGACAAGACGTTAGGGGTGACCTGATCTCTCTCGCTACGTAAAGGCGCCAGATTCTCTCTTAGTCGGTTGGAGTTGAAGTGAGAGTGCTGTCAGAGACTCAATTAGTCATCGACACTGTCATCTGAACTTCGAAGTCAAATAAGTGAGCCGCTGAAAAGCTCAGTAAGCCAGCTCACTGAGTATCCTGTCAAGTCGCCTCAATAGTCAGGCTGCTGACAACATTTTTTGGCAGTCTTTCTACACATTACAGATCTTTACCACCATGAAGTTTTCCAGCTGAGCAGTGGTGACCCTAGGCGGAACTACCTTCTACTCGTGGTTGCGGGTGGGGTTCACACCTTCACCAAGAGCGAAAAGTAGTCTTCAGGATCAACTCGACTTCGGATGAAAGAGTACTAAGAGGAATGAGAGGAAACAAGGGTGGGATTCGGTGAAGAATGGAAACAATTATTGAACATGGAAACCATTATGAGAAAGAATAAGGAAATTTTTAACAAATAGTTCTGGTAAAGTATTAATTTAACTTTAGTCTATTTATTGATATTTCATTTCTTAATATATATCACAATATATGTAAGCATCTGGAGATCTAATCCATTTGCTATGAGTATAAATCATTTATAACATAATATTTAACTTTGTTATATCTCCATTATAAAGAAAAAACCTCATTGAATATCCGGAGCATTCAAAGTACCATAATGCTACATCCGGTAAAGAGGCTAAGGTAAAAAATGTTAAAATGATAGTAAATATATTATATATTCTAGACATATTCTAATGGAGATATATAATTGTGAATTTAATGGGCAAAATATAGTAATTACCCTTGAAAAATATGTGTCCCTATCATAAGTAACCTTTTTTTTGGCGTAATACCTAATACCTATACTTGTAGATGCACTAATACCTATACCTGTAGATGCACTAATACCTATACCTGTAGATGCACTAATACCTATACCTGTAGATGCACTAATACCTATACCTGTAGATGCACTAATACCTATACCTGTAGATGCACTAATACCTATACCTGTAGATACAAATACCTATACCTGTAAATGCACTAATACCTATACCTGTAAATGCACTAATACCTATACCTGTAGATGCACTAATACCTATACCTGTAGATGCACTAATACCTATACCTGTAGATACAAATACCTATACCTGTAGATGCACTAATACCTATACCTGTAGATGCACTAATACCTATACCTGTAGATGCACTAATACCTATACCTGTAGATACAAATACCTATACCTGTAGATGCACTAATACCTATACCTGTAGATGCACTAATACCTATACCTGTAAATGCACTAATACCTATACCTGTAGATGCACTAATACCTATACCTGTAGATACAAATACCTATACCTGTAGATGCACTAATACCTATACCTGTAAATGCACTAATACCTATACCTGTAGATGCACTAATACCCATACATGTAGATGCACTAATACCTATACCTGTAGATGCACTAATACCTATACCTGTAGATGCACTAATACCTATACCTGTAGATGCACTAATACCTATACCTGCAGATGCACTAATACCTATACCTGTAGATGCACTAATACCTATACCTGTAGATGCACTAATACCTATACCTGTAGATGCACTAATACCTATACCTGTAGATACAAATACCTATACCTGTAGATGCACTAATACCTATACCTGTAGATGCACTAATACCTATACATGTAGATGCATTAATACCTATATCTGTAGATGCACTAATACCTATACCTGTAGATGCACTAATACCTATATCTGTAGATGCACTAATACCTATACCTGTAGATGCATTAATACCTATACATGTAGATTCACTAATACCTATATCTGTAGATGCACTAATACCTATACCTGTAGATGCACTAATACCTATACCTGTAGATGCACTAATACCTATACCTGTAGATGCATTAATACCCATACCTGTAGATGCACTAATACCTATACCTGTAGATGCACTAATACCTATACCTGTAGATGCACTAATACCTATACCTGTAGATGCATTAATACCCATACCTGTAGATGCAGTAATACCTTTGCCTGTAGATGCACTAATACCTATACCTGTAGATGCACTAATACCTATACCTGTAGATGCACTAATACCTATGCCTGTAGATGCACTAATACCTATACCTGTAGATGCACTAATACCTATATACCTGTAGATGCACTAATACCTATACCTGTAGATGCACTAATACCTATACCTGTAGATGCACTAATACCCATACCTGTAGATGCATTAATACCCATACCTGTATATGCACTAATAGCTATGCCTGTAGATGCACTAATACCTATATACCTGTAGATGCACTAATACCTATACCTGTAGATGCATTAATACCCATACCTGTAGATGCACTAATACCTATACCTGTAGATGCACTAATACCTATACCTGTAGATACAAATACCTATACCTGTAGATGCACTAATACCTATACCTGTAAATGCACTAATACCTATACCTGTAGATGCACTAATACCCATACATGTAGATGCACTAATACCTATACCTGTAGATGCACTAATACCTATACCTGTAGATGCACTAATACCTATACCTGTAGATGCACTAATACCTATACCTGTAAATGCACTAATACCTATACCTGTAGATGCACTAATACCTATACCTGTAGATGCACTAATACCTATACCTGTAGATACAAATACCTATACCTGTAGATGCACTAATACCTATACCTGTAGATGCACTAATACCTATACCTGTAAATGCACTAATACCTATACCTGTAGATGCACTAATACCTATACCTGTAGATACAAATACCTATACCTGTAGATGCACTAATACCTATACCTGTAAATGCACTAATACCTATACCTGTAGATGCACTAATACCTATACCTGTAGATGCACTAATACCTATACCTGTAGATACAAATACCTATACCTGTAGATGCACTAATACCTATACCTGTAGATGCACTAATACCTATACCTGTAAATGCACTAATACCTATACCTGTAGATGCACTAATACCTATACCTGTAGATACAAATACCTATACCTGTAGATGCACTAATACCTATACCTGTAGATGCACTAATACCTATACCTGTAAATGCACTAATACCTATACCTGTAGATGCACTAATAC
This sequence comes from Caprella mutica, assembly GCA_947561585.1. Taxonomy (NCBI): domain Eukaryota; kingdom Metazoa; phylum Arthropoda; class Malacostraca; order Amphipoda; family Caprellidae; genus Caprella; species Caprella mutica. The sequence goes on from CANNZV010000888.1 coordinate 40,649, forward strand.
CTATACCTGTAGATAAAAATACCTATACCTGTAGATGCACTAATACCTATACCTGTAAATGCACTAATACCTATACCTGTAGATGCACTAATACCCATACATGTAGATGCACTAATACCTATACCTGTAGATGCACTAATACCTATACCTGTAGATGCACTAATACCTATACCTGTAGATGCACTAATACCTATACCTGCAGATGCACTAATACCTATACCTGTAGATGCACTAATACCTATACCTGTAGATGCACTAATACCTATACCTGTAGATGCACTAATACCTATACCTGTAGATACAAATACCTATACCTGTAGATGCACTAATACCTATACCTGTAGATGCACTAATACCTATACATGTAGATGCATTAATACCTATATCTGTAGATGCACTAATACCTATACCTGTAGATGCACTAATACCTATATCTGTAGATGCACTAATACCTATACCTGTAGATGCATTAATACCTATACATGTAGATTCACTAATACCTATATCTGTAGATGCACTAATACCTATACCTGTAGATGCACTAATACCTATACCTGTAGATGCACTAATACCTATACCTGTAGATGCATTAATACCCATACCTGTAGATGCACTAATACCTATACCTGTAGATGCACTAATACCTATGCCTGTAGATGCACTAATACCTATACCTGTAGATGCACTAATACCTATATACCTGTAGATGCACTAATACCTATACCTGTAGATGCACTAATACCTATACCTGTAGATGCACTAATACCCATACCTGTAGATGCATTAATACCCATACCTGTATATGCACTAATAGCTATGCCTGTAGATGCACTAATACATATACCTGTAGATGCACTAATACCTATACCTGTAGATGCACTAATACCTATACCTGCATTAATACCCATACCTGTAGATGCACTAATACCTATGCCTGTAGATGCACTAATACCTATACCTGTAGATGCACTAATACTTATACCTGTAGATGCACTAATACCTATACCTGTAGATGCATTAATACCCATACCTGTAGATGCACTAATACCTATGCCTGTAGATGCACTAATACATATACCTGTAGATGCACTAATACCTATACCTGTAGATGCACTAATACCTATACCTGTAGATGCACTAATACCTATACCTGTAGATGCACTAATACCTATACCTGTAGATGCACTAATACCCATACATGTAGATGCACTAATACCTATACCTGTAGATGCACTAATACCTATACCTGTAGATGCACTAATACCTATACCTGTAGATGCACTGATACCTATACCTGCAGATGCACTAATACCTATACCTGTAGATGCACTAATACCTATACCTGTAGATGCACTAATACCTATACCTGTAGATGCACTAATACCTATACCTGTAGATACAAATACCTATACCTGTAGATGCACTAATACCTATACCTGTAGATGCACTAATACCTATACATGTAGATGCATTAATACCTATACCTGTAGATGCACTAATACCCATACATGTAGAAGCACTAATACCTATACCTGTAGATGCACTAATGCCTATACCTGTAGATGCACTAATACCTATACCTGTAGATGCACTAATACCTATACCTGCAGATGCACTAATACCTATACCTGTAGATGCACTAATACCTATACCTGTAGATGCACTAATACCTATACCTGTAGATGCACTAATACCTATACCTGCAGATGCACTAATACCTATACCTGTAGATGCACTAATACCTATACCTGTAGATGCACTAATACCTATACCTGCAGATGCACTAATACCTATACCTGTAGATGCACTAATACCTATGCCTGTAGATGCACTAATACCTATACCTGTAGATGCACTAATACTTATACCTGTAGATGCACTAATACCTATACCTGTAGATGCATTAATACCCATACCTGTAGATGCACTAATACCTATGCCTGTAGATGCACTAATACCTATACCTGTAGATGCACTAATACCTATACCTGTAGATGCACTAATACCTATACCTGTAGATGCACTAATACCTATACCTGTAGATGCACTAATACCTATACCTGTAGATGCACTAATACCCATACATGTAGATGCACTAATACCTATACCTGTAGATGCACTAATACCTATACCTGTAGATGCACTAATACCTATACCTGTAGATGCACTAATACCTATACCTGCAGATGCACTAATACCTATACCTGTAGATGCACTAATACCTATACCTGTAGATGCACTAATACCTATACCTGTAGATGCACTAATACCTATACCTGTAGATACAAATACCTATACCTGTAGATGCACTAATACCTATACCTGTAGATGCACTAATACCTATACATGTAGATGCATTAATACCTATACCTGTAGATGCACTAATACCCATACATGTAGATGCACTAATACCTATACCTGTAGATGCACTAATACCTATACCTGTAGATGCACTAATACCTATACCTGTAGATGCACTAATACCTATACCTGCAGATGCACTAATACCTATACCTGTAGATGCACTAATACCTATACCTGTAGATGCACTAATACCTATACCTGTAGATGCACTAATACCTATACCTGTAGATGCACTAATACCTATACCTGTAGATGCACTAATACCTATACCTGTAGATGCACTAATACCTATACCTGTAGATGCACTAATACCTATACCTGTAGATGCACTAATACCTATACCTGTAGATGCACTAATACCTATACCTGTAGATGCACTAATACCTATACCTGTAGATGCACTAATACCTATACCTGTAGATGCACTAATACCTATACCTGTAGATGCACTAATACCTATACCTGCAGATGCACTAATACCTATACCTGTAGATGCACTAATACCTATACCTGTAGATGCACTAATACCTATACCTGTAGATGCACTAATACCTATACCTGCAGATGCACTAATACCTATACCTGTAGATGCACTAATACCTATACCTGTAGATGCACTAATACCTATACCTGTAGATGCACTAATACCTATACCTGTAGATGCACTAATACCTATACCTGTAGATACAAATACCTATACCTGTAGATGCACTAATACCTATACCTGTAGATGCACTAATACCTATACATGTAGATGCATTAATACCTATACCTGTAGATGCACTAATACCCATACATGTAGATGCACTAATACCTATACCTGTAGATGCACTAATACCTATACCTGTAGATGCACTAATACCTATACCTGTAGATGCACTAATACCTATACCTGCAGATGCACTAATACCTATACCTGTAGATGCACTAATACCTATACCTGTAGATGCACTAATACCTATACCTGTAGATGCACTAATACCTATACCTGTAGATGCACTAATACCTATACCTGTAGATGCACTAATACCTATACCTGTAGATGCACTAATACCTATACCTGTAGATGCACTAATACCTATACCTGTAGATGCACTAATACCTATACCTGTAGATGCACTAATACCTATACCTGTAGATGCACTAATACCTATACCTGTAGATGCACTAATACCTATACCTGTAGATGCACTAATACCTATACCTGTAGATGCACTAATACCTATACCTGCAGATGCACTAATACCTATACCTGTAGATGCACTAATACCTATACCTGTAGATGCACTAATACCTATACCTGTAGATGCACTAATACCTATACCTGCAGATGCACTAATACCTATACCTGTAGATGCACAAATACCTATACCTGTAGATGCACTAATACCTATACCTGTAGATGCACTAATACCTATACCTGTAGATGCACTAATACCTATACCTGTAGATGCACTAATACCTATACCTGTAGATGCACTAATACCTATACCTGTAGATGCACTAATACCTATACCTGTAGATGCACTAATACCTATACCTGTAGATGCACTAATACCTATACCTGTAGATGCACTAATACCTATACCTGTAGATGCACTAATACCTATACCTGTAGATGCACTAATACCTATACCTGTAGATGCACTAATACCTATACCTGTAGATGCACTAATACCTATACCTGTAGATGCACTAATACCTATACCTGTAGATGCACTAATACCTTTAAAAATGTAAATTGTCAAAAAATATTCGCACCAAGAATTTCACTCTAAGTAAAGCATAAAATATTATCTCATCAATATCCCATTCTCGGTATACTCTATTTATTATAAATGAGGAAATAATAATATTTCATTTCTGTTTTAATGAAATATGACATTGCATAGAACTGGAAAAAGTAATCGCAATTCCATTAGTAATATGTAAGAAATACATGAAATAGAACACTCACTCTCTGTGCCAATACAGTGTCTATTAGTCTGTTGGCTGCAAGAGAAATGTCACGCTTTAACATTTGAGATACGATTTAGTTCTATGATCTAAAGATTTGTGTTCTCCAGATTCTTCTGTTATCCGGATAACAGGAAAATTACCAACCCGAGATTCCAAAAATCCCGAGATTCCAAAAATCCCGGGACACCAAAAATCCCTGGATTCCTAAAATCAGTGTTACCAAAAAATCCGAGATTCGAGAATATACTAAATCCAAAAAATATTTAAAAAATATTATTAAAAAATCACGATGACAAAAATTCGAATTACAAAAAAAATTCGGGATTACAAAAATGTCAGGGCTAGAATAACAGGAAATTTATATTTAAAAATCTTACAATTTATATCCAAAAAATATCTTTTTTTTTGAAGTCCAGACAAAAAAAAATCGGAATATTAAAAAAAATCCGAATATCAAAAAAAAAATCAGGATATTTTTAAAATAGCCAAAAATTTATAATCCGTCTTTATTTAAGGGCAACTCACTTTTGTTCTATGACACTATATAATTTTTCACTTATATTCACGTTTATATCTGATCTGTTTAGCTCATTGTATATCACAAAGTAAAATTAGTGAAAATACAGCAGCAGCGTTCTCTTCCTGTCATCTATCTTAAACCAGCTGATAATCCTGTTACCTCTCATAAAACTCTCTCTCCAATATTAAAATTAAGAGAGTAGTGCCTTAGTTATCCATTAGAAAAGTGGCTTCACCAGCTATTCCCCATGTTGTAGTAGCTATTTCGACACTTTTACGCCTTCTAAATTCCTTTGAGGGATATCCTTTCATCTGAGGAGTGCCATTTGGGATCATCCTTGGTGGAAGGTTTTGTGCAAAATGATGTACACTTTAATCTCATCTTTATCTGTATTTTTCCACGAGCTATCTGATAGAATTCAAAGTTGAATCCAAAGTATCTAAACTCTATTTTGGCTTTCGATTTTCTAATGGAGGATATTATATTTTGTTCTGTATGTATTTTCTTTGGTTTCAAGCTTTGCAGACTACTAGGATAAATTAAAGACTAAATGGGGATGTAGACTTTTCAATACTTTGAGAGTTTATTATTTAGGTTTACTCAATCCAATTCTCGGAAAAGTGAAGGATCTACTAAACGAAATAAACCCTTCACCCACAAATGTTCGATGGTTCCTATAATTTCTGAATTTTCTAGATGCGTAATTTATTCGTAACCATTTCCTTTGCTCTGTTACTGCAATATCTTTCGTTTCGTCTATTTTCTGCAAGGTTCTTGTTTTTATATTTCGCTACGCATCGAGAACTCCATAACATTTATAAAGTTTATACTTCGATGCGAAATCTGCAAGCTATGTTATTTCTATGAATTCTAGATGGAAATTCTCGTAAAAGCATTTCCTTGCGTCAAGTGAAGCAGAAGAATGCAATGGAAAATAAATTATATTGATATTTGTGAAGATTTCATAAAATCGATCAACATTGAAACCCCAAATTGCTTCAATTTTTGGATTAGTAGAACTGTCATATACATCAACTAGACATCAGTATTGTAAATAAAATATTATAAATAAAGAAAACAATCTTTACAAGTAACTCTTAAAACGAAATATTTTCTCGTCAAGTGCATTAACCCTATTAGAATGGAAATACCGAAACCCATTCGAAATACTGTTCTTATTGACCGAAAAGTTCGGGGCCCAAAGTTTTCCTCATCCTGCCCAACACTCACTGAAATTAGTTCAAAATATCGATTTGCTCTTATTAAACTATTTGGCTTGGAAAAAGTTCATAGAGATATTATAACTGTCACTGAAATCAAAAGACTATGGTGGAACGTGACCAAAAGTTTAAAGTAGTTTTGTCGAAAAAGGGATCTATGTTTTGTATTTAGAATAAAATAAAAAAGAACTCCATTTTATAGCAAAAATGACTTTATGACCAATTTTGTGATTTATTTTGAAAATATACACTAATATAAGACTATATATGTAATAAGTATATTTTTTTTACTTTGAAATCAAATACTGAAAATATATGTGTGAAGAGAGAAGTGGAAGCAGCACCGACCCTTCCTGCCAAAACATTAAACAATCATGAAGTGTGCAGAACAGCAAACTAGCGGATAAAACAAACTACGTAACGGCCATTGATGTTGAGTGTTTCAAATTTATCTTCATTTGTTTCTTGTCATCTTTATTGAGTTTTTAAAAGTAATTTTCGAATATTTATATGAAAATGAAGATTATTTTGAAACTCGCAACATAAATGGCAGTTATGTAGTTCTTGCATCCGCTAGTTTGTTGTACTGCACACTTCATGATTGTTTAATGACCTGGCATTAGGATTCGGAGAGCAACACGTCCTCCGATATACACATACAGTATATTAGTAATAGATTTAATAATTAATAAAATTAAGGTATCAACACACGCTCAACATTAGATGGTTAAATAGGTTTAGAAACGCTCCGCTCTTCTCTAGATATTCAGAATCGATAATATGGGGGTAACAAATCTATTTTCAAATCTATTTTCAAATCTATTTTATACTTATTGTACAAAGTCAGTGTGTCATTACTACACACTAACAACACTCAGTGTGTCGTTACTACACACTAACAACACTCAGTGTGTCATTACTACACACTAGCAACACTCAGTGTGTCATTAAAACACACTAACAACACTCAGTGTGTCATTACTACACACTAACAACACTCAGTGTGTCATTACTACACACTAACAACACTCAGTGTGTCATTACTACACACTAACAACACTCAGTGTGTCGTTACTACACACTAACAACACTCAGTGTGTCATTACTACACACTAGCAACACTCAGTGTGTCATTAAAACACACTAACAACACTCAGTGTGTCATTTCTACACACCATTGCCACTCTATAATCATCATTACGTTTAGTCACACACTAATAAGTATATAGAATAATAATAGGCAAAGCATTTTCACGTGCCGTGCCTCGGATTATTGTCATAACATTGATTTTCAATTGACAGTCTGGAAATTGTTATGGATTACCTATGGAGTGGTAAAGAATGCATGAGAACGTTAGCACCATGTACTGGAAACAGTGCACTGGACGTAGTGTACTGGACGTAGTGTACTGGATGTAGTGTACTGGATGTAGTGCACTGGATATAGTGTACTGGACGTAGTGTACTGGATGTAGTGTACTGGATGTAGTGTACTGGATGTAGTGTACTGGATGTAGTGCACTGGATATAGTGTACTGGACGTAGTGTACTGGACGTAGTGTACTGGATGTAGTGTACTGGATGTAGTGTACTGGATGTAGTGCACTGGATGTAGTGTACTGGATGTAGTGCACTGGACGTAGTGTACTGGATGTAGTGTACTGGATGTAGTCTACTGGATGTAGTGTACTGGATGTAGTGCACTGGATGTAGTGCACTGGATGTAGTGTACTGGATGTAGTGTACTGGATGTAGTGTACTGGATGTAGTGCACTGGATGTAGTGTACTGGATGTAGTGCACTGGACGTAGTGTACTGGATGTAGTGCACTGGGCGTAGTGTACTGGATGTAGTGTACTGGATGTAGTGTACTGGATGTAGTGTACTGGATGTAGTGTACTGGATGTAGTGCACTGGATGTAGTGTACTGGATGTAGTGTACTGGATGTAGTGTACTGGATGTAGTGTACTGGATGTAGTGTACTGGATGTAGTGTACTGGATGTACTGTACTGGATATAGTGTACTGGATGTACTGTACTGGATATAGTGTACTGGATGTTCTGTACTGGATGTACTGTACTGGATGTAGTGTACTGGATGTAGTGTACTGGATGTAGTATACTGGTGTACTGGATGTAGTGTACTGGATGTACTGTACTGGATGTAGTGTACTGGATGTAGTGTACTGGATGTAGTGTACTGGATGTAGTATACTGGTGTACTGGATGTAGTGTACTGGATGTAGTGTACTGGATGTAGTGTACTGGATGTAGTGTACTGGATGTACTGTACTGGATGTAGTGTACTGGATGTAGTGTACTGGATGTAGTGTACTGGATGTAGTATACTGGTGTACTGGATGTAGTGTACTGGATGTAGTGTATTGGATGTAGTGTACTAGATGTAGTATACTGGATGTAGTGTACTGGATGTACTGTACTGGATGTAGTGTACTGGATGTAGTGTACTGGATGTAGTGTACTGGATGTAGTATACTGGTGTACTGGATGTAGTGTACTGGATGTACTGTACTGGATGTAGTGTACTGGATGTAGTGTACTGGATGTAGTGTACTTGATGTAGTATACTGGTGTACTGGATGTAGTGTACTGGATGTAGTGTACTGGATGTAGTGTACTGGATGTAGTGTACTGGATGTAGTATACTGGTGTACTGGATGTAGTAGTGTACTGGAAACAGAGTCCTGGATGTAGTGTACTGGAAACAATGCACTGGATGTAGACGAAGTAGTGTACTGGTGTACTGGAAGCAGAGTCCTGGAAGTAGTGTACTGGTGTACAGGTAGTGCATACTGATGTACTGAACTGGTTTGGCTCACTGTACTTGTATATACACTGACTCACTGACTCACTGGATGTACTGTACTGGATATAGTGTACTGGATGTTCTGTACTGGATGTACTGTACTGGATGTAGTGTACTGGATGTAGTGTACTGGATGTAGTATACTGGTGTACTGGATGTAGTGTACTGGATGTACTGTACTGGATGTAGTGTACTGGATGTAGTGTACTGGATGTAGTGTACTGGATGTAGTATACTGGTGTACTGGATGTAGTGTACTGGATGTAGTGTACTGGATGTAGTGTACTGGATGTAGTGTACTGGATGTACTGTACTGGATGTAGTGTACTGGATGTAGTGTACTGGATGTAGTGTACTGGATGTAGTATACTGGTGTACTGGATGTAGTGTACTGGATGTAGTGTATTGGATGTAGTGTACTAGATGTAGTATACTGGATGTAGTGTACTGGATGTACTGTACTGGATGTAGTGTACTGGATGTAGTGTACTGGATGTAGTGTACTGGATGTAGTATACTGGTGTACTGGATGTAGTGTACTGGATGTACTGTACTGGATGTAGTGTACTGGATGTAGTGTACTGGATGTAGTATACTGGTGTACTGGATGTAGTAGTGTACTGGAAACAGAGTCCTGGATGTAGTGTACTGGAAACAATGCACTGGATGTAGACGAAGTAGTGTACTGGTGTACTGGAAGCAGAGTCCTGGAAGTAGTGTACTGGTGTACAGGTAGTGCATACTGATGTACTGAACTGGTTTGGCTCACTGTACTTGTATATACACTGACTCACTGTGCCAATGTATTTGTGTACTGATTATTTCATTATTGCAAGTATATATTGAAGAATAAATTTATATTTATCATTAAAATATTTTTACAATATTTATAGAATATAAATTTAAAATTTATTAATTAATTATATTTCCTATATTTATCAAGTAATCCTTTATAAATTTAAATTCTTTCCATTTAATAATAATGACAAAATGTAAGAGTCCATTCCATTGATTAAAAACTTCCATGACATAATAGCAACAGTAACATGTAGTACTGAAGTTAGAGAGTGATATTGTTAGTTCTTGCTCACATTTCCCTTGGTACTCTATAACAATAACATCACAGTTTGAACCATATTTCGCTTCTATTAACTCATTATAGGTATTTATTATTATATAAGTCAATATGTTGTGGATAATTTTAGAGTAACCCTTTTATTTTTCTATGGAGAAAGTAGTAACTATGTCTCAAATGTACTTCACATACGACAATCAGCGTATAGAAACTAATTTTATAACCTGAAGTACAGGGTGATTCATTAACATCTGACTCATTTCGTTTGTTAATGAAATAAAAACTAGTAAACCTAGAGTATTGACACAAAATTCTTTGGAAAGAGAACGTTTGGGAGTTATTTTTCTTCATTTAGCTTTTAAAATGATATCCTGTGAATGACAGTCATAATTCACTAGACAATAATTTAGGATTTTTCTCGTCACCTTCTCTAGGATTTCAGACAAAAGTAGTAGTTTCATCAGATACTGTTTTTTAGTTTTGTATGCCATTGCTTGTGTAACATTCACAGGTGATTTAAGTTATCCCCCAAGATGGAAGATTCAGGGTACAAGATTTTTTTTTATAATCTTGCTTCCATAAAGCATTTCTATTTAGTTTTCTGTTCAAACGTTGAAGAATTCGAATTCGATCTATCGTTTCAAAAAAAAAGAACAACTACCCACACAATCGAAAACTCTTTCTTTTGGAAGACATTTTTGAAATTGTTGAATCAACGTTTTCAACGCATCCTGGTCTAGCACCAATTTCATTCTTCCTTCTGCAAGGATATTTTAAATAAATGCATGTATGTTACTCATAAAAAAAATACAAGAGCTGAAGAATATAAATGTAGAATATACTATTTTCGAATAAATTTATGAAGAGATAGGAAAAATCCTTGAGAGGTGATAGGACACACCGTGAAAGGAGTGCGACATTGTCTAGTAAACTGTGGCTCTCATTTGAAGGATATTATTCTGAAAGCCAAATGAAGAAAAACTCCAAAAAATGTCCTCTATTCAAAGAATTTTGTCTCGATACTCTAGCTAGGTTGATTAGCTTTTCATATGTCTATGAATCAGGTCATATGCCTATGAATCAGGTCATATGCCTATGAATCAGGTCATATGTCTATGAATCAGGTCATATGCCTATGAATCAGGTCATATGTCTATGAATCAGGTCATATGCCTATGAATCAGGTCATATGTCTATGAATCAGGTCATATGCCTATGAATCAGGTCATATGCCTATGAATCAGGTCATATGCCTATGAATCAGTTCATATGCATATGAATCAGGTCATATGCCTATGAATCAGGTCATATGCCTATGAATCAGGTCATATGCCTATGAATCTTCCTGTATGTATATTTCATTCTCATCATCAATCGAGTAATAAGGAGTAGATACATTTACTGAATCTTAAATATAAATCACTCATGAAAGTTATAATTTACATTAATTTCATCTTAGTAGTACATTAAGCTGATTAACTATTCTTATAGAAACAAAATTTAAATAATGATGCTAATCCTTTTGCAAAACTTATCTATAGAACTTTATTCATACTGAACAGGTGCAGATATTATAGGTAGAGATATAAAGCCACCATAATACCATCTTCCTAATTCGTATCACTGGTACTCTCCTCATCCTTCGAGGTAGCACAGATACCTACAGCCGAACGTATTTGATCGAGTGTAGCACTCTTTTCTGGTATTTTCAGAGCACCATTCTTTCGCCTGAAGCCATCCAATTTTCTGGGTCGTTCTTCCGTGCCATTCAATTACGTTGTACTGTTATCGAGTCGTTAGTTGAACGAAGGCCGTTACACACACAAAACTGGGAAAATCTTGACAGCGAATAACTGAATGGAAGTTGTGTTCAATCAAATTGAAACTCATGGCTGTGGCGTAACCGATTTCTATCATTTTATTGGATCTGAGTCGTCTTCATTTGCCATATCGGTTACAGATACTGACCGATAGGCTGTGAAATCGAGTGCAGCTTTAAGATGAGTCTAAGGAATTTGAATTAATCCTCGCATCCTTATTTTCACTCCTTCTGATTGATAACCAAAGAGGGGCTGAAGACGAAGATAGCTACTCCAAAAGATATTTACTTTCTAAATAAGTGCATTCCGCACTCCTAGTCATTACATAAATCTCATAAGTAATGACAATCTACTTTGCGGCATGCCAATATAAGCAATGCACTCACTAACTATCTGAAACTCTTCTTCAAAATATCTAGGAAACAAGTTAGAGTATTGCAAATAAGGAATGGTTTCTGACAAAGCAGTAGGTAACTTATTGGCAATAATGCAAAAGCTTAGCAATTTCGCTAGCGAAGAAATAATGTCGGTACTTCTCTAAAAACTTACGAGTCTTTTGTGTCATAGTTACACCAACGAACTTATATTCTCCGTGGAAAAATTCTTACAAATGTCAGCCTTTATGAGACACTTTGCAGATTCAGCGCCATTTTTGTCTAATTACTACTCAACATGCGTTGACATAATTAAAAACTAATCTATCGGTTAGCTGATGAACAAAGCAGTTAATGTCGAGAGATAATTCCTGAGTGATTCAGTTATATATTTCCTTCTATTGCTCCTAATTTCTATTCATAATGATTATAATCTTGCATGAGAAAGAGAGAGTTATTTACTTCAGATTGTTTCTAGCCATTTGAGACAGACTTGGAGCAATCTAAATAATTAAGGATTAATTAGGATGCCTGAGACCAGATGTGGTGCGACATGAAATGAGAACATTGATTTGGAGACTCTACAATTCAGTCGAAGAGACAGCTAAATGATGAGGACAGGAGATGATTTGAATGTAGTTTGGAATAATATACAGTTTCCATGATATTTTTATCCTATTTTTGTTATCCATCCATTCATTTCATTCTCTTCTGTTTCAAATCTTCATTAAATTCCTTCTTTACATTTCTCCTAATAGGTTTCTCTTCCAACACATCAGTTCAACCAATTTATCTTCATCTCTGATTCCTTTCTCTAATTCTTTTTCTTATACTTCACTTTTTTTTCTCATTGTCACTTCTTTTTGTTTCCTAATATCATCAGGTTTGCTCCCTTTCATGTCTTAGGTTCATTCTCAGGATCACAAAATGCAGCTCATGAATTTTTCCATCGGTATCTCCTCTTACAGAGAAAAACAATCCCACCTAATCCATCCAATGGCCTAATCACTCTGCAACAAAAAGATACCTTTTTTGATCCATTTACCTTACGACATCACAGAAGTAGTAAAAGTTAAGGAGAGGGTTATTATGATTAGGTCTACACCAGAAGGTAGGTCTAGACTCTAGAGTCTTACCTTACCAAATTATTGGCGAAAACTTTTCGACATGCTGGAGCTTCAATTTCTTGGACAGGAAAGATCTTAACTTTAGTTATTATTTTGGTGCGGACAAGTTACGCTTGAGGCGTTGATTTGTTGCTGTGTCTTTTGATCTATTGATTTGGAGTAGAGGAACATTGCACTGTTCGGACACTTACAGTAGTCGCAAAATGGGGTCTAACATTGCTCTTGAACCTATCTGACCTTGAGAAATATGTGATTGACCTGTCATTGACACCCACTTTCCGAATACTGAGATCCCATAAATAGAAAAGCCATTTAGTTTTATTCTATAGTACAATTTTCTACCTTTAGTTTATTAATTGAAATATAGTTATGAGAAAAATGATATATATTAACTTTAAACAACTACTAATTACACTGAATTTCTAGTGAATATATTTCTACACAATAAGACAAATATATTGCTAGTGTTTTTTTTAATCCAAATACAAAATAGAAGCAGCCACCTTACCAAATATAAGGAAGAATTTTTCTAAAATGAAGAACTCCTTAATTTCCATAGGAAAATATTCTCTCGGATGTACAAGTATTTTCTCTCCAATTTTCCCACTTTGTCTCCAGGCTTCCTAATAAACTTCAGGAAAAACACACAATTGTTTCAAATCGCACTTTTTCTCATTTTAGTTCACATTTTCAAACAATTAATTACTGCAGTGTTTTAAAAAAGAAATTCTAGGAAACTTTTCTCCTTTGTAAAATGTTGCTAGATGCTGTGGGGTAATTAACCCCGTCTTTATTCGCCTGCTCCTATTTACATTCAATTGAAAGACACTAAACACCGGATAATTTGAAGACAGACTCTTATTCCTATTTATAAACCATGCAAAGTTGAGATACGAAAATGAATTCATTATAAGTTAGATGAAATATTAAACAAATAATAAAATGGAAATGAAACTTTATATTTTAATGGAGTTGTGATATTACATGTTACTTCAATAGGGATTGAAAGTGATAACAACATAAATAGAAAATAATTGAATTTATCACAAATATATAAAACACCAAATGAATTAATTTTATGAATGAAATTTCAATCAATATTTTTAACTGTGTTATCAGTAGAAAAAATCCATAAAATGACTTTATATAGCTCTAAATAAAGTCTACATCATAATTTAATAATATTCAACTATTAAATTCATTGGTTGTTTTTAATTTATTTGTTACTTATTGCTATCAATTGTAAAAGTATTTAATGATTAGAAAATAGTTAGTGATTCGAAAAATTTCGAAATTCAACAATATTCTTTGACTCGAAAATATTTATCTATTCGAAAATATCAGTTGATTTTAAAATAATTATTCAGTCAAAATATTAATTTATTCGAAAATATTTAGTGATTGAAAAATATTATGTAATTCGAAAATATTTTTTGATATGAAAATATTTAGTGATTCGGAAATATTTAGTGATTCGGAAATATTTAGTGATTCGGAAATATTTAGTGATTCGGAAATATTAAGTGATTCGGAAATATTTAGGGATTCGGAAATATTTAGTGATTCGGAAATATTTAGGGATTCGGAAATATTTAGTGATTCGGAAATATTTAGTTATTCGGAAATATTTAGTGATTCGAACGGATGTTTCATTTTACAATTTGACAAATCAATATATTTACATAATTTTCAATAGCATATGAATTACTTCAACCAAAAGAATTCTATAAATGACACTTCTATTAGTATATAGACAAAAATTAAATAAAACAGGTTTATTTATATTAATATATTAAATCTATTTGTAAAATGTATTCCATTTGATTCATTCTATGTTTCAGGCAGGATACACTAAATATTCTCCAAAACCTCAATACTTGCAAGAAACTCAAATGTTCACAACAACATTTCCCAAACATTTTATACTAAAGTACATTTACAAAATACTCCACCTTAATAATTTAAACTTATTTATACCATGTAAATACCCACATATTTTGTACATAAAATGAGCATTATTTATGACTCTATCTTTGGGAGGCTTTTCCAATAATGAATTTCCAAATGATGGCTGTAGCTCCCCGGTAAAAAGTTAGGCCGTTAGCTGTATTTTATTGTCTCATTATTGAGCAGGCGGCAACACTTTTATTTCGCTTTTACGGGAATTTGATGTAAAATTAATGAAAAATTGTATTTCTTGAAGGCATATATGGTAAATAAAAGAATTGTTCCGAAAATGGGAATGGTAATGAGTTCCAGAACGAATATTACATATTTTTAATGTCAACAATAAGATATAAAACTAGTATAGTTATTTACATGCTTATATTTAAATATTATATAACTTCGGCCAGAATGAACTATTACATCTTTAAAATAACTGGAGATAAACACAGCTAATTAATTCAAATAAAAACTGGGGGGAGATATTATAAAAAAATATCACATTTTATTATTTGCCATGAGTATTATTTCGATATTTATATTATTTATTAGAACTGTAAATTATATTTCCGAATGATTTGTAATTCATTATATTGTAACTTAAATCTAAATATGTGGTGATTATCTGTAACTTATCCTTTAAATATGTGGTGATTATCTGTAACTTATATCCTCTAAATATGTGGTGATTATCTGTAACTTATCCTCTAAATATGTGGTGATTATCTGTAACTTATCCTCTAAATATGTGGTGATTATATGTAACTTATCCTCTAAAAATTTGGTGATTTTCTGTAACTTATCCTCTAAATATGTGGTAATTATCTGTAACTTATTCTGTAAATATATGGTGATTATCTGTAACTTATCCTCTAAATATGTGGTGATTATCTGTAACTAATCCACTAAATATGTGGTGATTATCTGTAACTTATCCTCTAAAAGTGTGGTGATTATCTGTAACTTATCCTCTAAATATGTGGTGATTATTTTAATATGATTCATTCCTTAATAGTATTATCCATTTAGTTCATTATGTTTCATTACAATGGTAATTATATAATATAGTGTTCATAACTTTTGAAATAAATAATAGTGTGTTCATTATAATTAAGTTTTAAGTACACGCTATTCATTCTCACTAGAGGATACATTAACTTTAATATATTTAATATTTCACATAAACTCATGGAAAGTTTCCTTTTGCAATAAAACTTAATATTTTCTCATGTAAGCGAATGAAAAGCATTAACATTCTAATATTAATATTAAAAATTAATATATTTCATGGTGTCAGTAATTAAATAATTAAGTATCTAGGAGTGCAAATATTACATATTTCATTACTAATTTAGTCTGCATATTAAGTTACATGGAGTTTGAAGAGAAAAGTTTTTTATCATCAAAGTTACAAATTATTTACCAAAAATATCATTATGATATTAATGAAATATATCATTGTAATAGATGCCATCAAATTATTTTCCTCTAAAATTAACGTCTAATATTAACTGGAGTTTGTTTTTCAGTTAAGTTACAGCAGTTAATAAGAAGCTATTAAATTTGTATACACTCATTGTGAATTTTTTATAAAAAATATAAAATTTTGAGGAGCAAATAGAGATAACAGACCAGAATTTAACCAAATAGATATAATGAACCAGAAAAATACAGATACTCTTATATAAAGATACAACATTATAAATCTCTATAATATAATACGCTAGATTTGTCTGTCTGTGTGTCTGTGTGTTACTTGGACCAATATTACTCACAAACGGTTAGACATAGAGACTTGAAAATTTACAACTTTTCAGAAGGTCTTGTCGAATCAACGTGTTAAAAGGGATTTTTGAAATTCATACGGGTTTTCGAATTATTAACACTTGATTCATAATGGGATAATTAGGAATTAATTCGACATACTTTCCAGGATATTTTCAGAGACTATCCAACAGAATGAGCTGATAATTTCTGGAAACCTTCAGCCTATGGTCCTACATACAGCTTTCTTATAAAATAATTTATGATGTATACGACAACCTTCTACACAAATTGACGACGTCACGGGAAGGAAAATTACTCCTTACTGGTACCTCATTATTATGAAATGTAATGGAAAAGGAAATCTTTAATGTGTATGAACAAACACAATAAGTAATGTTCTTAAAAATAAAATAAAACGGGTACCCACTAATGATTATATAATATATTAAATGTGATTGTGATATTATATAACAATGTAATTAGGAACGTAATATTATATAGCAATATATATGGGAACGTAATGTAACAATATAACTGTTCAGAAAAGTTACACCCTATTTGGCCGCCATCTATTGGCTCCAGTAAAATATGCATTCCATCAATTTCTTCAACGACATCCGGGAATTGAAGAAATAAGAATAATAATATTCTACTTGAAGTATTTTATAATACACTTATAATAATACAATAATCACTCGCGGGTAAATTAAATCACTCATAGGAAAGAAACAGATGCAATTGTTAACAGAAACATGAATGGTCGCTGAATAAAACAGACCTATGTTAACAGAACATAACTACATTTCAATAGAGAATGCAGCAAATATTCCTTTATTCAGTTTAAAAATAGATATAGATTTACTCTTGCCAATCGAGAATGAAATACAATTCCAAATGGATGTCAACAGACTTTTGACATTGAGCTTTTCCATGGAGTGGAACATTGACTTTGTGACCTTTTCTAGTATTTTAGTGATTCTCAAGTAGGTTCAGTTGATGGATTGCTTCACTAGAAACATGTGCATTATGTAATTCTATAGAAAAAACATTGATGGTAAAAATTAGTAGGTCAAATCGGTGTACAGAAAGTGCCAGGCGGAAAACTGCCGAAGTGGAAAACTACCAGGCTGAAAACTGCCAGACGGAAAACTGCCGAAGCGGAAAACTGCCAGTCACTTATTGGCAATATATGAATTTATAACTTTTCTGAAATATTACTTAGTTATAAACACATATTAATTTATATAAACATAGCGTTAGCCCTTCGTTAAGGGGTTGAGGGGACAATCATCTTTACAGCAATGAGTATATAGATATTAGATTACTTAATTAATATTCAATTGAATATAATATTTCAACAAAGCTACTTTATTAAATACCCAGTAAACCAAATTTCAGTACACATAAGAATTTTTGACTGTCATTTTTAACTCCTTTGCTAAGTCACGTACATTTTAAAAACATGTTCATTTACGTTTATAGTCTTATATTTTTTATTTCCTATTAACGTCAGCAATATAGCCTTTGGTTCCAAAGCAAACGGTAAACCCGTGTACTTATTTGTGATTAATACATAATTAGATATTCTCACAATTATATTCAATTAAAATTATACGTTAAATTAAGTGAATGTTGAATGAACTTATATGTATGTTCAATATTATTACATTTAGTTATTCTCTTTCAATTTTACATTTTCTTTTAAATGTAAAAAGTATCATTAATTAATATGTCAGAGAATTAGGTTTGTAATAGATAGATACTATAGATGTTGGGTTGCAAATTCTAAATATTTCACAAACATCGATCGTAGTTGTATTATAATGAGTATAAGCAAATATTATGCTTGAAGACTTGTTCAATTCTCAAAATATAAACACAATGATAATGTAAAGATGTGTTATCTAAACAAAGAAATTGTACTCTGTCCCTAATACAATTATTTATTCTTTATTTCTTCTCTTAGTATTTTATAGGAAAGGATATAGTTTTTAATTTCTATATTGTATTTTATTTATTTCTGCAATATTTACATAATAATGAATTTAATATATTTTCTAATCAATTTGTCTACATTTAACTATTATTTTTGTTTTATATCCTAATTGAAATTGAATGTCTCCTTAACGAAGGGCAAACGGCTTTTTTTATTAAAAACATGTTATTATTGACTTAATTCATTAAATTGCCAGTAGGTAACTGGCAGTTTTCTGCTTCGGCAGTTTTCCGTGTCCCATCAAATCTTGCAATAATAAAATAGGGGGCCGGTGTGGGCAAGGTTATGTGAATTAATCATTATTCTTATAATATTTTCCTTAATTAAACGAAGGATTCAAAAGAACTTCAGCACCTCCTCGACAAGTAGTTATACAATATAATAAATAAGTATGAACTAATTCTCTGTACAAATTACCCAAAGCACAGCAAGGTATATTTTAATGAACTATAGTGAAAAAAAGAATCCAGTGGTTTAATTTTGAACAAACACAGTGAATATGAGACGATAAATTTCACTTACAGTCCAAATTCAAACCAAGAAACTCCACACAGTCATGGAACTCCTGCTGGGTAATATTAATAGGCAAAATTATGGGTGCAAAAATAGCTGGAGAACAGTTTGTGAATAACAGACCAGCGGTTTTATTTGTATTACAGGAAAGTCTATCGTTTATTGTCTTCACAGATATTTTAGAATAAAATTGGTTAGTATTTTGATAAAAAAAACATAATTTACGTCCCGGATTGCCAAATAAGAGTCTTAACTTAAAAGAATTACAATAACATTTTGAGATAGGTTGAGATATATCGTTCATAAAGAGGATAAAAATTATTGAACCAAGAAAACTCCCCTGGGGTACACAACAATTAACAGCTCAAGTTTCAGAAATTGCATTGCTTAGTTTTACACTAAGAGTCCACCCTTTGAGATAGCTATGGATGGAGTGGCAAACTGTACCTTTACACTTTAGAAATCACAATTAGCTACGGCAAATTACATCATACTTGGCTAAATAAGAGTTAAGTCTAACATGAATAGATTCAAATATTTACTAGTTATAGAGATTGGCTTAATGTTACAAACCTCAGACTCAGAACCAGACATATACATCTAGACGATTATAGCTTTGTTTTGAGTTGCAGGCTTTATGGCAATTTAATTGGAAATATGAAAACCAATATTGCAATTCGGGATATCAGAGTTTAATTCACCTTCAATATTACTCAAATAACCATAAAAATACTCTGCAATTTCTACATCTTCATTCACCACTCCATTATTGACTCCAATAGACCTAATTTATTTAATGGGTGGATTTTCACCAATCAAACCATTCAAAATATTCAAAATTGATTTCGGATTATTTTTACACTTACGTAGTGCAATAGAATGATGAAATGAAGCGGATTTCAGGATAAAGAAACAGTTTATACAATAATAGAATCGATTTGTCGACAATGAAATGTATTTTCCTTTAATATGTATACTTTTGTCTATGACAGTAAAAAACACATAAAATCCATAATACTCCTCATATTAATGATAATGCAATAAAGAAGTGGTAGTACCACTTCTTTCGCACCCAACTATCAGGTTGAACGCACTTCAACAAAGGGTTGATTGTGGTTCTAGGAAAACTAGGTCTCAGAAAATTTGGTCTCGGAATATTCATTCATTCTCGTTGCATATGATTTTATTAAAGAAAAATAATAGAAAAAGTTGAAATGATGAATACTAAAATGTGTAGTGTATTTAATGAAAGCGGATAGCATCATTAACCGTTGTAAAATGATACGTAACATTAGTAATTTTGACATGCTTTGACTTACATTTAACATGTGATTTTAAAGCGGAAAATGCGGTCTCGGAACTCTCAGTCTGAAGTATAAATGAAAGTTAGATTTATGGGAATTAAGGCGTGCTGCCCCCCCCCCCCCCCCCAAAAAAAAAATCTGTACAGTACAACAAACTAGCGGATACAGCAAACTACATAACGATCATTTATGTTGAGAGGTTATTTATAATTCTGAGACCGAAATTTTCCGAAACCTAATTTTCCAGACCGAAATTTCCGACCACCGATGACTACACTCCACCACTTTGTTGTTTTCCCTCCGCATGGTAGACTGTTCCGTAAATTGTTAGGCCTCACAAGCTATAAGAGGTAATATTTTGGTGCTGAAAGTTGGCGGCTGATTTCATTAGAGTTCTGAAGCTAGAGTTCAAATATGGAGTTCTTTCTTGTTAAAGTTTAAGATTTCCTAAGATTTCATTAGGCAACTTCAAACGCTTTACTTTCTTCTAGCATAATTTCTCTAATGAAATATATCAAATTAGAACTGCCGAACAAATCAAACTCAGAAATTAAATATAGAGTTATATTTAGAGCATCTAAATATAAGTAGTTTTGTAAATTATTACACAGTAAATTTAAATGTCTCTTTTTTTAATTTGTAAATTAATTACATATAAAGAAATTCTATATGCAGTACCCAGACACTCACAGTACTCGAAATGTGGATATTAATTACTATTCATGAACCAATGTGAATTTCATAATTTTTCATTTCATTTATATTCTCCCCCACTGTACGAGTACTGAGAGTGTCCGATTACTCAAATAATTACTATAATATCATAGTTTTCCAACATATTCTTTTTAATTGACATATTAAAATATTTCTAGTTTTTTAAATGTATTTTTCATGAGTATTACAGTAGACCTCCTCTATATTTGACTGAATCCTCTATAGTGAATGTAGATTCCTGAGTAAGAGAACTACTCCGTGTAGTGAACACATTTTCTTTACTCTGCTATAAGATGACCATCAGTTTAATTGCTATTTCATGGCAGACTAAAGAAAGTTTGTTCACTATAAGAGGTAGTCCCTTCCTCAAGACTCTACGACTGTACATTCATTTTAGATAATTTCACTATAGAGGAGTTCTACTGTTCTAATAAATGAAATTATGATGTGTGAATAAAAGATTTAATTCACATCTTTACAATCGAATGGTCACACACTAATAGTATCTCTATCCTATACAACAGTTCAATTAATTTTCTTACTGAGAAATGATGTCAACTCTATTTAGTATTCACAGTCACACAAATTGTATTTTCATTTATACTCTCAAATTAGATCTTACAAACAGACTTCACATGTTTAATGTGTCTATTTTATTTGTTAACTGAATCTATTTTATTTGTTAACTGAATCTATTTTATTTGTTAACTGAATCTATTTTATTTGTTAACTGTATGTATTTTATTCACTAACTGTATCCATTTTATTTACTAACTCTATCTATTTTAACTACGGACTATACTGTATAAGAGAAGGTATTTTAGTTGCTAAAGAGTTCATATTTAGCAGAAAAGTTTTTATAATAAAGTTTTATTTTATCGTCAAGCGTTTGAAGTTTGATCGTCAAAATCATTCTTTATTATTTCCATTAGAAAAGGAAATATAACAGAAAATAAATTGTATTTTTAAAAAAATATAGCATCTCACTTTTTGTTTTTAACTTAAGAAATATCGCTTTTTTATTTCGAAAATATAAAATCTTTTCATGTTTTTAATTGATAAATATAGCTAGCCCTTCAGTTTTAAGAAAAATTCTTATTTTTAATGAAAAAATATCGTCTTTTAAATTTGAAAAACAATACATTTCATAAAAAAATATTAAAAATCTCAATATGTTCTAATATTCTTCCAATTGTGTATTTTAATAGTGAATCTCCACTCTTATCTTCCCATTCCAAAGACAGTCTGTTCTAACTCTATAAACAGTACTGCGAGAAATGAAAACCTTCGCATTTTTGTTCCATGATCAGCTTTAAGAGAAAGACCCAGAGAGAAAATTTAGAAGATAGATGTAGAAGCTATTCTAATACCTTCTAACACATTACAAATGTATTATTCAACGTTAATTAATTCAAATCAATTAATAATTAAATAATTGTATTATTACTATTAAAGATTGGTATTATAACAGCTGCAATGATATCTTGTTAACTTTTAGAAGGTTGTAACTCCTAGAAAAACATGCATTGAATCACAGTTCATAATTAGGTATGCCTGATAAAGTGACGGAGCAAGTAAAGTTAATGGACCACAGTCCGTAAACTTTACTAGGTTAAATTCTGGTCTGCTATGTTGACTTGGTTAAATTTTTAAACATTTTACCAATAATTGGAAGAAGTATATAATTTTAGAGTCATAGATACTACATAAAGGATTTAAGGCTGCTTCACACATCACCGGGATCCGTACGACACGTCACCGGTCAGTCTCCGTTACTCAACTCTCAGTAATTCGGTGTCAGTGAAAAAATGTATCGTTACATTAATTTCTATGGATACATTCACACAGTACCAGCTCTCCTCAGTGATAAAAAATCACTGACCGGTGACGTCCCAGACGGATCTCGGTGATGTGTGAAGCAGCCTTAAAACCGAAGTTTTCTTTTCCATCTTTTTACTACTCGTTCTTCACAACTTTAAAATGGATCACGTTTTTTATCAATTCATTCAATTAATAAAATAGGCAAAGTTATTGTAAAATCATTATTATTATCATTTACAAGGTTGTATATTTATAAAATACTAAAGCAAATATTCAATAAAACCACAATAAAGTCTTTTGGTCCGTTAACTTTAATCGTTTAATTTCTGGTCCGGTATCTTTACCAGCTTCATTTCTGGTCCGTTAACTTTACTTGATCCGTTTCTGATACGTTATCTTTACATGCTCGAAAGTGACTTATATAAATAGCAATCAATACGCCTGATTAGGTGATTTTCATACTCTAGCATTGTTAAGAAGTTAAGAAAGCCATTTAATAATAAAACTGTCTAGTAAATTTTATCTTTGCTTCGTCGAAGAAAAAAACATCTTGAGGGGTGGCTAATTGCCTAAAAAACTTTTTAAGATGTCAGCCTTCAACTCTTGGGATTCCCTTCACTCAATCTATTCTTTAAATTCTGTAGTCTCTGGCTAATCTGTGTTCAGTCTTCAATAGGACGATTCACGCTACAGTAGTGTTACCTAGCGTTAGCTTCAGATTTACTAGTGTATCAGTGATACAGCTATATAGTTTTCTCAATAGTTAATCTGAGCATAGACTTCAACTCTGTTTCTTATCTTATCTTCAATAGAGAATGTTGTGAAGAATGAATTCTGTTTGTTCTATTTCCCACTAGAAGCCTAGAATCAAAACCATCACCACATATCATTACTTGATTGAAAATAAATAACCCATGGATAGTATTCAGTCTTTGGAAAGTGTTCATTGTACTCCAACGATTGACCCAGAGAGAAAATGTATAAAATAGACACACTGAGAAAATGTAGAAGATAGACACACTGAGAAACTGTAGAAGATGGATCTACTCCCCAGTGAGAAAATGTAGCAGATAGACCCTCTATCCAGTGAAAAATGTCATTATAATTTATATTATTAGTCCTAATTCATGAATGAAAGCAGTTATTTTCTTAAATAATATTTATTTACTCGTAATCTCAAAGAAACTAACATATTCAGATTTTACTTCAACTGGAGTTTATAAGATGAAATTTACATATATTTTCTAAGACTTTGCTCTTAATTAACCAAATTAGAAGGAAATTTTATAAGCGTGCTCACTATACATGTAGTTAATATTGAAAATTATTATTAAAATCTGTGCTTGTCTTCTAATATTATTATGGTGTACGTAGACTTAAATTGAACTATTTTTCTATAACATTACAGTACAATATTTCATTCCTTCACTTTTTCATTCCTTCACTTTTTCATTCATTCACTTTTTCAGTCCTTCACTTTTTCGTTTATTCACTTTTTCATTCTTTCACTTTTTCGTTTATTCACTTTTTCATTTTTTCACTTTTTCGTTTATTCACTTTTTCATTCATTCACTTTTTCATTCATTC
Source organism: Caprella mutica (assembly GCA_947561585.1). Classification (NCBI taxonomy): domain Eukaryota; kingdom Metazoa; phylum Arthropoda; class Malacostraca; order Amphipoda; family Caprellidae; genus Caprella; species Caprella mutica. The sequence goes on from CANNZV010000888.1 coordinate 65,582, forward strand.
ACTTTTTCATTCATTCATTTTTTCATTCATTCACTTTTTCATTCTTTCACTTTTTCGTTTATTCACTTTTTCATTCCTTCACTTTTTCATTCATTCACTTTTTCGTTTATTCACTTTTCATTCTTTCACTTTTTCATTCCATCACTTTTAAACTCATTCACGTCTTCATTCATTCACTTTTTCATTCATTCATTTTTTCATTCATTCACATTTTCATTCATTCACTTTTTCATTCATACACTTTTTCATTCATACACTTTTTCATTCATACACTTTTTCATTCATACACTTTTTCATTATTTCACGTTTTCATTCAATCACTTTTTCATTCATTCACATTTTCATTCAATAATCTTTTTGACTCGTCCGAATAGTGAGTAGCAGTGTTGCCAGTTAGCTATTTTAGGATATTTTCTTGACTGAACTAATATGATGATGGAAATAAAAATAGAATAGTGACAGAAAATATAATAAGTTGGACCCTGAGATTTTGGATGTAATTTTTTAGCATTTGGTGATTATTTGAAGATAGTGTAGATAAATTGAAGAGTTAGGGTTAACTCTGGTTCACTTTGTAATAGTATTAGACATAATTTTTACTGATACATTTGGCTACGTCCTTAAGCTAGTGACTCTGACGTCAATTCATTTAAAGTGAATTACGTGTTTTTTCGTCGGAATTTAATTGTTCCATTTGAGGAAATAAAGAGATGTGTACCAAATAATTATGGTAATCAGGAAAATAAAATCATATTGTCGATTTTCGATCGATTGATCATCTATGTATGAATAAATTCTACGTAAACCATATTAATATATTTAATCGGGAAGTTTTATACTTTACAGTAAATACCATCAGTATTTATCACAAAGGTGGTCACTGACTCTAAGAAAGTACTAGCGCATGCTGTAAAAGCTCTCATCTTTTTCTCAGTCCGTACACGCTGTGTTTCATCGACATCATTTATTTCAGCCAACAGCAGCTTCCGCTCGATAGTTAATATGACGTCACGAAAGTAACAGCCAATCAGAGAGCAGCTTCTAAACACATCATTAATCACATTAAAGGGTGAACAAACAGTTCAAATATTAACCATCATAAAAAAATGTATTTGAAACTTACCTATTATTATTATTATTCGTTTATCGAAATGAAAAAAAAATATCACAAAAATAATTATCCGTTTTATTATCGGAAATTTGACAAGAATAGAAATAACAAAAATAACGTATTCATAATATTTAACCATTAATTCACGCATTGGAAAATTTATACACACAGAGAACGGTTTTGTTAAATTTACAAAACGTATTTTGTCGATAACATTAGGTTATGGGAATGGGAAAATTTTGTTACATTAACCATCAATTGAGTTAAATCAGCAATAAAATATTGTTCAAAGATTTCTTCACTACAACAAAATATTTCTTTAAGTTAACTGTACAATTTTTGTAATGGAAGATTGTTAAAGTTACTGAAAAAGTTTTGTTCATATTAACTTAAATATTGCTATGATAGCAATATAATATTGTTAAATGTTTTTTTATTTATAACAAAATGTTTTTGTAGTAGTATAATATAACATTATTGTTTAACAAAATACCTTTGTCTATATAAATAATTATTTTGCTACATTAATATTATATTTTTGTTGATATATTTTTTACTATTAACTATAAAATTTTGCCAGTATTAATAATTGTCTTCAAATTCGTTTTTGTTATTAGGCTATATATAAATTTCAAGTTCTTAATGGTAAAAATATTGATACATATTGCAGCAAGTTTATTCTAAAGCCTTATTTACATTATAACTACGTAAGTAATGATAAAAACTAGCAGGTATATATATGTAGCTATTGATAAACACTAGTAACTAACTATATATATATGTAGGTAGGTGGGAATTGGTAAATATTAAAAGATAGATATTATAAAAATATTTGATTGAAATGTTCTATTGATTTTTATAATAAGACAGATAAGATACAAAATCAATAGAATATTAAATAATATTCATTTATAATAACTTTAAAAGGCATGCGTGTTTTCATATTGGTTGTAGTTCATTCCAATCCTACTTCTACCATGTCCAGGATGGCTGAGAGGTTAGCGCCGCAGACTGGAGATTGGAGATCATCGGTTCGATTCAAGGATAATACCACTTCATTTCAATGTTCATTTCTTCCCATTTAATTTGTTTATAACAACATGTAGCACTAAACTAATTGATATACAGCCAAATTTACATTTACACTATATGCAATAGAATAGGAAATAGTAATTAAAACCTTTTTATTTTTTTTTTTTCAGTTAAAATAACAAGATGATTTTGTTGCCACAAAAAATTATTTGTATTGCTTTTAATATACTTTTTGTTGACATAACAAAATACATTTTTTTTAAGTAACAGTATTGTAATGTTACTATAACTAATAAGCTCTAGTTACTGTTACCTTAAAAAATCTAGTGTAACTATAACAAAAAAAACTTAACAAAAAAATATATTTACTGTAACAAAATTATTTTGATGGCTCATAGCTGACTAACTTATTTTGTTAATACAACCAAAAACCTACTTTTTTTGTTGCATCAACAAAACCGTTCTCTGTGTGTACCACCAAACCAGTTCATCATAACCATATAAATTCTATAAGTATATAACCACAAAACTTGTAAAATAGAATCATATTCATAACCACTAAATCAGTGCATCAAAACCATATAACTTTAAATGTCATCAGTTTTAGATAGATAAAAGCTATTGTATGGCAGACTAAATAAAATTTGTTTACTATTCAGGCTACATCAAACTCACTCACTACAGAGAACTAGACACAACAGCTGAAAACTTACAAATTTAACCCTACCTCCCCAGAACTCGATCCACAAGATTCATCTCTCCTGGATTCTATTAGAACTTCTGCCTCGTGTTCTATCACAGCTGATGAAGTGAGTTTGTTTCAAATTAACTTGAACAGAGACGATGAGTTGAAGTTTGGCTCTATTGGGAGAGATGAATTGATCTAATCAACATTAGTTTGTTGCCAACGAAACACCGACAGCTAAAAATTATTTACAACTTAACCCTTCATTATATCTAAAGTGACTGATGTGAACTAGAGCAGTCACCTGATTGTTGTTCTCAAATTTCAGAGTGATTCAAAAAAGCTAACCTCATTTCTTTTTTTGATAAAGTAAAGACAAATATACCTAGAGTTTGGAGACAAAATTCATTGGAAAGAGAACATTTGGGAGTTTTTGCTTCATTTTCATTTTAAAATGCACAGTTTGCTACTCAAAGTATACTATCACCTCTCTAGGATTTTCCTATCACATCTCTAGGATTTTCCTATCACATCTCTAGGATTTTCCTATCACCTTTCTATTTTTCCTATCACCTCTCTAGGATTTTCCTATCACCTTTCTATTTTTCCTATCACCTCTCTAGGATTTTCCTATCACCTTTCTAATTTTCCTATCACCTCTCTATGATTTTCCTATCACCTTTCTAATTTTCCTATCACCTCTCTAGGATTATCCTATCACCTTTCTAATTTTCCTATCACCTCTCTAGGATTTTCCTATCACCTTTCTAATTTTCCTATCACCTCTTTAGAATTTTTCTATCACCTTTCTAGGATTTTCCTATCACCTCTCTAGGATTTTCCTATCAACTCTCTAAGATTTTCCTATCACCTCTAGGATTTTCCTATCACCTTTCTAGGATTTTCCTATCACCTCTCTAGGATTTTCCTATCACCTTTCTAGGATTTTCCTATCACCTTTCTAGGATTTTCCTATCACCTCTCTAGGATTTTCCTATCAACTCTCTAAGATTTTACTATCACCTCTAGGATTTTCCTATCACCGTTCTAGGATTTTCCTATCACCTCTCTAGGATTTTCCTATCACCTTTCTAGGATTTTCCTATCACCTTTCTAGGATTTTCCTATCACCTCTCTAGGATTTTCCTATCACCTCTCTAGGATTTTCCTATCACCTCTCTAGAATTTTCCTATCACCTTTCTAGGATTTTCCTATCACCTTTCTAGGATTTTCCTATCACCTCTCTAGGATTTTCCTATCAACTCTCTAAGATTTTCCTATCACCTCTAGGATTTTCCTATCACCTTTCTAGGATTTTCATATCACCTCTCTAGGATTTTCCTATCACCTTTCTAGGATTTTCCTATCAACTCTCTAAGATTTTCCTATCACCTCTCTAGGATTTTCCTATCACCTCTCTAGGATTTTCCTATCACCAACCTAGGATTTTCCTATCACCTTTCTAGGATTTTCCTATCACCTCCCTAGGATTTTCCTATCACCTCTCTAGGATTTTCCTATCAACTCTCTAAGATTTTCCTATCACCTCTCTAGGATTTTCCTATCACCTCTCTAGGATTTTCCTATCACCACCCTAGGATTTTCCTATCACCTCTCTAGGATTTTCCTATCACCTCTCTAGAGTTTTCCTATCACCTCTCTAGGATTTTCCTATCACCTTTCTAGGATTTTCCTATCACCTCTCTAGGATTTTCCTATCACCTCTCTAGGATTTTCCTATCACCTTTCTAGGATTTTCCTATCACCTCTCTAGGATTTTCCTATCACCTCTCTAGAGTTTTCCTATCACCTCTCTAGGATTTTCCTATCACCTTTCTAGGATTTTCCTATCACCGCCAAAATGGCAAAAGTAGGAGATTTTACGTTGATGTTCTTAAGATCTTGATAAATATTTTAGTTAATTCTCACTATATGAGGTTAGTAATTTTTTAGCTTTTTACAATAGACAAATTACAAAAATAAAAGTCAATTGCGCGGACTTCTCAATCTCACTGTTTGAATTTAATTAGCCCAATCTTTTTTTGGAAATTAGGTTCACATGAAAAATAATATTTATGAGTTAAAATAACTATAAATTATTCTTTGCTTGGGTTTTTTATCGCAATTCAGCTTTCCAAATACGAAACAAGTGTGTTAATTGAATCTATTTAAATGAACGAAAATTTCAAATTGAATTTATTTATGTTTCCGATAAAAATTAAAAAAAAAAAGGAAAATTGATGTTTGAAATTAGAATTCTTAATTAATTGACTAGCAAAATAACGAGTTAATTCTCAATAAAAGGAAAAATTGAGTTATATGCTATTTATATAATTGTAAATGCTTTCACTTTTATTAAGTCGTTAATTCATGATTATAATATTTTACAATTATCTGTATCCGTAATCTTTCAATTAATTCTTTTTCTTTTCTGCCTTCAATCCAATAAAGCGACCTGTAAATACAATATTACATTATTTCTCTCGAATACTCGTACAGCTAGCAAGGTAAACTCCTCTGTATTAACTTGTGAGTTCAAACATGCCATTATTTTAATACAGTTTACATTATAAACTAATAAACCTTGTTATGTAATATAAATGGTGTCAGTGACTATAAAATATGTATACTATGAACGTTATATTCTTACTTTTTAAGATATGAGTTGTAAAAGATTATAACTTGATGACTAATATCATAAATTATTGACTAATATCATAAATTATTGACTAATATCATAAATTATTGACTAATATCATGAACTATTGACTAATATCATGAACTAGTGACTAATATCATGAACTAGTGACTAATATCATGAACTATTGACTAATATCATGAACTATTGACTAATATCATAAAAAATCAGCAAACATCATAAATTATTGACTAATATCATAAATAATCAACAAACATCATAAATTATTGACTAATACATATCATATATAATCAACAAACATCACAAATTATTGACTAATTTCCTATATAATCAACAAACATCATAAATTATTGACTAATATCATAAATAATCAACAAACATCATAAATTATTGACTAATACATATCATATATAATCAACAAACATCACAAATTATTGACTAATTTCCTATATAATCAACAAACATCATAAATTATTGACTAATATCATAAATAATCATCAAACATCACAAATTATTGACTAATTTCCTATATAATCAACAAACATCATAAATTATTGACTAATATCATAAATAATCAACAAACATCATAAATTATTGACTAATACATATCATATATAATCAACAAACATCACAAATTATTGACTAATTTCCTATATAATCAACAAACATCATAAATTATTGACTAATATCATAAATAATCAACAAACATCATAAATTATTGACTAATATCATAAATAATCAACAAACATCACAAATTATTGACTAATTTCCTATATAATCAACAAACATCATAAATTATTGACTAATATCATAAATAATCAACAAACATCATAAATTATTGACTAATATCATAAATAATCAACAAACATCATAAATTATTGACTAATATCATAAATAATCAACAAACATCATAAATTATTGACTAATATCATAAATAATTAACAAACATCATAAATTATTGACTAATATCATAAATAATCAACAAACATCACAAATTATTGACTAATTTCCTATAACTACTAATGGTAATTTAATAGCATAATGATATAGCTAATAATTCCCTATATTTAGGAATAAGATACGCTAACTATATCGTAATATTAAAATGTTTCGTCTGAAAACATAGCCCCAACATTGCCCAAACATTGCCCCAATATTACTCCAATATTGCTCCAACATTGCCCCAACATTGCTCTAACATTGCCCCAACATTGCTCCAACATTGCACCAACATTGCCCCAATATTACCACAGCATGGCCCCAAAATTGCCTCAACACTACCCCAATGTTGCTTCCAAGAAATATTACTTTTTTACTTGTGTTTTACTCTGTTCTTATGGCATCTCTTCATGTAAGACAATAAAATGCTTAGTCATCACTAATGATATGGACACTCATCGCTCCCCCAAAAAACAGTTTCACGTCACAAATAAATTGGGCAAAAGTTATAATAATTAAACATTAATATTTGACTAAGTTATTTCTTCAATTTATCTTCCAGTTTAATTTCATTTCAAACCTCTCTTTCAGTTTTATTTTAATATCACAAATAGTTTGAATACAACTGACTTTTTCACAGAAATGTTACTGTTAAAGTGGAATAAATAAATGTTATTTCTCTGTGACTTTCAGTTTATTTTTCTGTGTAAAGTAAATCAATTCCGCCATTTCCAGATATTCGCAATATATTATTTGGTGAATATATATTGTAGGTAAAATAAACTTTATAAAAGAGTATCAAGAGATAAAAACTTGCACCAAGTTTTTATAAATAAAATACGCAAACCTCATAACTTTTATTGCAGACATCAAAATGTTAAAAGTGAAACAATTAAATAATTTTTTATGTGTAAATATAAGAACATATAATAATGGTAAGATTGTGAAGTAAGAAAATTATAAAATAAAGAACAATTTAGCTAGTTTTAATTGATACAAGAGTTGATAATGTATATTTTGATAGAAACACCTTCATAAGTTGCTTGTTCATATTGTATCCATAATCAATAATATTAATTAGAAGATTATTTCAAAATTAATGATAAATTTTCTCGTTTAATTAATTATTCGATACTTTGCAGTTGCATCGGAATCATCAATTTAACTAATTAATATTACCTATTTAAAAACAAATAGCCATAAAATAATGGAAATATCGAGCCTACCATATATGTAGTCGAGCATCTTAAAACATATATAACTTATCTTCTTAATATGTGGTGATTATCTGTACCCCTCATCACTAATGCGTTTTTATTTAATTTACTACATCAATATTATCGATGCGTCAGAAAATGTTCATTTTCCCATTCCTTATTTACCCCTTTCCTCATTTTCCCATTCCTTATTTTCCCCTCTCCTTATTTTCCCCTTTCCTTATTTCCCCTCTCCTTATTTTCCCCTTTCCTTATTTTCCCCTTTCCTTATTTTCCCCTTTCCTTATTTTCCCCTTCCTTATTTTCCCCTTCCTTATTTCCCTTTTCCTTATTTTCCCCTTCCTTATTTTCCCTTTCCTTATTTTCGCCTTTCCTCATTTTCCCCTTTTCTCATTTTCCCCTTTCCTTATTTTCCCCTTTCCTCACTTTCCCCTTTCCTCATTTTCCCCTTTCCTCATTTTCCCCTTTCCTCATTTTCCCCTTTCCTCATTTTCCCCTTTCCTAATTTTCCCCTTTCCTCATTTTCCATTTTCCTCATCTTCCCCTTTCCTTATTTTCCCTTTTCCTCATTTTCCCCTTTCCTCTTTTTCCCCTTTCCTCTTTTTCCCCTTTCCTCTTTTTCCCCTTTCCTCTTTTTCCCCTTTCCTCTTTTTCCCCTTTCCTCTTTTTCCCCTTTCCTCTTTTTCCCCTTTCCTCATTTTCCCCTTTCCTCTTTTTCCCCTTTCCTCTTTTTCCCCTTTCCTCTTTTTCCCCTTTCCTCTTTTTCCCTTTTCCTCATTTTCCCCTTTCCTCATTTTCCCCTTTCCTCTTTTTCCCCTTTCCTCTTTTTCCCCTTTCCTCTTTTTCCCCTTTCCTCTTTTTCCCCTTTCCTCTTTTTCCCCTTTCCTCTTTTTCCCCTTTCCTCATTTTCCCCTTTCCTCATTTTCCCCTTTCCTCTTTTTCCCCTTTCCTCTTTTTCCCCTTTCCTCTTTTCCCCTTTTCCTCTTTTTCCCCTTTCCTCTTTTTCCCCTTTCCTCTTTTTCCCCTTTCCTCATTTTCCCCTTTCCTCATTTTCCCCTTTCCTCTTTTTCCCCTTTCCTCTTTTTCCCCTTTCCTCTTTTTCCCCTTTCCTCTTTTTCCCCTTTCCTCTTTTTCCCCTTTCCTCATTTTCCCCTTTCCTCTTTTTCCCCTTTCCTCTTTTTCCCTGCTGCGGACAATAGAAAGCAGATTATCTTTTAGCAGCTAAGTGAAAAATAATTAAAAGGAGTGGCGGGTTTATAATGTGTCAATAATTGACTTTATTGTGCTTTAAAAATGGCTTTCTAAGTGGCAAGAGAGTGGCAAGTAATTCCAGTACACAACAAACTAACTCTAATTTCATTTTTCATGGGGAATACTTTATACTATAGAAATTTTCATCGAATTCCTATAATGTTTTTTTTTGTAACAAACTGTAAAATACCAGAGAAAATTATGGGATAATATTCTTTATTTCATTTCGATTTTACGATAGTAACTCAGTTATTAGGCTAAGTTTTTTTATTAAGATTATTGATTAGAGTTTCAAAATACAACATTTACATATTTACATGGTTCACAGTAAACCGCAAACTTGTAATATAAAACATACAACATATTTTCATAATAGTTTATACATCATCGAATACTAAAATATATCAAATTGCTTTGAGTTTTGATTCTTTGTGAACACAAAAATTTAAATGATTGAATATTTTAGCCGTGAAAACTATTACGACAAAAAAAAACATTTTTTATTACAAATTATATAATTCTTATTCATATAGTTTTACCTGTAATGATTTCCATGAAATATATATGTATTTCCATTCACTCACAGATAGCAGACTTCGTACAGAGTTCCTATCGTCAGTAGGACAAGAAGTTTATAACTGGTTGTTTTCGTACTAAAATATTCATGAACTAAATTTGATGCGTTAGAAAAATTTCTATCCTTGATATAAAATTAATTACTTATTGCAAGATAGTAATTTCATCGCGATAGGAAACGAAACACTGAAGAAAACAAAACTTCTTCCAATTGAATGAAGCAACAAACTTCCTCTCTTAAGGCACCAAACTACGTAAATAATTCACATACTGAGTTATTTCCTGAATTCAATCTCCTTTCATAAACTCTCTAATAGGCAGGAAATGTTCAATCTTATTTTATAGTATTTAATTCCGTACTGTAAAAATTTTACCCTGACGAATCATTTTCTGTACCTCTAAAAAGAGCTACAAACTCTAACTAGATTTAACCAGCCCAAAGGTAAAGTTTTGCCAAGTGTGATAACAAAGCAGTCAATTAAGCTCAACGGAAGTTCTACCTCACTTTATTGATCAGTTGGACTTCAAACCATCAGTTCTCTAGACTAAATAACTGTTCTTTTATCTTCCACCTCCCATCGCAATCTTCAGGAGCAGTCATATCTTCTGCTCATAACTGCAGCCATTAGCCCTTTAATGAAGGTCATGAAGTGAATAGCAGCTCCCTGATGTTCTTTTTAATTGTGAGAGAGTGCAGAAGCTGTCTTCTAAAGACATTACTTTATGTAACAAATCAAAGAGCTACAAATTAAAGAAGAAACTCAAGCGCTTCTCATTTGGAACGAATGGTGAGAGTGATACGTCATCTGGCCGTGTGAGCTAGGACTTTAATTAAATCTCTACGGGAAAGCCACTCTTTGAAGTTCTTCAGTTCAACTCCAGTTCGAGATCTAGTAATTGTTGTGAGGCTGCATTGTTGAATACCAATTATATAATTTTCAACTAAATGCTTCCCATGATTCTAACTTGATACGCATTATTTATATGAGAACAATTGCACTGCTTTTCCCGACATTTATTTCCATCTTGATTCATACCTTATTAAAATCTTGCGCTATGAAATATGGTACTGATATTTCTATTATACCTAGCTTCATTTATGCGGATTTGTGTCAGTACTAATCGTCTTAAATTCAAAATGTGTAATTGTTGTATACAAAGTGGACTCTCAAGAGATTATGTGGATATATACCAAGCTGTATATATAACACAATATTATTAGGATATAAATAATGTTATAGAATTGCTTTAAATGTTTCTTTAGTTCCGAGGCATTAGTTGTTAGATGAATTTCCTTTGGGCGCGGAGTAAAATCTAGTAGCATATACATCTGCTTACGAAAAACTAACAAAATCACTCATTCTGCTCTCATGAATGATGGATGATGCCTTGAATAATTCCTTCTTGCAGTACAGATTTCGCTTGTATTACCATTCCTTACACAATAAGAAGTTTTCGTTATTTTTGAATCTCTTCAGTTGCTACAATCTATCTAGCAGACTCACCAAATCACAATTAGTACTTTAAAATGTGTATCGCTTCACGTCTTGTGTCTCACTTACATGCCATGTGTCAAACGGTGCCACTAATTTCAGAGTCATAACAGGCTTAAGGTCGATGAGGCTACTTATTGATGCACAGCGCCCCGTCCTAAAGATCTTAGGGCCAGGACATAAATCTAAGTCTGTCGACCACAAAAAGCACTAAAGATGCTCTGCCTTCTAAGAATACTGATGAGAGAACTACTGCGACGAAATGGCACACAATTATTGTGGTACTGAATGGTACACTTACCGCACCCCTTGGTACTGAATGGTACACTTACAGTACCACTTGGTATGGTAATTTAATGAACGCTAAGTTCCAATTCATTCTTAGAAATAGATATTAAGTGGTTCTGGCTTGGTAGTTACTTATCAATAATATGTCTAACGTTATTACCGATAATGTTAACACACAGTTAGTGTTAACACTCAGTTAGTGTTAACACTCACTGTTAATAGTTTCTGCTATTGATTGTCTACCTCTGATGATTGATTTGAAATTAATAGAACACTACAAACATGAAACTTGACGTCACAGTCACTAAAATTACATGAACTAAGTATATTTCTAAAGTTTTGTATTGTGTAGTATATTTCACCGAATATTGGTACTATACTACCGAGTGATAACAACGGGAACCGATAAAAATAGACGTATTGGTGAACTGACCGATATATACATACCGATTGATGACCAGACAAACTAATACCTACCGATTTATGATGCTACCGATAGATGTATCCCAATTGGTAACCATAGCGATAAATATTTAGCGATATGTTGCCTTTAGCAAGGTAACGTCAGGATAAAAGAGACTCTCGCCGCCTGCATCCCAATGAAGTCAGAGTGAAGCGAGCTGAGGAAGAGAAAAGGCACAGTGACACAGTACTGAGGCACGCACTTAGCTAGCTATGTACATCACATACCCTTGGTTACAATATATAATGACCTTGACCTGTGACCTTGTCAAATCTAAAACACTAAATTGATGGGTACAATCAAAAGAGGAATCTTATACACTATAGTACAGATACTATACCATTTAGAAATAAACTTGAATTTATATTTTGTTCTTTGACCTTGATCAATAGTCTTGACATTTGGACTTCATTTTCGATAAAAGTAATTAAATGAAATCTAAGAAGTAGCAATCTTGAATTCAAACCCTACATCTTTAGGAAGGATGAAACTGACCTTTGACCTTGACCTTCAGAGCTACTGAGTGGCCATGCCTTCATTAGTTAATCCGTTGGTTCACAAGCCAGATTGAGAGGCAATGCTGCACCGTGGATCCAAAGGTGGAATTAATTCTCCATGCAAAGTCGGTGTGAGTTCCAATCGGGTAATGGAAGCCAACTCTATTGGCACAATATTCTGATTGCCAGCTTACTTTATCACCCGCCTGAAACTTTACGACTAGCTAAAAACTCACTTCGATTGAATTCACATTATAGCAAAATGATTGAAAAACAATGTACCTGATGGAGAAAAACTGGAGTGAGAAAATTGTGAGTGAAACATCATGAGTGAAACATCATGAGTGAAACATCATGAGGAAAACATCATGAGTGAAACATCATGAGTGAAACATCATGAGGAAAACATCATGAGTGAAACATCATGAGTGAAACATCATGAGTGAAACATCATGAGGAAAACATCATGAGTGAAACATCATGAGGAAAACATCATGAGTGAAACATCATGTGGAAAACATCATGAGTGAAACATCATGAGTGAAACATCATGAGGAAAACATCATGAGTGAAACATCATGAGTGAAACATCATGAGGAAAACATCATGAGTGAAACATCATGAGTGAAACATCATGAGTGAGAATATTGTGAGTGAAACATCATGAGGAAAACATCATGAGTGAAACATCATGAGTGAAACATCATGAGTGAAACATCATGAGTGAAACATCATGAGTGAGAATATTGTGAGTGAAACATCATGAGTGAAACATCATGAGTGAAAACATCATGAGTGAAACATCATGAGTGAGAATATTGTGAGTGAAACATCATGAGGAAAACATCATGAGTGAAACATCATGAGTGAAACATCATGAGTGAAACATCATGAGTGAAACATCATGAGTGAGAATATTGTGAGTGAAACATCATGAGTGAAACATCATGAGTGAAAACATCATGAGTGAAACATCATGAGTGAAACATCATGAGTGAAACATCATGAGTGAAACATCATGAGTGAAACATCATGAGTGAAAACATCATGAGTGAAACATCATGAGTGAAACATCATGAGTGAAACATCATGAGTGAAACATCATGAGTGAGAATATTGTGAGTGAAACATCATGAGTGAAACATCATGAGTGAAAACATCATGAGTGAAACATCATGAGTGAAAACATCATGAGGAAAACATCATGAGTGAAACATCATGAGTGAAACATCATGAGTGAAACATCATGAGTGAGAATATTGTGAGTGAAACATCATGAGTGAAACATCATGAGTGAAACATCATGAGTGAAACATCATGAGTGAAAACATCATGAGTGAAACATCATGAGTGAAACATCATGAGTGAAACATCATGAGTGAAACATCATGAGTGAGAATATTGTGAGTGAAACATCATGAGTGAAACATCATGAGTGAAACATCATGAGTGAAAACATCATGAGTTTATACATCAAAACATTATGAGAAATTTATCATTATAAATGCACTTAGCAATATTAAACTATACTATTGTTTTCGAATTGAATTAAAAGTGACTTAATGAGTTGTTTTCAGAATAACTTTTATCCAGCAATAGTTCTAAAACATTATTTTTCCATTAAAAAATGAATTATATATTCTCTTTAAATGCTACCATAATGAATTTTGTGATATTATTTCAACGTTTTGCAAAGAATAATGCAATTATCCCTCTATTTTCCTAACAAAGCACTGAATTTTTCAATCTCCATTGCTCCAAATTACTTCATTTCTTCCCTATTTCAATCCAACCCATTTTAATTCACTAAATGCAATAACAAAACAGGCGATGTTTGCGGAAACGAATATGAAATCTGGTGATTCAATCAGCACTGGAGTTTAGCATTACCATATCCACCATAAAAACAACCGTAACATTTTAATGAAGGTGCAGCACAGCGAAACACAATCTTCATATTATGCAACAGTTCCCACCTTGCATTCTACTCAGTAACTACAACTAGGAGTATTATTATTGAAACTAACAATCGATGATGAATATATCGTGTTGCTTCGATCATGTGCATTTATGAATGAATAGATCGAAATTCAATCGAAATTTATCTTTAATTAGAAATTCTTTTTATCTATCGTCAGATATTTCCAACGTAAAATTCCACCAATAATGATTAAAAGGATATTTTCCTTTAAAATGCGATCAAAATTACATTCATCAGAAATAATAAAGGCTCCACCGATTATTCTACCGGTGATCTATTCAATCAGGATTCAACCAATCTTTCAAAAACAAACTGACCATTCATTTATCTCTGTACAAGATATACTGAAAGGACTCTGACAGCATACTAATACCGAATAAGCTGTCAGTATGCAGAGTATAAGTTACCATATAAATCAGTAGAGTCTAGCCAATATAGTAAGGTATTGGACTAACCATCACTGCCAATGAACTGCTTCAGAATGAATGAAGTTGGAGGCAGAGTATGCAAGGAGTGCGGCACATCAGATATATCAGAGAGAAACAGCCTGCACTTTCTTATCTGTATCTGAAGTGAAGGCATTCATTATTGCTAAGACCTCACTTGCATAGGAGAATATTCATTTCAATTAATGATAATCCGAGTAATCCTGCATCTGGATTAATAAATACACCTAGTAATTAAAATGCAATGGTTGATATAAGGTCTGGAGAAATTGCATATAGAATTATGAGACCTGACACTGTAGATGATGAAGCCTGTAGACACTGTAGATGATGAGGCCTGTAGACACTGTAGATGATGAGGCCTGTAGACACTGTAGATGATGAGGCCTGTAGACACTGTAGATGATGAGGCCTGTAGATACTGTAGATGGTGAGGCCTGTAGACACTGTAGATGATGAGGCCTGTAGACACTGTAGATGATGAGGCCTGTAGACACTGTAGATGATGAGGCCTGTAGATACTGTAGATGATGAGGCCTGTAGACACTGTAGATGATGAGGCCTGTAGACACTTTAGATGATGAGGCCTGTAGACACTGTAGATGATGAGGCCTGTAGACACTGTAGATGATGAGGCCTGTAGACACTGTAGATGATGAGGCCTGTAGACACTGTAGATGATGAGGCCTGTAGACACTGTAGATGATGAGGCCTGTAGACACTGTAGATGATGAGGCCTGTAGACACTGTAGATGATGAGGCCTGTAGACAATGTAGATGATGATGCCTGTAGACAATGTAGATGATGAGGCCTGTAGACACTGTAGATGATGAGACCTGTAGACACTGTAGATGATGAGGCCTGTTGACACTGTAGATGATGAGGCCTGTAGACACTGTAGATGATGAGACCTGTAGACACTGTAGATGATGAGGCCTGTAGAAAATGTAGATGATGAGGCCTGTAGACACTGTAGATGATGAGGCCTGTAGACACTGTAGATGATGAGGCCTGCAGACACTGTAGATGATGAGGCCTGTAGACAATGTAGATGATGAGGCCTGTAGACAATGTAGATGATGAGGCCTGTAGACACTGTAGATGATGAGGCCTGTAGACACTGTAGATGATGAGGCCTGTAGACACTGTAGATGATGAGGCCTGACACTGTAGATGATGAGGCCTGTAGACACTGTAGATGATGAGGCCTGTAGACACTGTAGATGATGAGGCCTGTAGACACTGTAGATGATGAGGCCTGTAGATACTGTAGATGATGAGGCCTGTAGACACTGTAGATGATGAGGCCTGTAGACACTGTAGATGATGAGGCCTGTAGACACTGTAGATGATGAGGCCTGTAGACACTGTAGATGATGAGGCCTGTAGACACTGTAGATGACGAGGCCTGTAGACACTGTAGATGGTGAGGCCTGTAGACACTGTAGATGATGAGGCCTATAGACACTGTAGATGATGAGGCCTGTAGACACTGTAGATGATGAGGCCTATAGACACTGTAGATGATGAGGCCTGTAGACACTGTAGATGGTGAGGCCTGTAGACACTGTAGATGATGAGGCCTGTAGACACTGTAGATGGTGAGGCCTGTAGACACTGTAGATGATGAGGCCTGTAGACACTGTAGATGATGAGGCCTGTAGACACTGTAGATGATGAAGCCTGTAGACACTGTAGATGATGAGGCCTGTAGACACTGTAGATGGTGAGGCCTGTAGACACTGTAGATGGTGAGGCCTGTAGACACTGTAGATGATGAGGCCTGTAGACACTGTAGATGATGAGGCCTGTAGACACTGTAGATGGTGAGGCCTGTAGACACTGTAGATGATGAGGCCTGTAGATACTGTAGATGATGAGGCCTGTAGACACTGTAGATGATGAGGCCTGTAGACACTTTAGATGATGAGGCCTGTAGACACTGTAGATGATGAGGCCTGTAGACACTGTAGATGATGAGGCCTGTAGACACTGTAGATGATGAGGCCTGTAGACACTGTAGATGATGAGGCCTGTAGACACTGTAGATGATGAGGCCTGTAGACACTGTAGATGATGAGGCCTGTAGACACTGTAGATGATGAGGCCTGTAGACAATGTAGATGATGATGCCTGTAGACAATGTAGATGATGAGGCCTGTAGACACTGTAGATGATGAGACCTGTAGACACTGTAGATGATGAGGCCTGTTGACACTGTAGATGATGAGGCCTGTAGACACTGTAGATGATGAGACCTGTAGACACTGTAGATGATGAGGCCTGTAGAAAATGTAGATGATGAGGCCTGTAGACACTGTAGATGATGAGGCCTGTAGACACTGTAGATGATGAGGCCTGCAGACACTGTAGATGATGAGGCCTGTAGACAATGTAGATGATGAGGCCTGTAGACAATGTAGATGATGAGGCCTGTAGACACTGTAGATGATGAGGCCTGTAGACACTGTAGATGATGAGGCCTGTAGACACTGTAGATGATGAGGCCTGACACTGTAGATGATGAGGCCTGTAGACACTGTAGATGATGAGGCCTGTAGACACTGTAGATGATGAGGCCTGTAGACACTGTAGATGATGAGGCCTGTAGATACTGTAGATGATGAGGCCTGTAGACACTGTAGATGATGAGGCCTGTAGACACTGTAGATGATGAGGCCTGTAGACACTGTAGATGATGAGGCCTGTAGACACTGTAGATGATGAGGCCTGTAGACACTGTAGATGACGAGGCCTGTAGACACTGTAGATGGTGAGGCCTGTAGACACTGTAGATGATGAGGCCTATAGACACTGTAGATGATGAGGCCTGTAGACACTGTAGATGATGAGGCCTATAGACACTGTAGATGATGAGGCCTGTAGACACTGTAGATGGTGAGGCCTGTAGACACTGTAGATGATGAGGCCTGTAGACACTGTAGATGGTGAGGCCTGTAGACACTGTAGATGATGAGGCCTGTAGACACTGTAGATGATGAGGCCTGTAGACACTGTAGATGATGAAGCCTGTAGACACTGTAGATGATGAGGCCTGTAGACACTGTAGATGGTGAGGCCTGTAGACACTGTAGATGGTGAGGCCTGTAGACACTGTAGATGATGAGGCCTGTAGACACTGTAGATGATGAGGCCTGTAGACACTGTAGATGGTGAGGCCTGTAGACACTGTAGATGATGAGGCCTGTAGACACTGTAGATGATGAGGCCTGTAGACACTGTAGATGGTGAGGCCTGTAGACAATGTAGATGATGAGGCCTGTAGACACTGTAGATGGTGAGGCCTGTAGACAATGTAGATGATGAGGCCTGTAGACACTGTAGATGGTGAGGCCTGTAGACACTGTAGATGATGAGGCCTGTAGACACTGTAGATGATGAGGCCTGTAGACACTGTAGATGATGAAGCCTGTAGACACTGTAGATGATGAGGCCTGTAGACACTGTAGATGGTGAGGCCTGTAGACACTGTAGATGGTGAGGCCTGTAGACACTGTAGATGATGAGGCCTGTAGACACTGTAGATGATGAGGCCTGTAGATACTGTAGATGATGAGACCTGTAGACACTGTAGATGATGAGGCCTGTAGACACTGTAGATGATGAGGCCTGTAGACACTGTAGATGATGAGGCCTGTAGACACTGTAGATAGCATATTATTATTTTCTATTTTCTCCTTGTACTCTTTTTTCATCTCTGTTTTTATTTACCATATCCATTTGTCTGTTTTTCACATATTCTATCATATGCTAACTGTACTGTTTCGATGGATTCTATTCATTTTATCTCTATATTATAATTACAGGAACCATTTTTAAATACTGAATTGTATAGTAAAATATTAGTTTAGGTTTCCCTTAAAGATTTATCTTAGCCGGGATCCATTTTTTTCTGGTTTAATATTCAAATTGTTGTTTATAAATTTTTGTACTAAATGTATATGCAGATATTATGAATAAAGATTATTTATTATTTATTTATTATTATTTATGTACCAAATAAGTTTTTATAGTTTTATTTAATTCATTTATTTTCTTATTCAGATTATCCACAGAATTTATTTATTTACGATAAGATGAGAAGGTAGAAATACAAACAAAAGTAACTATTCGGTTTATGATCTTCTAAAAACTACAGTTAAATTAATTTCCAATCAAACGAATTAGTTACGTACAATTAACACCGAACACTATTTTATGCTGTAAACACTTTTCGAATCAGTTGAATGATGTCAAAGAGTTGGCATAGCTTTGTATCCGATACCAAGTTATGTAACAGTTTCCAAACATTACATCATGTGATAAAATATTCAATGGTTCTGTTATACATAACTAGTATTGCATGTAAAATGAGAAATACATTTTTGGCAATGAATCCCCAGATGGTATGCAATATGCAGGGCGTAGAAGCCTTCCTAAGTACGCATCACAATTTCAATTTAATATTTTCCTGGAATTGCATACATTCCTATTGAATATTAGTTAATGGGAATTGGTAAATAAAATGATATGAAGTGAAAGTGAGTTATATTGAATCTAAATTTAAACATAACTGAGCGTTCAAGGTAATAGTAAATTTCAATTAAATATAATAAATAAGAACATTGAACTGCATAGGAGCTAGAGACGCACGAACAATTGCATTAAATGTTTTATTTTTTTGACGAAAAAATAATTAGGGTGAAATTTTAAAATTAAAATTTACTAAAATAATTTTCGTCAAATATACATCCTCAATAAATTGCTTAATATTAAAGGGATCGTTCGTTGGTTATGCTAGCTACCAGTAATACTCGTCCGATTGACCTGAGATTTTGATTTATGGTGTAAAATGCTCCGAACTTTTGAAGCTGTTCGTGTGAATTTTTCATTTTGGGGCACTCTCCCCCGTTGGAGGCGAAAAACCTGCTTGTCTAAAAAACTATGGACTCAATGAGGGATGGTCCTACCGAAAAATTTAAAGCAACTAATCTGTTTTCTACTGATATCCTAAGGTCATCTAGAAGCCTTTATTGAATTTCGATCTGAATATTTTATTATTATTTTTTTTTTTTTCAAATAAAGAAATTTAAAGATCGAGATTCAAAAAAGGGCATCTTAGGAATTTCGTTCTGAACATAATAAATAAATATTTCTGTAGGACCAAAACTCATTGAGTCTATAGACTTGGCCCGAATGCGATCAAGGCCGTATATAGTTGATCAGGCCAGATTCCCGAAAATAACAGCTGTTCAAAGTGGTCCTAAAAATCAAAACAAATTGCGAACTTAGTCTGCGTTCGTCTTTATAATTTGCCTATTTTAAACCACTTTTAGTTATGTAATGATGAAATAAAGTACACCAATAGATTTGCAATGATTCAATTACTGTAATAGTGATATTTTAACTGACATGATAACAATTAATATATTTAAAAATCGTCTTTATACACGAGAGCTTGATGTCGTTTCAATCAAAATGGTAGTTGTACTCGCATCGCATTGCAATTTAAACCAATTAAGAGTTGTCTGACGAAAACTTCAATAGGGAAAGAAAATATTGCCAAAGGCATAATTTATAGGAATGATGAATTTTTTCCCAAATCTTCATCTGTAACTGTTAAAATTGTAAAATTTAAAATTGAACTGGATGAACTTTTCTTATACCTACCTAGGCTAGACCAAGTCACAGATTATGTTAGTTATAACCAATTAATTAATTAATTAATCAAAACTAAGATAGGTGTAATTGGCTTGAAAATTTAAATAAATTCATATGTTAATTTTTGCTTGAAATAATCAAAGATGAGCCAAATTGGCTTGAATCAGAAGTTTGGTGAAAATTTTAGATCAAACTTGGCATACAGTTTGCCAGCCTCTAAAATATGGAATAGATTGTGCTAAAGAATACAAAATTATCACTTAATTAGGAATATCAGTCATAATTAACAAACTAGGCATTTAGTTAACAAAATAACACATGTAGATATATTCAACCCTAACAAGGAGGATAATATTATATGATAATAAGTGCATAGTTAACTCTCATGTTCTTAATATACCTCTGTTTTTGGGCTACTCGTTCAGTTAAAAACCACTTTTATATACATTATAATGAATGTATCCACATATATATAATCTGGCAAATAATCTGGAGCATTCCCTAATTTATATCAAAGGAATCACAAAGGAAAAATCACATCAAGAACAACCCAATGTCATAAAAACCGAAAAAATAAATTGGTGGAAATGAATATAAGACACCCCCTAAAAATGTTAATAACTTTTAGATAGGGTGAATTTAGCCGTCAACATTTGAGTGTAGCTTATATGTTGCTGGAATAATAAACTGTTACAGTCGTTTTTTGATAATTTAGCAGGGGAAAAAATTATAAGTAAAAGTTTAATTTCAGTGTTGGATATATGTATTTAAGTCACATTTACACAAATTTTTATATATACAGGAATTTCCATTTGCTTGCAGTACTTCAGTGCACCTGTTCTGCATTGACCCAATGAGGTTTTGGATGGTTTCAGGTGTAATTTCATCCCAACATTGTTTATTTGATGCTTTGAGGAATTCTCTTTTAGCAAATTGGCACCCATTGTGGTAAACCCTCCTTGATAATATTATCAAAAGATTATCGATTCGGTTCAAGCTGGGCGACTTTGTAGGCCACTTTTAACAGCTGATTGAACTATAAACGTCATGATGAGCTGGCCTGATCAATTATAGATTGCCTTTGTACGATTTGAGTAAAAATGTTACTGAGATATTGGAGTAAACAAAAAAACTCATCAGATAACTTAGGGGACCTATGGTCCCCCCTGGCTATGACGAAGCCGTCTACCAAAATGGGAGGCTATTACACAACAACACACATACAATCAAAATCCCCCCTCCTCTCCATTATTCGCACCCCTGACCCACTTCCATTTGCCACAGCGAATTGAGATTTTCTGTACGTTTTCTTTAAACTGTTTTCTGGGGAACTAAGGTAAAAAAATGGTGACAATTGTTAAAATCCACCAGAAGATCTCCTTTAAGGCTCTTAAGTATGAACGTAATGAAATATCACTACAGAGCTAATATACAGTGAAACTCCTGAGTTATGAAGTAATGGTTTTTTCATAACTCAGAGCCACTTCATATCTCAGGGGTACTGATAGTTTTCTATAATTAAAACTATGGTCTTTGAGAGATAAATAGGACAAATTTCTTGAAGTATATCATTTTCTATAATATAAACATGGAAAATACTTCATAACTCAGGTACATTTCATAATTCAGGTCCTTCATTACTCGAGTGCTTCATACCTCAGAAGTTTTACTGTACTAATATGTTGGAGCTACATTTAACAAGGACACTTAATCAGGCTTCCAATTCTCGGATAGTGGGAGTTAACATGAATCATATTTGAATAATCAGAAATCTTTGAAATTCAGATTGGTTCATTACCAACATATATTAACAGTTAATTCCTACTTTCCGAGTACTGTGAGTGTTCGAGCGTCGTTCCTATATTGGAAAACATTCTACCAGAGTCTTTGTATCTCAAATATTGTTCTATCTTCCATTTGTAAAGTGAGATCGCTACTAAGATGTAAAAGAAAATAATTGAATACTAATAAGTTCAATTTTCAGTTTCTGAAGTTAATCACAGACCTTATACTCTGTCTGTCGTATTTGATATAAAAAAAATACCACGTAAGTCATTGTCCAATAAAATGAAATCTTTTATAAGTCCTAAGATAAATTCTATAGAAGCCCAATTCTAACAAAAAAATATTTTACGATGATATAGAGATTCCAGTACTTCCATTATTTAAAATATAAAGTCACGATCTCTGTAGTATTCCTCTTAGTTAGCACAAATTTCCCTCCTCCCCTCCTCTTGGTTTGTCCCAATTTACCACTCCTCCCCTCTTCTTGGTTAGTCCCAATGTACCACTCCTCCCCAACTCTTGGTTTGTCCCAATGTACAACTCCTCCCCTCCTCTTGGTTAGTCCCAATGTACCACTCCTCCCTCACAGTTGCAATAAATGTTGTCGCAAAAAGTCTCCTCTTGCCACTTTCTCATCCACAAGATTTTCCTTCTCTCTCGCCAGAAGATTACTGGCTAAGTTTTTGGGCTACTTTTTACTCCTCTTTTTGATGTCGGGATACATTAGATAGACAAAACGACACGAAGTTTGATACAATAAACCCTCAAGGAATGAAACTTATGTACAGCCCATAAACATCAAAAGAAAAAAGCCTCGAGTTCTAAAGATTACGGAGCTTCAGAACTTACGAACTTTTGTATTTGATGTCATATGATGTGGCGATGATGTGAAATTTAATAAGATTATATTGTCAAAGGGAATTTAACGTTTGAAGTTGTTACAGAGCCTGAGAACTTTTCTTATTACACAGAAAATAGCAAAATATTAATCCATTATAATGGGACCTGACCAATGAGCTTCATAGCAGTCTACCAAATGAACAAAATAAACAAAACAAGAATCTGAACACTTTTTATAAATATATCTCTACATTTCCGTAGCTCGTAATTTCTCTAAGATAAAAATAATGTAGTGATAATGAGAGAATAAAGAATATTTTAGAATAGGATAATTGGTCATAAGAAAATTTATTGTTTAATATAAAAAGACGGAGAATAATTGAATAATATTCTTTACAATTATTTAAAAGAATTGTATCCACTTACTTATACTAAGTAAGCATTTACATCAACTGCAAAATACATCACTGTTATCAATACATGTTTTGAAACTAGTTAAAACTAGAAAATAAACAAAACAGAACATATAATGCACTAGTGTACCTCTTTTACACTAGTGTACCTCTATTGCACTAGTCTACCTCTATTGCACTAGTGTACCTCTATTGCACTAGTGTACCTCTATTGCACTAGTGTACCTCTTTTACACTAGTGTACCTCTATTGCACTAGTCTACCTCTATTGCACTAGTGTACCTCTATTGCACTAGTCTACCTCTATTGCACTAGTGTACCTCTATTGCACTAGTGTACCTCTATTGCACTAGTGTACCTCTATTACACTAGTGTACCTCTATTACACTAGTGTACCTCTATTGCACTAGTGTACCTCTATTACACTAGTGTACCTCTATTACACTAGTGTACCTCTATTACACTAGTCTACTTCTATTGCACTAGTGTACCGCTATTGCACTAGTCTACCTCTATTGCACTAGTGCACCTCTATTACACTAGTGTACCTCTATTAAACTAGTGTACCTCTATTAAACTAGTGTACCTCTGGTATTCTAGCTTCAATGCTTCCTATAGTAGGTAGAATATGAGAAGGAACTTCAATCATTGATTAATCTGAGGTGATTGCAGGTAAGCATCGCCTCATAATCCTATTAATCACACTAGAAGAGCACTAATCACCGGTTGTAGCTCCGAGTGCCATCTATCAGATATTCTGGCGAAAGAACCAGAGGGATTTCATGATTGGCCAAAAACCAACTAAGGTGAGTATGAACCTGAGCATACACTAATTGTATGGTATTAACAGCGTGGTAATAACTGTTTGGTACTAACTGTTTGGTATTAACGGTATGGTTTTAACTGAATGGTACTTACAGTGTTGTACTAACTGCATGATACAAACTGTTAGAGTACAAACTGTATAGTACTAACTGTTTGGGTGTAACTATGATTCTCTTATCCAACAATTTCGATATGTTCATAAAGAATACTATCAAGCGAGTGTATTATTTCTCAATTTCAATGATATTTGCAGGGAGTTCGACGTTGCACTCGCGGTAACACTACTCTTCGCTCTTGCGCAAGCGACCAATTTGGTTAACTAAACCCCACGGACCTTCCAGATGTCAAATGTCAGGTCTGGTGCTCCCTAGTAGTAGCTAAGCAAGGTGCAGAAATAAGAAATGCTCAGGCAGTAGGAGATCTTTCAAAACAAATGGAGGGCGCAGTACTCACATGAGATGGGCTCATCACATTGTGTGTCATGCTGCCACTGAGAATGTTGCGAATTCTGCGAACTACAGGTTCCAAACAAATGAAAAGAAAGATCTCCTTACTCAGAAGGAGGCACATCTAACCTTTCGAGGTAAACTGACCCGCTCCACAGCCAACTAACAGGGTCTAGGCTGATTTTCCGAAAACCAATTGGCCGAAACCAAATTAGCCGAAAACAAATCATCCGAAACGGATTCTCCGAAACACGGATTTGCCGAAGGACAAATATTACGAAAGAAGAATTTGTCGAAAATCAAATTTATTGTATTTGAAAAGAACATTCTGTTGGACTTTGTAGTTCTCATCTTATACATAAAAAAACACATTTCTTATATGAATTTTGACATTACTGTTGCTATATAAATTTGAATTCCACTAATTCGGTAACCTTTTGCGAATTTCATATATCTAACTGTATACAGTATGGGCCACAAAAATGTTTCCTCTTTTTCAAATGCTTATAAATTGTTGAACCAATGAACGAAAAATTTTTATCTTGGACTCTTTTTCACTGCCTCTTATTGTACTATTAACTGGTAAAAAATATTTTTAACTGATGGACATAGTTTAAGAACAGGTTAGCAAAGAGTGAGGGTGACTATTTGTGTCATTGCGCGAAGGTTATTCTTAGAGCTAACTCTGTTATTTTACTTACTAAAAGGCAGTGAATAAAGGAAAAAATTATAATGGTAGACATTTTAAAACAGGGTACTTACACTTCTTCTTTTTAAACTATTTGGAAATTGAATAACTTCTTTGACATTTTGATCTCATTAAAGTTTTCACTCTGAATATTGATTCTTTGCTTGTTTATTGCATGGTTAAGACCCGCTTCACACTTTGCATTTTAAACGCCGCGTCGATGATGGAAAAAACACATTAAATTCTTACTTCAACGATGAAAAAACGCAGGTGTGAACACATTTTAGGAAGAGCTTTTTTCCGCGCTGTTGAAAATGCAAGTGTGAAGCGAGCCTTAACCATGCAATGAACAAGCGAAGAACGAGTATTCATAGTGAAAACTTCGATGAGATCAAAATGTAACTGAAGTTGTTCTATTTCCAAATAGTTTCTAAGGAAGAAGTGTAAACACCTTGTATTTAAATGTCTACCATTATAATTCTATTTCCTTTTATTCACTGCCTTTTAGTAAGTAAAATCACAGAGTTAGCTCTAAGAATAACCTTTGCGCAATGACAAAAATAGTCCCCCTCACTCTTTGCTTACCTGTTCTTAAACTCTGTCCATCGGTTCAAAATTCTTTTTACAAATTAATAGTACAGTAAGAGGCGGAGAAAAAGAGACCAAGATACAGTTTTTTCGTCCATCGGTTAACGATTTATAAGTATTTGAAAAAGAGGAAATATTTTTGTGGCCCATACTGTATATTAAATATTAATATGTATATGGCATTACTAATAGAGGGTTGATAGAAATAAATGCTTTTACTTGAAGCAAATTTATCTATCGTATATTTGGAATATATAAACATAGCTAATAGGTATGTTATTCATTACTAACAATATTATATTTTAAACTCAATAAATGGAATAATTATTAATATTGTCAGCCCCAAAATAACTTCTGTATGGAATGCTATTAACATCTGACTAAAAAATATATATGCATTTTATATATCATATCATCATTGCATTAAAACAAATCAGTAAACATTTATTATTCACAAAAATGAATAAACACGTTAGTAACACATAATCTAAAAACAAACCAAACGCTCAAATTAAAGAAAGGTAACATTTTCCCATAGCTAACTGACTGAATAAAGCTTGAACGTCTTTAAAATGAGAAAAAACAAAGAATAATTTTGTGGTACACAAATTAACAGTTACAATGATTAACGAAGAGAGAGAATAATTAAAAGATCATTTAGTGTAACTAAGGGTTATGATTTCATTGTTTAGTTTCTTTTCTGTAACTTTTGTGTAATTTTACCTACTGTTATAAATACGTGTTTCGGTAAATTTGTTCGGCGAATCCTCACTTCGGCAAATTTGGGTTTAGGTAAATTCGTATTTGGAGAATTCTGTTCGGCGAATTAATTTTCGGAGAATTCGGTATCGGTAAATTCGTTTTCAGCCAATTCGCCGGATACCATCTAACAGGTCCACCTGTTGTGCGCTTACGGGTCTTTACAAGCCGTTAAATCCTATATTCAGAAAGACGACCACAATGAAAGGGTTGCTAAAGTTTTTTTGCATACTGGAAGATAAACCCTAAAACCCGGCTTCTGAGTCAACCTCTAAGGAGGTTGACAACCATGAATTGAAAGGGAGGGGTTCTCTTCCACCTGCACACAGTTCACAGTCTTGCAGCCTCACCATGCAAGCTGCATGGATCGTTTGGTAGATTCTGCAAGCTGCAATGTAGGGCCGTATGCCATCTCTCATAAAAGGCTTAACAAGCCACCAGCAAAGACTTGTGCTGTACAAGGTGTACAGGGGGTGACAATAAAAAGTAGAAGTAGTTTATTTTTAGATGGCCATTATTCCAATACTGCGTAACCCTGAAAAAATGACACAGGCACACAGGGAGTCTTTCTGGGGCTCTGATTTGGTACTAATTGTATGGTACTGACACTATAATACTTACTGTAAATTTAGTAATAATAAAGAAAATTAAATGGACAATAGTAATAATATTTAAAACTAGTAACTATATATAAGCTTATGTATATCTTACAAATATCTGTTCCATATTTCCTAACTATGTTCAGGTGGATAAAGTTTAGAGGGCATTGCACTAAAATCACATCCTAAATATCACTTTGATATTTCCATGCCTTTAGTGTGTCAAAATAACACGTGTCATCTAAGAGAGACATAAAAGCCAGTGTCAATTTTACCCGGATATTTTAAAATAAATCTCCGGAAAAGACTAAGAGTATTTCAGTTACGAAAATAAAAACTAGATATTCTCTATGTTTATTATTTATTACGTTGCCATTTTTGAATAAATAGCACACTTTGATGTCTAAATTAAGTAATATAAGCTGTAAAATGATCTACTACCTGTCAAATAAGCTGCAAAATGATCTACCATCAGTCAAATAAACTGTAAGATGATCTACCATCAGTAAAATAAACTGTAAGATGATCTACAATCAGTAAAATAAGCTGTAAGATGATCTACCATCAGTCAAATAAACTGTAAGATGATCTACTACCTGTCAAATAAGCTGCAAAATGATCTACCATCAGTCAAATAAACTGTAAGATGATCTACCATCAGTAAAATAAGCTGTAAGATGATCTACCATCAGTCAAATAAACTGTAAGATGATCTACTATCAGTAAAATAAGCTGTAAGATGATCTACCATCAGTAAAATAAACTGTAAGATGATCTACCATCAGTCAAATAAATGGCAAAATGATCTACTATCTGTAAAATAAACTGTAAGATGATCTACCATCAGTCAAATAAACTGTAAGATGATCTACCATCAGTAAAATAAGCTGTAAGATGATCTACCATCAGTAAAATAAGCTGTAAGATGATCTACCATCAGTAAAATAAGCTGTAAGATGATCTACTATCAGTAAAATAAGCTGTAAGATGATCTACCATCAGTTTAATAAGCTGTACAATGATCTACTATCAGTCAAATAAACTGTACAATGATCTACTATCAGTCTAATAAACTGTACAATGATCTACTATCAGTCTAATAAACTGTACAATGATCTACTATCAGTCTAATAAGCTGTACAATGATCTACTATCAGTCAAATAAACTGTACGATGATCTACTATCAGTCTAATAAACTGTACAATGATCTACTATCAGTCTAATAAGCTGTACAATGATCTACTATCAGTCAAATAAACTGTACAATGATCTACTATCAGTCTAATAAGCTGTACAATGATCTACTATCAGTCTAATAAGCTGTACAATGATCTACTATCAGTCAAATAAACTGTACAATGATCTACTATCAGTCTAATAAGCTGTACAATGATCTACTATCAGTCAAATAAGCTGTACAATGATCTACTATCAGTCTAATAAGCTGTACAATGATCTACTATCAGTCTAATAAACTGTACAATGATCTACTATCAGTCTAATAAACTGTACAATGATCTACTATCAGTCAAATAAACTGTACAATGATCTACTATCAGTCAAATAAACTGTACAATGATCTACTATCAGTCAAATAAACTGTACAATGATCTACTATCAGTCAAATAAACTGTACAATGATCTACTATCAGTCTAATAAGCTGTACAATGATCTACTATCAGTCTAATAAACTGTACAATGATCTACTATCAGTCAAATAAACTGTACAATGATCTACTATCAGTCAAATAAACTGTACAATGATCTACTATCAGTCTAATAAGCTGTACAATGATCTACTATCAGTCTAATAAGCTGTACAATGATCTACTATCAGTCTAACGAGCTGTACAATGATCTACTATCAGTCTAACGAGCTGTACAATGATCTACTATCAGTCAAATAAACTGTACAATGATCTACTATCAGTCTAATAAGCTGTACAATGATCTACTATCTGTCAAATAAACTGTACAATGATCTACTATCAGTCAAATAAACTGTACGATGATCTACTATCAGTCTAATAAGCTGTACAATGATCTACTATCTGTCAAATAAACTGTACAATGATCTACTATCAGTCTAATAAGCTGTACAATGATCTACTATCTGTCAAATAAGCTGTACAATGATCTACTATCAGTCAAACAAGCAGTGAAAGTTTCCATTTTTTAACACCAGTACTCGCCAATTAGCTCAGTTAAACGAACAGAGAGTGTTTTTTTTTCAAGTTTGAGCAATCTCTCTAATACGGTGTTTTGATGTATTCTTTAATCCTACTGTAACTCACTCACATTCAATATCAGTAATAAGGTACAGGTAAAAAGAATTCTGATCGGAATATCGTCAGGGATTGTCCAAACAGATTAATCTCTAAAATATACACCAAATCCTGCCATCTGTTGCTATTTTTGATGTTAGAATAAAAGTAAATATTGAGCAAGGATCAGTTATTGGATAATCCAGTATTCCTGAATATTAAGAATATAAGATTTTAAGCCATGTGAGGATATAATGGCTATTTGTTAAATCTGGAAAAAGCTATCAGGTTTTTTATTAGTTGGCTTCAAATGGTATGAATGCAATGTATTTACAAACGTAGTAATGTGACTACATTCGGTATTCAGAAAGCTAGCATTAAAATCTCCTTCCTTACATTCTATCAATGGTATTCAACCCAACTTGGTCTAACATTATACATAAACTTACAATAATTTGGCCCAGCATGCTATAATGGGGTCGGTAAACACAAATAAGATTGAGCAATAATATTCAATCTCTCAACACTAGTTTCATTTATAGCATAATAATCAAACTATTTACTCACTAGATTTCTGTAACTGGTAAAAACTGAAATATTAACACTATTTAATGTTTACATTAAATCCATATGAACTAACTTTTTATCATATAATTCAATAACACTAAATCAATATTAACAAACTTTTATTTTATAATTTAATTAGGTAACATTGAATCAATATGAACAAACTGTTTTCGACATATGATTCCTTAACATTAAAAACATTAGAAACTATCTTATTAATTCGTTAACCACGTCTCAGTCAATAATACAAGTACACTAGGCTGAATATCCAAAGAAGTTAGTTATCATTAAAGTTAATCATTTTCATGTTTAAAGAAACTTGAAAATGAAACTAGACAAAGCTTAATGAAACGAGTGAATCTTTTACACTCGGTAATAAAATACTTAGTCAATTTTAGAGGTTATCTATAGGCTAAAGACTAATAATCATTTAACTTTCGCATTAAATTTAATTAGTCATTTAACATTCGCATTAAATTTAATTAGTCATTTAACATTCGCATCAAATTTAATCAGTCATTTAACATTCGCATCAAATTTAATTAGTCATTTAACATTCGCATCAAATTTAATTAGTCATTTAACATTCGCATTAAATTTAATTAGTCATTTAACATTCGCATCAAATTTAATTAGTCATTTAACATTCGCATTTCTCTGTAACTGAATCAGAGAAACTGAGATGTTGAGGTTTAATAACCTGCTATGAAATAGAAATAAAACTAAAATTAAGCATCGATCATTGCCCCAATGAAACAAAAGTTTTTGTTGTAATTAGATACATATAATCTAAACAGTCAAATTTACACCTCATTAAATTACCGAACAGTAAAATACCTAAAAGAGAAGCGGAGTTTTGAACTGCATATTGGTAACTTATTCAATCGGAAATGTTTTAATAAATTCTATCTTGATCAACATTTAAATTGATATTACCTATAGCCATTCTAAATATATAAAAAGAAAAATTACTAAATCTAAAACTTAGTCAGGTTATTCAAATAATCGTTACGGTAAATTGACAGTGATTTCAATCCGTAATTTGGGATTTTTTCTTCTGTATGCCTCATGGTCAAAAGTTTAAAATAAGTCACTTCAAAATAATGTAAGATGATAAATATAATGTAGAACTTATAACCATAGAATAATGATTCTTGAATTGTTCCACATGGGTCAAAAGATGTCTGACATTATTGAAGACACTGGTTGTGCTCCTAGGACTGTCCACAATTAAAAGAAGGCAAAAGCGTTGAAAAAAAGACTCTTAGTCCAAGAATAGAAAAAATGTGGTGGTTTACAACGCTCCACTAGGACATACGTATCACAGTCAGTGGCTGAACTGGTGAGAAAAGAGAATGCGAGTAATATGACTATTTGCAAAGCAGTTGAGAAATATCTTGGGATGAATTCATACCCCAAGCGGCGTCATAATAATTTCACTGCGATATAAAAGGTCATTCGAAAGGAAAGAAGCACCTTGCTCATCAATCATTTGAAACATCATGGCAGTCACCTTCGAATTATTGTGGATGAGGAGTTCATTGAAGATGAATTCACTGATCGTAGAAGTTCGACGGTTATCGCCTTTGAGTCTTTGGTATTCCTCCAGTTATGCAAAGCCATCCCCTGGGATGGTGTTTTTGGGCAGTTTCTTGCGATGGCAAATTAATGGCCCCTCACTTCATTGAAGCGGGTCTAAATTCAAAACGGCGTAGTATCTTAAATTCTAGAAAGAAGTTCCCATACCCTGGAAAAAGAAGAAATATGATCTCAATCAGGTGATGTTAATCCAAAACTCTACTATAACTTCATGGGTCAATAAAAGTGCAGACCTTCTTGAAGACCGAATTGCCACTTATTAGTGTCTGGCCTTTTAGCAAGACAATCGACACATTTAAAACCTTGTGATTATTGGTTTAAAGACAATGTTTGAGAAAATGTCTAAGGTTCAACCACTCAAGAGTACGTACAGACCACCATAAATCGTACATTCCACGCCAACCAGAAAGAAACATAAGTTAAGACCTGCTGTGCTTTCAAGGCTCGCATTCAGAAAGTCATTTACAGAGAGATGGACACACACGTAGAATAAAGTATTTGTATTGCCATGTTACACGAATATTTTATTTTTCCCTCTTTTTTTAATGTTTGAATTTGCAGATCTCATTCTCATCCAATTTATCACTTCCAATTGCCGAACACAAAAATCATCCATTCTCTAAACTTGTAATCAATATCCGGTGTAGTTTTGCGGTTCACCCATCAGTGCACAGGCATGCTTGTCTCTCTCGACTACATCCCAAATATATTCTTGCTAAGCGTGTTATTGGGTAATCAATAGTTAGAGCGGAATGAAATATACACAGATCACCCTATCACTTTAGAAATTTAGATGGTCTACAGTATGACCATATAGCTCACCCTTTCACTTTACTATAGATAGGCTGTAATAATAGGAGTAATATAAAATAGTGATAAAGTAATAGGCTCAACTTATTACTTTATATAGACTGAAGTATAACCAAAGCCCACTATATCACTTTAGATAGGCTGTATAGTATAACCATATCTCCCTATTACTTTAGATAGGCTGTAGTATAACCATATCTCCCTATTACTTTAGATAGGCTGTAGTATGACCATATCTCCCTATTACTTTAGATAGGCTGTAGTATAACCATATCTCCCTATTACTTTAGATAAGATGTAGTATAACCATATCTCCCTATTACTTTAGATAGGCTGTATAGTATAACCATATCTCCCTATTACTTTAGATAAGATGTAGTATAACCATATCTCCCTATTACTTTAGATAGGCTGTATAGTATAACCATATCTCCCTATTACTTTAGATAGGCTGTAGTATAACCATATCTCACTATCACTTTAGATAGGCTGTAGTATAACCATATCTCCCTATCACTTTAGATAGGCTGTAGTATAATCATATCTCCCTATCACTTTAGATAGGCTGCAGTATAACCATATCTCACTATCACTTTAGATAGGTATTTAATCAATTCTCTATCGCATAACCATTAGAAACAAATGAAAAACATGGCAGTCAAATATTGACATAGTCATTCCATCGATACATTGATGTGGAGTCAATCAATATGTAGGTATAACGTCACCTTTAACATGCTGCACTGCATTCCCTTCAACACTTTTCTTTCGATAAAATAACCATTATTGCAACAAGAAGCTCATAACAATTCTCTAGTGATCATTTGTTCAGCATTTACTACTCTTACAGTTCTTAAAGATCGTGCAATGGCACATTAATACTTTTCAAGATGCTGGACTTCAGTTTACGTATATTAAAGATGTTACAGTAGCTTCTAAAATATCTCAATAGAATATTAATGTATGATTATAGTAAAATATCAAAATTATAAAACGCATCTTGATGTAAGAATTCATATTTTCTACGTACATATGATTAAACGTAATTATTTTATTTTTGTTACTATATTGAAGTGTCTTTTTCTATGTTGATGTTAGAGTACTCGGACACTTTCAGTATTCGAAAATTGATTGAATAACCAATCTGATCTTTTAAAAATGATTGTTTGACCTGTGTTAACATCCACTTTCCGAGTACTGCCCAACTCAGAGTCCGACTACTGCCAAGCTACCATATTTTTAATGGCATACATAATTTGAGATGTTTTTCCCTTCCATAGATTTTATCTTCCAATGAATATTTCAGGCCGTTGCAATAATAATTTATGTTCAATTCATTACTTTGCAAGAGATAAGATCAGGATAGATACATAGGAGGGTGTTACATGGTACTGGAGAGGAATCTAGCTGAAGAATATGAGCCAAAAGTGTAATTTATATGGCATGGTGCAGTAAGCTTGGCCTTCAGCCAAACTAATTTGGCCTCTTGGCATGTAAAGAGCCAAACGATGCGGACTTGGCCCCTTAATGCCAAAAATAGAGGGGCCAGCATCTGCCCATATTGAATTATAAATTACATTTTCGCTTCTTCAGAGAATATCATGAATATTTTTATGGTAGTCTCTCCAAATGATTATTATTATGGGTATTTTTCTTTGAAGGTGGATTGTAGCTTATGCATATATTATACTCTAACAATTCAATTTTAATCTAACGCTAAAAAACATACCCATTATCACCCTACATACTAATACACAGTGAGTATTTGTCTGTTGGCTGGTTAGGTGCAAAAAAAAATGTTTTGCTATAACATTTTATACACGATTTAATTCCTTGACCAAAAAAATTATCCGGATAGCAGAAAAATCCGGATTACAAAAAAACGAGACTGAAAAAAAAATTTACTTTTTATTTATCGTCCCTCAATTTTAATGGGTAATACACTAGATGAATCTTGATAACCGAAATCCGAAATAAACAAAAAAAAACGGATATTTTTAAAAAAAATACTATATATAGACAGAAAAAAATATATTTTCTTAAATCCTGTTGGAAATAATATAATCATAACTAGTAAGGCCCTCAATTTTCCTCATACAAATCATATGCTGTTAGCGACGTTTTAATTTAATTATTTCTTTATTGCGTTTCGAAGCATTTCATATGCCCTGAGCTGGTCAACTATAGTAAATGTTCCTGAATCCTTGCAACAGTTGTAGAGCAGCAATAATTCAATAGAACAGAGCGGAATAAAAAAGAGCTGTAGACAAGCACATTGGTCAGATTTTAGAGTGCCAGAAAATGCATACGAAACACAACATTGACAGGAATTTAAACGAGAAATTAGAATCTAATTATGAACCCTCTATAATGTTCTAGATTTAGTCCAACCAGTTTGATCGGTACTAGGACAAAATGCCTAACGGACGAAATGCCTAACGGACGAAATGCCTAACGGACAAAATGCCTAACGGACAAAAATAATGTAAAACCTAAGTAAATTAAATATACTTCGTCTCAGTTACTACTCATAAGGATAGTATTGTATTTTTTTTCATCGCAACTTCTGTTACTAAGGTACTCTAGTTGAATAAAGGAAAATCGACGATCTTTTTAAAACCATGAGTAGTTAATTGCATATCAGCACTAAAGCATAGGTCACACCGTCGGAACTTTGTTGGGGCGTCCCTTGAACGGAGGGAGAATAAACCGAATTTCGACAACGCTCGTTACTGCGTACACAAGGGAAACCAATCATCGTAACGCGAGGGTTGATAGATCGGTGTTCTAAGAGTGTGGACGTTGACATCACCGCTTGTTAATGTTCTCCAGAAGTTCGCCACCGTTCAGGCAACGCCATATACGCTCGACCACCGCTTATGTTCATTCTTGCCACTCCGAATGTTTGAACTGCACAAAATATTACGAGCGTTAAGGAGAGTTAGTTTTCCGCTCCGCAAAGTTCACCACAGCCCCAACAACGCCTTGTAAAGTTTGGCACCATTAGACGCCAGTTTGTGGACGTTTGGGTCTTCAAGACCAACGCAGAAATCATAAATGCTGAACCACCGCTGCTTCGCCAGCATTGCCAGCGCGGTGATTAAACTTTGCATAAACTTTGATGAGCGGCTGAAAGAGTTACACTTGCGGACACGAGGTAGTTGAAATTGTCTCAGGCGGTGAAGCAGTGATTCACTGCAGTGATGAACTTTGGTTCACGTTGGTATATAGGTCGCATAGCTCCATACCGCCAAACCAACGCTCGCTACCATTAGGCCAACTCTATAACAACGCCGGCTTCAGCAGTGCACCGCTATGGAACCGCCCATATTTTCGATTTTTTTTTCCATTTTGTTCTTGTTGACAAGCTCACAAACTCGGAAAAAATCGAAAACACGAACGTTGCCATAGCTTTGGCCTAACAGTAGCGAGCGTTGATGTAGCTGTAACTCGTGAAAAAATAACAACGCTCTACAAAAGCTTGTGCAACGTTTAATCACCGCCAGGGCAAAGCTGGTGAAGCACCTTTCTAGATTTCTGCATTGGCCTAACCGAACCAAGCATACACGAACTTAGGCCTAAAGGTGCCAAACTAACTTTGACTTGGCGTTGTTGGGACGGTGGTGAACTTTGTTGAGAGGAAAACTGACGCTCCTCAACGCTCGCAATGTTTTGTGCAGCTTAAAACCTATGGAGCGTTGAGGGAACATAAGCGGTGACAGAGCGTATACGGCGTTGGTTTTACGAAGACCAACTTTTGTGAACGATAATGAGAGTTGAGGAATTTTTTCACCGCTCAAGGAACGCACCAACAAAGTTTGGGCGGTGTGACCTACGCTTCACTTATGTAAGCATTAAAATTACCTAACTTGCTTTAGAATTTCAAAAGCAACTATGAACATATCACTATAGATTGAAAATGATTATAGCTATCTAATACAATAAACAATACTCAAAGAGATGAAATAGATGATTATACCTATCAAATAAAATGACCAATGTTTAAATAACTAAACATAGGATGATTATACTTATCTAATAAAAAAAAGTCGAATTAGAATCACAAACACAGCAGAAATAAGAGAGTTTTTACACTAAGCCCGCTCAGTTAAGAATGTTCATATATTCAATTTAATAATTAAATTCTCAATGAGACAAACTCTTTTTTACCACTTGGTTTTACTTATTAGAAATCATAAATCATTGCCCACTATTTCCAAACTGGATATTAGTTTACAATGTATATCATGTTAGTCATTTTGCCGTTATTCATTTTGTCCGTTGGGTATTTTGTCCGTTGGGTATATTGTCCGTTGGGTATTTTGTCCGTTGGGTATTTTGTCCGTTGGGTATTTTGTCCGTTAGGTATTTTGTCCGTTAGGTATTTTGTTCGATAGGTATTTTGTTCATTAGGTATTTCGTTCGTTAGGTATTTCGTTCGTTAGGTATTTTGTTCGTTAGGTATTTTGTCTGTTAGGTATTTTTTCTCTTAAGTATTTCATCCATTAGGTAATTTGCCGTTTGGTATTTTTTCTGTTAGGCATATAATCTGTTAGGCATTTTGTCCAGAGGCATTAAATCTGTAGGCATTTTGTCCGCTCACAGTTTGAACTGCTGTGGAAACTGTTGATGGATGTTTGAATGACATGTCACCTATTAGGGTTCTCTATGCTATAATAATTGAAGCCCTAGATAATAGTCTACACTCTACAACATCAAAGGATTATTATGAAGCCCCATTTATTATTTATTCGTCTGGAGAGTACTACTACTGCTACATTATATCCTTTGTCTAGTCTATAGTTTGTCTTTATTTTCTCGTACTGTGAGGGGTTTAGTCAGTAGATGCTGGTGGTATGTTGCTAATATTACTTAGCACAGTTAAAGCGATTTAGTATTCCTTGGTATTTCACATTCACTGTTCAAAATAAAATCATTTCTTCACTTTGGTAAAATATTGTAAATTTTGAAAACTTAGTTGAGTCTGTGCAATTCTAATTTCTTAGTAACTGTGATAACTTCTACATCTTACAATTTTACTGATGCTAAATTACTTTCTCTATTTACAGTGATGCAAGATTGGAATGGAATAGAATACACAAATGGTGCTCCACATCACTCTGAATACCTCTGGGATTTGCAGCCTTTGGTTACAGGCTTCAATATTCACAAGTCCATAATAAAATTACATAATTGTATGGATTGTTTATTTGAATTTTATCCATATTAAAATTGAAACGGTTATTAGTTTAATCAGTCCCATATTCTCCAATGAATCCCGATAACGAAGAAAAAATAACAGAAACATATCGGATAATTCTAAGAATAACCAAAATGGACCCTAGAAAATAAATAAATAAGTTGCACTATAATCTTTTAATCATTTAAATATTCTTCTAACCAACATCAACTGATTTAATTTTCAGTTCGAATTTGCCTAGCCAATACATCAATCAGAAATTAATAAACATACTCTCGAGGGAAAACAGTTTTCAAAGGAATTTTTGTTTACGCAACCTTTTTATAGATGCGTAGTTTCTGGTTCAATAATTACACCGTCAGTGGCAGCAAAATGTTAGTCCGGAGAATGAAGAGCTAATGTATAAACACCTCAGAAAACACCTAGCTTGTGGCTTTTCATATTTGTATTGTTGATTGAAAGGAAATTATTATGAAAAAACATCGGACATGATTTGAATATGTAATAATACTTCTTCCTTCAAATGATTATTGAATTATTAAAAGTAGATGATCATTGAATTGTTATATTAGATAATTATTGGATTATTATATTAGATGATTGTTGGATTACAATAATGATTATGAATGGATTTTTATCATTATTAGCTTTTCAATTCAAATCTACATCGTTTTGAGTATTCTATTTTACAAAAAATTAATTCACCTAACAATAGAATTTTCAATTCAACTCTACAAAATTCTCATCGTGTAATTAAACTAATAGATGGTACCAATAATACAATTTAAACTATTATTAACAAACTGAAATTAGCAGATTATCGGTGAACACTCAATTACCGCATGTGGTCAAACTATCGAATGAAAATCGCAAGCAATCGTAATTTAAGAGACTTTCTTAATATCCAAAGTTCTTCTGTAAAAGAGAGAAAATATTCTACCAGAGTTGCATTAAAATGCAGTCTGAGGAGAGAAATCTAATGTTTAGTTAACTTAAAAGAGTTTAATGAATAGAAAAGTCATTTACGAACATGACGATTATAAAGAGAATATACCAATTCAGATAAAATGACAATATTGGTAGGGAGAAGAAAAAGACAATTACCTATTTCATATACTCTGTACCTTAATAGTTAGATTGACTGAAGGACGAATAGGGTAATGCATGGTGGCCGGAAATTTCGGTCTTAAAATTTCGGTCTCCGAAATTTTGGTCTCAGAATTATAAATTCAACATAATTGACCGATTTGTAGTTTGCTGTATCATGATTGTTTAATAACCTAGCAGGGGGGTTCGGAGGGCAGCATGCCCCCCTTATACCTACATCTAATTTATAAGTTGAATTTATTCCTGAAACCGAATATTCCGAGACCAAATTTTCCAAGACTCAAATTTCCTAGAACCGGTAATGCATCTATCCAAAATATACTATTAAAGATATTATTTGAACTTCAGTAAACATAAAAAAGTGTGACTAAAGGGTCAATCCAATGTCTACATTACTGCGTCAAATTAACTATACCGAATAACTGAAGTTTTTCCATTATGAGATAAAAGGTAGGTACTAATGTTATTTTTGTAATAACCAGTTTGCTTTCCTTTTAATTTACTATATCCCCTATTTAGTTTTGATGTTTACTGCGAAAGCTCTGAAACTCATTTTCGTAAGAAATATCCTTTTGTGATAATGCCTAACTTCAGTAAACTTTGGGTCCCGGTAACCACCTGGCGTTGCTAAAGAAATACATATTATGGTTTTCGAAGTAGCAGATTGAGCTGCTCCTTGTCCTGTATACAAGAAATCGAGTGAGAACCAATTAGGAGAAATTTGCTAACTGTGATCAATTTAATATTAGAAACTCCAAGGATCAGAGTTGGTTCTAATTCTATTTATTTTATTTATTAAGATAAAATGATCAGAGCGAATCCATTTAAGAATTGGCGCTGTGAATCCGAAATATTTCAGCATACATACAGGCATACAGTAGTCCTTCGAATTCAGCTATATGCCTAATTGTAACTAGATAATAGAGAGTGTAGTGCAAATTAGCGTTTTTACCTTCGCAAATTGTGGAAGGATATGTTTTGGTCAGCATTTATTTATTTATTATAATCTTGTTATTCGCAGAACTCAAAAATTATTCAACCAATTGGCTGAAATTTAGTGGTACGATTGGTTAATATCTAGGAACCATTTGGTTATATTTTGGGAGTTATCAGTTCAAAGATCAAGGTCAAGGTCATTCATAACTCAATACTAACTCAAAAAGTACTCAACCAAATTGCCTGAAAATTTGTGGGACGATTGTTCAATGACCAGGAACCGGTTTATTAAATTTTGCGAGCGATCAGGTCAAAGTTCAAGGTCATTTATAACTAAAAAATTCTTCAACCCGATTGCATGAAAATTGATGGGACGATTTAAATCCAGGAACCATTCAGCTGTATTTTGGGAGCGATTGAGTTAAAGGTCAAAGTCATTTATTACTCAAATATTCTAAAAATATTCTGAAATTATGTGAAACGATTGGTCATTATCCAGGAACCAGATTATTAGATTTTTGGAGCGATCAGGTCAAAGGTCCAGGTTCATTATTACTCAAAAAGTATTCAACAAAATTGCTCGAATTTTTGGTAGGACGATTGGCCATTATTCGGGAGCCATTTAATTAGTTTATTTTAAGAGCGAACGGGTCAAAGGACAAAATCAAGATCAATTATATCTTTTATAACTCATGGATTATTGGATGGTCAAGTTCATTTAAAAGCGGCGGCGAATTAATGAACTCTATGAGTGTCCGTCATCTGTTCTGAATATGTCATAACGCTATAATTTATTTTAATTCACGATAATTTACCCTAAAATATTTTCTTCAATTTACTAAATAAAACTAGTCTTTTTAATATAATATTCTACCTAACGCCCAAAATATATCTTATTTAACTCTCTTTAGAAAATGCTTTAAAGTGCAGTTAGTGACTGCACTTTGGATTGTAAATTTCTAAGTTCAAATTGGTAAATGATCGTACATAAAATATCTAAACTAAGAAATAATTTGTTAAAAATAATAAATAAATATAAATTGCTTTTGGAACCGTTCGATAACTTGGAACTTACCCCATAAATTGTTCAGACCACCAAAATATATTTTTACTCAAAAATTCCAAATCCAACAAAATATTTTGGTGTAATGGGAGAATAGAGAGATAAAATTAAACGTAAATTCAAACACTTATTAAACGTTAACCAAATAAATAATTAATATTTATAATATAAGATTAGAGCAATGATTTTTTTTTAACTTTGAAGAAATTTAAAATATAAACATAATATGAAAATACTAAACTAAACTAATAATTAAATATTAATCACTATACTATTCATAAAGTATTCTTTAAAAATATTTTTAAATTCTGACATTGGGTATTTCAAATTGTCAGTTATATCGTTGTTTGGTATTGTTAATTAAAGGCAACAATAAAATTTCGTTGTACTTCAGTTCCGAAATTAGTTACATTAAAATAAGTAGATCTGCTTTGAAAATATTGAGTAGGGATATGGTCTCTAAAATAGCAAACAAAAATGTCAGTATTAGAATTTAGTGCATTGCGATAAAAAAAAAAATAATAATAATAGTGATAAATAATAGTGATAAATAGTTCTCAATGGCTGGAGCACTCCTGAACTTTTATAGATTGAATAAAATGGGAGTAGGCTAAAGAATTATACATTAAAACTAATGATTTTCTGTTAAAATAAGAGGTTGCTGCATATAAAATACCACTCACTTGACTTAGTCAGTTTATTACTTAAAAAGGAGAAATAGTCTTTAAAAGTTAGGCTATCATCAATAAAAATGCTTTCTAAAATTCCATCGTTTCAATATATTTCTGTGAGGGGTTATTTACATACAGGATTTAAAAATCATTCATTTTGTTTTCGAGATATTAGGGGTAATATTATTAAATTCCAGTCATTGAGACAATTCCCTGATAAGATTTTTAAAAAGAGAATATCTAAATATTTGTCTCTACAATAAAGCACAGCATCTTCCGCAAATAAAGTACAATTG
Organism: Caprella mutica; assembly: GCA_947561585.1. Taxonomy (NCBI): domain Eukaryota; kingdom Metazoa; phylum Arthropoda; class Malacostraca; order Amphipoda; family Caprellidae; genus Caprella; species Caprella mutica. The sequence goes on from CANNZV010000888.1 coordinate 107,341, forward strand.
AAACCTACACATCAATAAATAATTGAAATTGTATTTAAGTTGAAATAATATTTTTCCAAACCAAATTGCAAACGTTTAAAATTGTATTACTTTATTTTAGAAAATCACATCAACTATTCAGATGATTTCGAAAATAATGATATAGTGGATATTGGTATGAAATTCTAAGCATATCCTTTAAAGCTAGATTTAAAAATAGGTAGCACTTTTTTTCAAATTAATGTATTCACACTACTTAAAAATTAAACATTAATTAAAATTGAAAAGAACTTCGTATTAATTTTTAAGCTAACTTAAAATTATAAGATATTGAAATACGTACAATAGATGATCATTTTTGTGATAAAAGTTGTTCATTTTTATATATTACCGCAAGCAAATAAAGTTATATTAGATACATTATCTGTGTAAGCAGAAACATAATCAATCAGTCGTTCATCATAATTTGACCGTGCAAAGCAATTAACTAAATAAAACTATGGAGTTTGTACTTTCTGCAGAGCATTTAGTTTTCGATTACATTCTGTGCACTTTTACAAAACACTTACGAAAATACGATCGTGTGAACATATATTTTGATTTCATTCTTTAACTTTGACTGACTGTCTATGGGAATAAATAGCACCTGGTAATGAATTCACTAATCGAATATTCGGCTCCTCCCATTCGACGAAGAATTTATGCGAGATCAGCTGAGAGTGTAAGCCTACCGAGCTAATGAAGGTCCTAGGCCTAATTATTTACTGATTTCCGATACTATCGACAGAGTGGCACAACACTATCGGCAAAAAACTTCAATTAATGAACTTGAAGAAGATAATAGAAGACTTGGAACCCTGAGTAGACTTGAAATGAGCAGAAAAAATAGAGCGTGATGGATATTGCATTAGTGTACTTGAATGTACTTCATCACTGTACTTGCATCACTGTACTTGCATCACTGTACTTGCATCACTGTACTTGCTTCACTGTACTTGCATCACTGTACTTGCATCACTATACTTGCATCACTGTACTTTCATCACTGTACTTGCATCACTATACTTGCATCAATGTACTTGCATCAATGTACTTGCATCACTGTACTTACATCCCTGTACTTGCATCACTATACTTGCATCACTGTACTTACATCCCTGTACTTGCATCACTATACTTGCATCACTGTACTTTCATCACTGTACTTTCATCACTGTACTTGCATCACTATACTTGCATCACTGTACTTTCGTCTCTGTACTTGCATCACTATACTTGCATCACTATACTTGCATTACTATACTTGCATCAATGTACTTGCATCAATGTACTTGCATCACTGTACTTTCATCACTATACTTGCATCACTATACTTGCATCACTGTACTTTCATCACTGTACTTGCATCACTATACTTGCATCACTGTTCTTGCATCAATGTACTTGCATCAATGTACTTGCATCACTGTACTTTCATCACTATACTTGCATCACTATACTTGCATCACTATACTTGCATCAATGTACTTGCATCAATGTACTTGCATCACTATACTTTCATCACTATACTTTCATCACTGTACTTGCATCACTATACTTGCATCAATGTACTTGCATCAATGTACTCCCACCGCAGTAGAACTCAATTTACGCATTCGTTCTTATTATCGAATAAAGAAATAGAAAAAGGTACTTAGTAACATTGTATCCCAATTCAGCCTCAGTTACATAATTTGTTCTCAAGTCAGTCTTTAGTTCCTTAAATTGTTCTCAAGTCAGTCTTTAGTTCCTTAATTTTTTCTCAAGTCAGTCTTTAGTTCCTTAAATTGTTCTCAAGTCAGTCTTCAGTTCCTTAATTTGTTCTCAAGTCAGTCTTTAGTTCCTTAAATTGTTCCCAAGTCAGTCTTTAGTTCCTTTATTTGTTCCCAATTCAGCCTAAGTTCCTTGATTTGTTCCCAAGTCAGTCTTTAGTTCCTTGATTTGTTTCCAAGTCAGTCTTTAGTTCCTTTATTTGTACCCAAGTCAATCTTTAAGTTCCTTTATTTGTTCCCAAGTCAGTCTTTAGTTCCTTTATTTGTTCCTAAGTCAGTCTTTAAGTTCCTTTATTTGTTCCCATCTCAGTCTTTAGTTCCTCAATTTGTTTCCAAGTAAGTCTTTAGTTCCTTTATTTGTTCCCAATTCAGCTTTAGTTCCTTTATTTGTTCCCAATTCAACCTAAGTTCCTTGATTTGTTCCCAAGTCAGTCTTTAGTTCCTTGATTTGTTTCCAAGTCAATCTTTAAGTTCCTTCATTTGTTCCCAAGTCAGTCTTTAGTTCCTTTATTTGTTCCCAATTCAGCCTAAGTTCCTTGATTTGTTCCCAAGTCAGTCTTTAGTTCCTTGATTTGTTTCCTAGTCAGTCTTTAGTTCCTTTATTTGTACCCAAGTCAATCTTTAAGTTCCTTTATTTGTTCCCAAGTCAGTCTTTAGTTCCTTTATTTGTTCCTAAGTCAGTCTTTAGTTCCATTATTTGTTCCCATGTCAGTCTTTAGTTCCTCAATTTGTTACCAAGTCAGTCTTTAGTTCCTCAATTTGTTTCCAAGTCAGTCTTTAGTTCCTTAATTTGTTTCAAGTCAGTCTTTAGTTCCTCAATTTGTTTCCAAGTCAGTCTTTAGTTCCTTTATTTGTTCCCAAGTCAGTTTTTAGTTCCTTTATTTGTTCCCAAGTCAGTCTTTAGTTCCTTTATTTGTTCCCATGTCAGTGTTTTTTATTTTTCCTCAGAATGAAATATTTTAATGAGTTAAAAATTAAGTTAAACAATGAACAGGTTAATTGTTGGTGGTGAGTGGTAGCCAATGCATCAGTACATTAAAATGTGTAGTATTGTTTACATTACTAGTATATAGAGTGCAAAGGTTGATGGGAATTTGAATTTTTGTGCACATTGACGTGACCTCCAAATCCCCAAAATGCTTTCATTCTAAAAAGGAATTAGACTTAAACCTAAAGGTTTAGGGTAAATTTTTAAGCAGAATTTGAAAAATGAGCATATGAATATTTAAAGCAAATAATTCTTCTAATCCAATATATTCAAAAAAACTTGAAATTGAAAAGTCAGTAATATTGGTAAAGATTCAAACACTGAAATCTACTAAAATTAAAGCAATCAAACATAATAATACATCTTTTATCAAACTCTTCCCCCCACATCAATATTCCATTAATATTAAATACATCTAACTATAAAGCTTTAACTAAATCAGTGATTTAGTGGCATTATTGTAACAGATTATAATGTTCTACTTCGTCAGTAGGAAGGGAACGCTAACCATGCGTGCCATGTGATATGTTGGCTCTGATACACACGAACACAAATTAGTGGCACGAATGAAAACACTTCGTACAGACTAACTGTGTACAGGTAAAGCTGTTAGAACTGTACAGGTAAAGCTGTTAGAACTGTACAGGTAAAGCTGTTAGAACTGTACAGGTAAAGCTGCTAGAACTGTACAGGTAAAGCTGCTAGAACTGTACAGGTAAAGCTGTTAGAACTGTACAGGTAAAGCTGTTAGAACTGTACATGTAAAGCTGTTAGAACTGTACAGGTAAAGCTGCTAGAACTGTACAGGTAAAGCTGCTAGAACTGTACAGGTAAAGCTGCTAGAACTGTACAGGTGAAGCTGCTAGAATTGTACAGGTTAAACTGCTAATACCGCACAAATTATAAAATATGAAGTTAACAAAAAGATAAAGAACATGTACCTAAATCTCTATTAATATTTTTGTAAATTAGAATCCTAATGTAATATCTAAGAAGGGTAATTAGATATAGGTACAGTGCAGTTAAAATAGAGGCTAATTATGAAAATCTATAGTGGACAGACAGTAAATTGGGCCCCATGACATTTGGATCCTGAATTTTGGGCCCGCAAACAATTGGGCCCCATTACAATTGAGCCCCAGAAAATTGAGCCCATAAACAAATTGTGACAACTGACACAATAAAGAAATAAAGGTTACTTTGTTATTACAGTATCTTCAATTAGGATAATACAGTACAGTCGTACACTCAGATTAAAATCGAGCTCGAAAGATACATCCCGAAGTATTAAGATTTTGTTTCTGTATATAAATCAAGGCAATCGTATATAATATCTAACTTTTACTTAAAGTTTTATCAAGGTTTGAAGATAGCTGAAATAGAATGATTTGCTCTGTGTTTTAGTGCAATATTGATTTCCATTATTTGTACGACTAAATTTAATATAGTTGAGCTGTACATCACTCTGTGTCACCCTTCAATTGCATTAGTACTCCATGACAAGTTGTAGACACTTCTGACACCTGGTTTGAAAGAGGATTTCGTCTATTTCTTCCAAATGGTCTTCCTATCCACAAAATAAACGTTCATGAAGCACTAAGTAAAAATTAAAAAAATTGTGTACACATTGTTTGAAGGAAAGAAATGATATCTTAATTCTCTGGATTTTAGCTGACTCCGTTTTTATCCGAGTCTACTCTATTAACTTAATTGAAGACCATTGCTACTGTAATAACAAAGTAACACTTCTTTATTGTGTCTGCTGTCATAATATTTTTATAAGGTCAATTAATTGTATTGGGCACAACTGCCGGTGTTCCAAAAACTACATATGTATAGTGATTTGTGTCAAATAATACAACAAAACAGAAAAGATTCTCCAGATAATGCATTACCACAGTACCTCTTCTCCCGATAGTACATCACCACAGTACCTCTTCTCCCGATAGTACATCACCACAGTACCTCTTCTCCCGATAGTACATCACCATAATACCTTTTCTCCCGATAGTACATCACCATAATACCTTTTCTCCCGATAGTACATTACCACAATACCTTTTCTCCCGATAGTACATCACCACAGTACCTTTTTTCCCGATAGTACCCAGTGTTATGCGTGATTCTGTTCATCACGCAACGGATTAAAACACAGAAAAATGATCTGATGATTATATTAAGAGGAGTTTTAGCCCATCACAATTAGGCACATTTCGTGCAGGGATTTCGATCGGTGTATCTCAGGCCTCAGATATTGCATCTGAAGGAAGGATTTCACTTATTATATCCAGGATAAAAACAACATCTCTATTTAGATTTGAAACACAGGAGAAATACTACAGCCTATGTGTACAGTCAAAGAAAAGAGTATTTGAAATCATTTCTTGATTTAATTTGCATTGTTTTAAATAATTCTTCGAAGCCTCTTTTATGTACATCTTCATTAAAAGTTGAAGCTGTTTGTAAAGTCAATTACTTCAGATAAATACATTTACTAACACTGTGTCCCAATTTTCACTTGTCACACGAATAAAAGTTCAAAGCCATTAGAGTTTCAGTTCATTTTAACGCATTGCAACTTTAATCCTCCATTCGAAACCTTAATTCTATTCTATGCGTCTATTTTTACCTTTTCCACTTCCATTTTAGCCATCCATCTCTCTCTCTCTCTCTCTCTCTCTCTCTCTCTTTGGCACACATCAGTTGGGAACGAACTATTCTCACAGGAAGATTTTCAAATTCAAACTCTGGAACACTATTTAATGTTGCGATTTAATATTTGATTTTTGAAAAATATAGTTTTGATAAAAAATTCGTTGCTGTGAAATTGTATACCGAAGTCTACCGTCACAAATAGCAGACCTTTTTCGATATTTTTTCTGTTTTTTAGTAGTAATATAGTTGCCTGGGAATAAGTCACTATATAGTTGCCTGGGAATAAGTCACTATATAGTTGCCTAGGAATAAGTCACTATATAGTTGCCTGGGAATAAGTCACTATATAGTTGCCTAGGAATAAGTCACTATATAGTTGCCTGGGAATAAGTCACTATATAGTTGCCTGGGAATAAGTCACTATATAGTTGCCTGGGAATAAGTCACTAAATTGTTGACTGGGAGGTCACTAGTTGACTAGAAATAAATCACTACCAACTCCTTGAACCGAAACCGTTATGTATTTGTTAGTCCTTCGATAATTAGTTTCCACTGGAGAATTTTAGAGTAAATGTACGACATATCGTCCTCAAACCTGACTACTTAAAAATTCTCTATTTAAGGATTTCTACACTCTAACTTGTGTATGTATTTTCATAATAATGGTTAAACCATTGTAAGTTCTTTTAAGGTATAAATATTAAATATGCCTATTAGAAAAATAAAAAAGGATGTTAATTGTCAAATTAATAAAATACAATTAAACTTATTATTGCTCTGGAGCTTCATAAATTTGAACATATAGTAATTAGATCGCTATTTTTTATAATATCTGGCAAAGAAAATAATAATTTACAGGAACGATAGAGCGGGAATAAACTGAATTATCGAAGAAGCTTAAAGTACCTTGCTTAAAGTTAAATGGCCTTATTTTCTTGCACATAATTATGTAGTTATGTACTTTACTGTTTTAGAGCGCTCTTGATTTTCATTATTTATAAGTCTAAATTTATTCTCCCTTAAATCCCTCAGTTTGAAATAATATTTCCACTTTGTAGCATCCCTGAATTATATGCAAACTTGCGTAGGTACGGTTTTAAAGTCAAAACGACCAATATGGACACATGCCGGAAATAAAGAAAAAAATTAGACTGTATACTGTATAGGTCTGTTAATTAACAAAAAGTGTCTTCTATTGACAAATTGTTTGTTTTTGATCAAAATTAAACTTTGATAGCTCAAAATACTGATATTTTATTCAGCCGGGAAAAGTCCGGGCGGGGAAGAGTACGGCGGAGAAATGTCCAAACGAGAAAATTCCAGCAAAATTTTATTGCCCTTTAGTTTATATATGTTTCACATCAATTTAGTATTTTTTTTTTCTTTCTCTTCCCATGAACTCAGTTTATTATGTTTCTCTCTATCTCTCTCTCTCCGCTTCACATCAGTTTATTATGTTTCTCTCTCTCTCTCCACTTCACAACAGTTAATGTTTCTCTCACTCTCCGCTTCACATCAGTTTATTATGTTTCTCTCTCCGCTTCACAACAGTTAATGTTTCTCATTCTCTCATCTTCCTATCAGTTAGTGTTTCTTTCCCAGTTCAGTTTCTATCGCTCCAAACCGTGTCGCTGAGATCAGCACGAACCTCTGCCTCCCAGTGTTTATTTACTTATCTTCACTTTAATATTTTGTGAATATTAATTAGACTATCATATTTGTTTGTTTGTCAGCTTTTTTGTGTGTCCAACTGATAGGGAATTAATTAACTTGCAACACAGCAATGTTGCTGTAGGGCTGTGTTGTACATCATTTTATGCATGCACTGTAAGTTACGAAAGTTTTTTTTTTTCAGTTTTCGTTTCATCATAATAATTACGAAGGTTATCAAGATTTTTTGGGGAATAATGTATTTTGGCCAAAGTTAACGCACCAGAGTCCGTTAACTTTACTAGGTTAAATTCTGATCCGTTAACTTTACTAGGTTAAATTATCAATATTTGACCAATAATTGGAATAAGAATATAATTTTGGAATCGTAGATACCACATAAAAGGATTTAAGCAGAAGTTTATTCCATTTTTATACCACTCGTTCTTCACAACTTCGAAATGGATCACGTTTTTCCATCAATTTTTTCAATCAATAAAATATGCAAAATTAAGGTATAATCATTAATATTATCATTTATAAGGTTTTTATATTTATAAAATACTAAAGCAAATATTTATTAAAACTAAAAGAGAGTTTTTTGGTCCGTTAACTTTACTAGCTTCATTTCTGGTCCGTCAACTTTACTTGGTCCGGTTCTGGTCCGTTATTTTTACTTGCTCCATTGTTTTTTAAATTATGATGCCCGTGTTTTCTATTAGATTTATATATATATATGTATATGCATTTTGGTAAACTTTCCATATAGAATATTCCACGAGTAACCACAATTTATCTAAAAATATTTCTGTAATCATATCTTCTCCTACACTAAATTATATTTTTCTTATCCCTAAAGACGTTAGAATCAGTAAATACTAAATATATAAATGATTAAATCATTGATGCCATACGTTGATTGATATTATTTGTTATTATTTGATAAAAACATTGCAGGTCAATAAATGACGTCAATGGATATATCCACTCCATTGAATATTCACACAAATAGCAACTCATTTATTAATGTCAGATAATAAAGTATAGAAGTAAACACTCAGAATTTATTCTATTGGCATTTGGCAGAAATATCTCAACCAGTGCTTATAATGTCTAGCAAGGGAATAATAATTAGGAGAATTACCAAAAAAAAGCCATTGTTCCCTAAAAAGAAGATTCTTAAAGTGTTTTTAGTTTCCCAACTGCAATTAAAATGGTGGTTGGATACAAAGTTGGTAGAAAAGTCTCTCAATTAGATGTTTTTGTAGCGCTTTCCTTGTCATACTTCAGCTTATTCTTTCACACAATATAAGAGAGCGAATGCAAGGTTTTTTGGCCAGCTCTAACTATTGGTACGCCGTCATAAAGATGTCCCTGGCTCGGGCAAAGTAAGGCCACTGATTTTTTGTCGAGGCATTTTCTATCGACGTGCAGACAATAAACAAAAGAAGCACCACTGTAAATATTTGCACTTTCGATAGTTATTCGGAGTAATCTTCGGTGATGACACTTTTTGCCTAGGGAGTATCGGTCAAAAACTTTCCAAAGTCTGGTTATCTTCTCGATTGTTGGAGAATAAAGAATTCCAGTGGATTTTAGTGGCTTTCGGATACTTTTATAGTTGCAATATGCCATTGGAATTGTAAGGAAGAAGAGGAAGCTACAGCAGCTATTTTACACACAGAAGAACAGTTGATTGTCAGTATAAATAAACAGAATTCTCGTTTATTTCAGAATGATACAAAAGTCATTATATTATATCTAAAAATCTTCTATGTATTACCAAATTATGTATAAGTCTTGATGTAGAATCAATGTAGACGTTATATCTGTGAATTAGAAAAACACATTATAATGCTTTAGGGTTCCAATAAACATCTTAGAAAGAATGTCATTATACCAAGGATAATGGTTTAGGTTGATGTACAAGTTAAACATCGTGATAAATACATAGCGTGAAATAACTTAAGTAAACAGCACATGGCCATGGTTGATAGAATTCTGAAATTCGACAGACACCAATCCGTTAAATGAAAAGCAAATCGGGTAAAGAATCTATCTAATATTTGTGAATTGATGGTCAAGTGATAAGTAGATCTTTTTCCCGAAATAACTAAGGAAAAATCTCAAAATGTTAGATAGGTTTGTAAGCTATTTGTCCTTGAAATCCTCTCTGTAAATATAGTCCAGTTCTCGCTTATGGAATTAGTCCACTTGATCACCAGATGAATTGGCAACGAGATATTCCCCATGGAGCCATGAGTCCTCCACAAGCAATACAATCATCCAATCTGTTCGAATCCCTCGATCTCCGAGCACGCTATTCCAATCCTCAATATTGAGTTCAAATCCCACTTTGTTTGGATTGGAATTAGCAGGGATAGTAAGTAGGTTTCGTGGAGTTGCAATAATCGAGAGATAATTTGGGACATTGCCAATCAGATCTGTGAAGTCATTAAAAATGTTAGTGCACTTTTACGGACTTTACTTCGGTGATGGAAATAGAACCGAATAATTTGATTGGAAATATTTTAACAGGTATCGATATATACCTTTAGGTACACGTCTTTCTATATCATAATAAAATAATTCATACACTCAATTTCGCAAATGTATAGACAATGTAGCACATTATGGGGCTCATAATCGTATATAACTTATTTAACTGTGAAAAATGAGGATTTATAGATTAATGATAATAATTTGACTTGTGCAAGAATAACATATTACGAATGAATAAATTGATTTTATATATCTTGATTGTGACATAGTATTGCTGTGTAACTTACACTACTCGGCAAAGTTTCCAAGCAACAAATAATTCACTTTATAATATAGAAGGTGAAATTACTCTTACAAATATGACTAGTATGCTTAACACACTGAAACTAGACAGTACAATACAAACTAGATGACGGGCACTCATAAAGCGAATTAATGACCTTGACCATCCAATAAACCTTGATTTATAAATGACCTTGACCTTTGACCAGATAGCTCCCAAAACCTAATCCCACAAAATGCCAGGCAATTTGGTTGAATACTTTTGAGTTATGCGAATAACAAAATTACAAATAAATGAAATAAATAATCCAAAACATATCCTTAAATTTCGCGAAGGTAATATTACCATACATAGATTATTAACATAATGTTTAACAAAATTAGTCTTGCCTAATTTATAAAATAATGAGTGATTTAGATTCATGTACGAATAGAGGCAATTTAATGTACTATCAAGGAAAAGAGTCTCTGCATGATATATTAATTTCACAAATCACAGTTTTCAAGTTACCTGCTTCAAATCTTACAAATTTATCGTCGTGTACCCAGACCAATTTTAAAATATTCTACAAGCATTACAATTAGTAAAGTTTAGTTTTGTTAATGTGAAATTAGAAAACTGAAAAAAAACGTTACAGTTAAATTAATAATATAAAAGAGGACTACACAAATTAATAATATAAAAGAGGACTACACAAATTAATAATATAAAAGAGGAATACACAAATTAATAATATAAAAGAGGACTACACAAATTAATAATATAAAAGAGGACTACACAAATTAATAATATAAAAGAGGACTACACAAATTAATAATATAAAAGAGGACTACACAAATTAATAATATAAAAGAGGACTACACAAATTAATAATGTAAAAGAGGACTACACAAATTAATAATGTAAAAGAGGACTACACAAATTAATAATATAAAAGAGGACTACACAAATTAATAATATAAAAGAGGACTACACAAATTAATAATATAAAAGAGGACTACACAAATTAATAATGTAAAAGAGGACTACACAAATTAATAATGTAAAAGAGGACTACACAAATTAATAATATAAAAGAGGACTACACAAATTAATAATATAAAAGAGGAATACACAAATTAATAATATAAAGTAAATTACTCTTTCATCATCCTAATCCTAAACCCGTTACAATAATTCTAATTAGTTGAACAAGTGTAGCCAATTTGTGCACTAATTTCACTCCTATTATCTACAACAAAGCCATGACATTTAGATTCATTATTTATAATGTGTTTGGTATTTGATACCATCGTTGCCACCAATGTGCAATAATTGGCTCTAATATTCCTAATACAAAATAATGTAAAATACATAAGTGTATAGAATAATGTAAAATACATAAGTGTATAGAATAATGTAAAATACATAAGTGTATAGAATAATGTGAAATACATAAGTGTATAGAATAATGTAAAATACATAGGTATATAGAATAATGTAAAATACATAAGTGTATAGAATAATGTAAAATACATATTTTACAATCGCTAATCATTAATTAATCTACGCACAAATTAATCCTATAAGTGAACCACTGAAAATGGCATAACGAAGAATTATCTCCAAACAATTGTCAGTTACCAGTAAAGTCCCTATGCATGACAATGGTTCATCCCGCCTGTAAGTTCAGCTGTAATGATCCGCTTGACGACTACCGTCACTACGCGTAATAATCCAGAAACCAGTGGCTAATAATGCCAGTAAGTACTCAGTAAGTTGCATACAGTAAGGCAATGTAATAATGCCATCATGAAGTTAAGTAGTGGTGATTTGCCTCAAAATTTAGCAATGAGAATGATGCTGAAACTATGATAATAATTTGGACTGGGACAATATCCCGAAAATATTAATTATAGACGGAGAGAATTTAAACACTATTGAATGATTATACATTTGCAGTATATAGTATTCGATACCATTTCATTTCGTGTCGTCTATGATAGTCATGGGATCTATGATTTTAAAAGCATATTGTCAAAGCCCTAATAATAATTTATGTGAAACCTGAACAGATGGAGATGGTATCAGCAGAAACTAAAAGCTACAAATCTTTCTAAGAGAACACAACTTTCTTTGATCTTAACTGAGAATACTTAACTAAAGAACATGTTACTATGAAAGAGTGAACTGCACAATATGCTATAAATTATATGGTATGCCGTATGGCAGAAACACATAAATACGTTGTCAACAATTTCTATCAATATTATAAGTATATAAATAGTTTTATTGATGATTAACTAATCATTAGTTTCATAAAATACAAGCATTAGAGATTTAAATTGCATGGGTAACTTTTTTATTTTGCGATAGTTCAATAAGAGCTCAAATCATTGAAAGAACAAATATAGGCTTGAACAATATTATTTATAGATAAGAATACAATATTTCCTCAATATTATATATGCTCTATTATATTTTAAATTGGGCAAGAAATATTCAAATTTAAGTCAGTTTTAATCATAGAATAATTTTATTTTTAAAAAGCGAATTATGCCTACAGAATTAGAATAAAACTGAAGAACTCATCAGTGAACTCCCTTTCCACAGCATATATACCGTCTCTTCTAGAGTGATTTCCTTGTTTGCTTTTAATCCAAACCTTTATCTTCCTATTGGATAGGAAATCCTTAAAGGATATATAGGCAGGTAGTATCAGACTGCAAAAGAAATAAGATTTGTAAGTAAGTTCTCCCTGTACATATATCGTACACCTTCCTAAGATCAAAGAGGATAGCCATGTCTGTCTGTTTGTCTTCTACTAGTGAATTGACTTACTCTTGTAATTGCCCCAAATTGTCTGCATTGCTTCAATTGACCTGAATCTTAAATGAAAAGAGTTAATTATTATCCTTACTTTTCGATGTATTACTTCCCCTCCTCTTTCACAATCTTACCCTAATTACAAAAATTAAGCTATATTCATTATTTTTTATATTCATTTATGACGATGTCGAAAAAAAAAATTATCAGTGAACGGAGAATTTTCTCAAAATAATATAATACAGCATATGCGTACTGCAATGAGATATGAGCTTTAATAAATATAATTTATATAATATTGTATGCTTCATTTTTGCCACCCAAAGAATTTAATTCTTTTCTCTTAACATTCTTTGGCAATGCAGAAAATCCTGAGAGTAATTTTCTTTTCAAGAGAGTCTGCCAAAGGTGGAGGAGAGTGTTTGAATTTCCTAGAAATTTTAGCCACTCTCTTCCATAATTGATGCAACCCTATCTTTTTAGGACATCTGAGACGTATTTGTTCCCTGAATCTCTTTTTACTGTTTGAAGTATAAACACTAATATCTCGCAAAATAGAGCCTGATGTGACACTATATCAGTGGCATGCAGAACACAGCAGATTCAATGATGTAGTTTTCGAGAAATGATCTTCACATTTGTTTTGTGCTGCAGGGTATAATTGAAAGTTTAATTCACATTTGTTTTGGTTTCTATCTTACTGTGGTTATTATGAGTACTTAATTTTCTTAGTGTTTCAAGGGTCCCACTCTGCTATGCCGATGACCATAGTAAGTAAATCATCGTGAAAAAAAGTTATTCGGGTTCTGTCTGCAATATTTTAGCTCCTTTTATTAGATTAAAAATCAGAGATGCAGACATACAAGAAAGAAAGTAAGATCAGATAGATGAAAAGAAAATGTATATCTTTCCTGAAGCCATGGAGAACCTAAAATAAAGATAAACTTATACGGACTTTCCCCCGCTGAACTTTTCTCTGCTTGGACTTTTCCCCGTGGATCAGCTCCCCGCCTAACTTTTCCCGGCCGGACAATTCACCGCAGTACTTTCTCCCCATGATTTTTTCCTTATACAAATATCAGTAACGCTTCCTCATTACAAGTAAAGTGATCCAATTTACTTCTACGAATAAAAAAAGTTACGAATACTGAAATATTGTATATGAAATATGAATTTGAATAATTTAGGTACAAAAGAAGTATTCAATTATGAACCACTTTATGCTTGGCATCGAATCAATAGTTATCTTCTTTTACCAAAAATATAACAGTATCGCGATACAGATCAATTTTGCTATCACCTCATTTAACCCGCTCTGTATTAGTTACTCCTTTTAGAAAATATCTACGACATTATATCTCAATCGTTCTCAAACCTGACTGCTTGAAAAGTTTTGATTTAAGGACTTCTATACACTTTAACTTACGTAGTAATAATGTAATACGTACGTATTAACATTATAATGAACCATTGTAAGTTCTTTGAAATATATATATTGAATATACATATTTGAAAAAAAAACACTATAAAAAGAGGCCAATATTTTGTATATAAATTACAATAGATTTATTGGTGCTCTGGAATTCATACATTTAAATATTTAGTAAATGGATCGTTAATCCCTTAGTTTGACATAATGTTTGTACTTTGTAGTATCCCTGAAATATAATCAAATATATGGGACAGTATATAAGGCACAGTCTGAAAGTCAAAACGACCAATAAGGACACATTATACGGGACACAAAGCTAAATATAAAACAGTATTATATACAGTGTGTCCGCAAAAAATGTATCCACTGCCTTGAATCTGCATTATTCATCATTTCACGATAATATGCATAATAAATTGGTACCATAGATATGTATATTAATAATAATGAATTATAAATAGTACTTATTACATTTTTTCGATGGCAGTGGATACATTTTTTGCGGTCACACTGTATAAGTCAGTTAATAAAATGTGTCTTCTGTTGGTGAATTATTTTTTTATATAAAAATTAAAACTAAATAGCCAAAAATATTCATACTTTATTCGGTGGGGGGAAAATCCGACACGGAAAAATCACGTGAGAATAAGTCCAAGCAAAGAAAAGTCCATCGGGGAAAAATCCGACGGGGAATTGTCCGGCGGGGGAAATTCATAGAGCCGTATAGTTAATATAGAAAAATAATTGAAAAATGGAAGAGAAAAGAAAACGGTGCCTAGAAGACTTATCCAATCAAGCCTAAACTAACAATCTGATATTTTAATTTGGAATAGGGCATTTCACGTCATATTTGGAAACAAAATATCGCTGTTGTCAAAAGGAAATTAAATACAAGGAAATAGTGGTAGCTTTAGCAAATTAAAACAAATATGAATGAGGCTAATTCTCGCTTATAACCCAAACAACATGACACTATTTTTCTGTTTATATTTATTTATTAAACAATATGTGTGTCCTTACAATAAACGTAAAAGGGTAAACGTAAAATTATATTCTTGGTTTTAAAAGAAAAATATGAATATTTTTTTAATTAAATTGCAAAACATTTAATTGGTGGATGATATTCTCTATATATTCTTTTTATCTTTATATTTTTTTTTTTTTTGTTTTTTAATGGAAAAATATTGTCTCTTTAAAACCAAATTATGGTAATATTCGGTACTGAAAATTAATATTCGGCAGATATTACGGTAAATATAGCTCGTAAATATCAGATTTCACACATTATATCGCTAGTATTTGTTATCGAATAAGTCCGACGAAAGACGTTAAACTAAGAGTGTTTTAACCCTAATGAGTTTGACATCTGTTTTCTAGGCTTATCCTTTTTAAATTACTTTATATCTCTCATATCATTCCTTTAAATTTACTGGCCTTTCTTGACTTTTTTCTACATGAATACCAAATATATTTTTGTATTAAAAATTAAAAAATATTTACGTATCGCCGTAAATCAGCGTAAATGACGTTAAATTAGGAATTAATTGTACTGTGATGACGTGTGGCAACGTAGAAATGCAGCTAGCTAACCACTCAGTACACTTTTATCCACGTATTCATGGAGTATAGGTCACACTCTCAGTTTTCAAAGTCTTACATACCTATGTATTTATTTCTCTTTATATGTTCAATATTTATACTTGAAATTTGGTACACATTAATTTAGTAAGAAGTAACAACTCGTAAAAAATACAGTACCGTAGGTGGTTTATAAATAAGTCATGTGTTTCTTAACACATACTCAAACCTTCCCGTTGATTCTGATAGTCAAACTCATTAGAGTTAAATTTAAAATGAATTACGATTGTAATATTGCTGAGTCATTTATCGTTATTTATTTTTTATCATCGAATTCAATCGCTAATCAAAAGCAGATTATTTTTCTCCGACTGCGATGCAAGAGAAGTAAATCACTTATTTTATCTTCCAATAAATCTTAGCTAATGCGAAGAATAAATTAACAGGAAGAATAAGTCATAGAAACTCTATTCTACTCATCTTTAACAATGACACTTCTCTCAGTCTGTTGTTATCATTTGAAATATAAAACTATTAATAATGAGGTCAAAAGAAGAACTCTGACACGCTCGTATCATATCAAAAACATTTTCAACATTGCTAAAGTTAATTAGGTTGTAATATTTAATTTTCAACATTTCATAACAGTTTCGTTCTTTTTACACCAAAACAATAAATGATATTCTCGAAAATATCTTCAATATTAGAACAAATATGTATTTTAAAAAACTAAAGTCATGTGAAAAATTAGTTGAATGAGAAAATTCATAAAACACCAAATAATTAATACAAAAAATAATTACGGTTTAAATATTCGATTTAGTCAAATGTTTAGATTTTAGCTATAGGCAGTGGAATGAGTGGCCTGCTCTAACATGTCTCTCTTTTCTAACAAGGCTTCATTGCCTTCAGTTGGAACTAAGCATAACGAACTACAAATGATTTAACTTATTCAATTTGGCTTGCAATGGGAAAACTTCGAATGAACGGACATTGCGTCATGCAGTTGCTAGACCTAATTAGAAAAGGAGTTACACTCAATGAATACTAGTTAGGACATTTTATTTAACAAAATACGTATAAAAAATATTTATATACAGAGTAACGCAATAAACATTTAAATACACATAAATTAAATGAATATACAATTACACATGCAATAAAATTGCTCAATAATGAAATCCTGTGTGAGGCTCTATGAGCGTATAGTGAACAAATTTTCTTTGGTCTACCATGAATGGTCATCAGTCTTAGAAAACTGATGACCATTTTATGACAGATTGAAGAATATTTATTCACAATAGACTATAGAGCCTACTTCCTTACTTAGGACACTACATTCACTATACAAGAGTTCACTATGGAGAAGTTCTACTTTGAATAGCAATTGTTTGGACTATTGGGGTTGTACTGAGACTGAGTAGTGAGGGTTGCTTACAATTGGACAGTTGCTGGATGCTAAAAATTTCCTTTTACGGTAAAATGTAGCTGTTTTTTGTCCAATGATTCACATGGTGAAATTTGTATCATCACGTAAATCTTCTCAGTCACTCGATATTAAAATTATTTTAGTATTATGAAATATATTATACAAATGAAGACACAAACCTGCATATTGGTTACTAAAACATTTATAATAATATTTCTGTTTCATAACCATGTATGAATGAGATTGAACACCTAATCAGATAACATATCGATTGTTTACATATAAAATTATATGTCTTGTTGAAAAATCATAACAAATTATAGTTTCAATTATGAAATAACTATATCTCTCATCCCCATTTCAGAGAATTACTCAGTTGCAAATATAACCATACATCCATTTACCATTTCAAATGGCATACCCTCCAAATAAAGGGGTAACATCGTTAGTAAAATATACTGACAGGAGAGCAAGCATCTGTGAGAGATAAGATCCATGGCTGTCAAAACTTAAATACCCCTTCCAAACTATTGAAATGAAAGACATGGCAACTCTACATCACTCTCATTCACTGCTCTACATCACTCTCATTCACTGCTCTACATCCTTCTCATTCACTGCTCTACATCACTCTCATTCACTGCTCTACATCACTCTCATTCACTGCTCCACATCACTCTCATTCACTGCTCTACATCACTCTCATTCACTGCTCTACATCACTCTCATTCACTGCTCCACATCACTCTCATTCACTGCTCTACATCACTCTCATTCACTCTCTACATCACTCTCATTCACTCTCTACATCACTCTCATTCACTGCTCTACATCACTCTCATTCACTGCTCTACATCACTCTCATTCACTGCTCCACATCACTCTCATTCACTCTCTACATCACTCTCATTCACTGCTCTACATCACTCTCATTCACTCTCTACATCACTCTCATTCACTCTCTACATCACTCTCATTCATTCTCTACATCACTCTCATTCACTGCTCTACATCACTCTCATTCACTGCTCTACATCACTCTCATTCACTGCTCTACATCACTCTCATTCACTGCTCTACATCACTCTCATTCACTGCTCTACATCACTCTCATTCACTGCTCCACATCACTCTCATTCACTGCTCTACATCACTCTCATTCACTGCTCTACATCACTCTCATTCACTGCTCTACATCACTCTCATTCACTGCTCTACATCACTCTCATTCACTGCTCCACATCACTCTCATTCACTTCTCTACATCACTCTCATTCACTGCTCTACATCACTCTCATTCACTCTCTACATCACTCTCATTCACTCTCTACATCACTCTCATTCACTCTCTACATCACTCTCATTCACTCTCTACATCACTCTCATTCACTCTCTACATCACTCTCATTCAATCTCTATATCACTCTCATTCACTCTCTACATCACTCTCATTCACTCTCTACATCGCTCTCATTCACTCTCTACATCACTCTCATTCACTGCTCTACATCACTCTCATTCACTCTCTACATCACTCTCATTCACTCTCTACATCACTCTCATTCACTCTCTACATCACTCTCTACATCACTCTCATTCACTGCTCTACATCACTCTCATTCACTCTCTACATCACTCTCATTCACTCTCTACATCACTCTCATTCACTGCTCTACATCACTCTCATTCACTGCTCTACATCACTCTCATTCACTGCTCCACATCACTCTCATTCACTCTCTACATCACTCTCATTCACTGCTCTACATCACTCTCATTCACTCTCTACATCACTCTCATTCACTCTCTACATCACTCTCATTCATTCTCTACATCACTCTCATTCACTGCTCTACATCACTCTCATTCACTGCTCTACATCACTCTCATTCACTCTCTACATCACTCTCATTCACTCTCTACATCACTCTCATTCACTCTCTACATCACTCTCATTCACTCTCTACATCACTCTCATTCACTCTCTACATCACTCTCATTCACTCTCTACATCACTCTCATTCACTGCTCTACATCACTCTCATTCACTGCTCTACATCACTGTCATTCACTCTCTACATCACTCTCATTCACTCTCTACATCACTCTCATTCACTCTCTACATCACTCTCATTCACTCTCTACATCACTCTCAATGTGTGTCATACGTTTCCTTTATTTCCCCCTTTGATTGAAATGGAATCCATTACACGAGTTGCCGTGATTTCAATATCGTTTAAACACAATTGGGTGACGTTTGATATTGGTGTGTCGGCACTGGAACACAATTGCCTCTCGGGAAACTGTTTCAGCTGTCCGTTCTCTGAAATGAATTTCAACCTTTTAATTAGTGAAGATATAATTTAAATCATTTCGTATTTGAATCAGCATGCGTGCAGAATTAGATTGAAGCTTGTGTTGTTATTGGGACTGAAATTCTGGTTTGTTGAAACTAATTAGAATAGCTATGGAGTTGCTGTAGAATTCGGAATAAGTAAATATTTTAGTCTGCTACATTGGAAAAAGGAGTCATTAAATATTATAAATAATTCTACCTGCCTTTCAGTCTACATATTTTTCCTTCGGGGATGTAATGATGTATAGAAAAGAACTTAAAAAATATTGTAATGATAATGACCTTTTTCTATGTGAAACGTACAAGGCAATTAGTATTTAATGACTTTTTAGAAATATTGTGGTTACGAAGAAATCTAGAAAAAATATTGCATCAAATGACTCTATATATAGTCTCTCGAATAACAGAGCTCAAATCATTCTGGATGTGCTCTTTCACAATGTTTCTCTAAAAAAATAAGAAAATTGATTCTCCTGAAAAGTTCCTTTTTTCGACGGCAAAATGTATCAACTCGTTTAGTTTTTGAGCTAAAGAAATGGGATTTGTTTCACTTTCTTCAAAATGTACTTATCGAAATTACTGACAGTTTTGACAAATCTATCAATGTGTGGAAATGTATACGGAAATATATAAACATTTTCATTTTTTTTAAAGAAACAATAAATTTGGAACGAGAAGAAACCAAACCCAATTTTTTTTTTTAATTCCTAAACTGTTTTAGGTATACATAGGAGCAATATTTTGCTAAAATCCTTCAGCATCATAAGACAATGTATATTTTTTATCTATAACTGAAAAATAAGATTGCAAAAAGACAATGCTTTTCTTCTAACAATTTACAAGTATGCAATTGTTATGAACATCTAAGTTTATCAATTATTCCGAATAATTTTACATTTCAAACAACAGTGTGATTCCATCGTCTATTTTACATGTGATGGAATAGGAATACTAAATTTAAGATGGAATCAGTTGTGATGTTATTCCATGTACTCCGGCTTGAGAATAAATCTTTTCATACATTAATGGTAAATGGTGTCTGTCACCTCAGGGTCTACTGATGTATCTTATCGTCATTATATTTACCTGTAAATATCATTCGTTCTTCATATACCTATATTAAATCAATATTCCCTAATGTAATTTAATGCTTTAAACAAACTTAAACAAACACTATTAAATTAGTCAAAATACTGCATGTTGGTTACTAATTCTAATAAAAGCTACTAATAAATATTCTATGCTGATTTTCCAAAATTGATGGTTATTTAGAATCTGTTGAATATTAGTGTACATTTGCACGGCTTTTCGGTGTGTACCTTTCAATGTATATACCAAATGTCCCTTTTTCAACGTACATCGGTTACTCAATATCGGTTTTTCAATATTGGTTTTTCAGTATCGGCTTTCAATATCGGTTTATGACTATACCGTTTTTTCAATATTAATTTTTCAATTTCGGTTTTTCAATTTCGGTTTTTCAATATCGGTTTTTCAATCTCGGTCTTTCAATATCAGTTTTTCAATACCGGTTTTTCAATACTGGTTTTACAATACAGGTTTTTCAATACCGGTTTTCAATAGAAGTTATCAATACTTGTTTTTCAATACAGGTTTTCCAATATCGGTTTTTCAATACCAGTTTTTCAATACCGGTTTTTCAATACTGGTATTACAGTACAGGTTTTTCAATACCGGTTTTTAATACCAGTTTTCAATACCGGTTTTCAATACCAGTTTTCAATACCGGTTTTTCAATACAGATTTTCCAATATCGGTTTTTCAATACCGGTTTTCCCACACCGGTTATTATGTTCTGTTGCATCACTGTAATTTCCCTGTCCCGGTTTTTCAATATACCTCCCATCTTTCTTTTCTCCACAATATTGCAGTTCCAGTCACCTGAGCCTTTTCCTTCCGTCAAATTTCGCTAAGATTTTCTATCAAATATTCAATGTGACGCACAAAGTATTGAGTGATGCATAAAAAGACTTCCCCCTCTTCAAAATGTCATATCCCTCGGTAAAAATTATTATACTGCAGAAATATGCGTCGCGGCGCTTTTTACATTCCGCCACACCAATAGTTTGCGCCACAGCTATTTCACTACGACGCTACTTGAAGCTGCATTTTGTGACTTTGCTTTGAAGTCCCCTCAGCATTCCGAGGGGAGATGTACTTTGATTAGTGCGGTATGCATGGATACCTGTCAGTACCCCTTTGTATCATGGATACCAATCTCTACCATCATAGATACCTGTCAGTACCCCTTTGTATCATGGATACCAATCTCTACCATCATAGATACCTGTCAGTACCTCTTTGTATCATGGATACCAATCTCTACCATCCTAGATACCTGACAGTACCCCTTTGTATCATGGATACTAATCTCTACCATTCTAGATACCTGACAGTACCCCTTTGTATCATGGATACCAATCTCTACCATCCTAGATACCTATCAGTATCGAGAAAGCCACACTGAATACCTATTTATAATACCACAAGTACGTATCCAAGCTACATAAAGATATAACTGTTCGGAACACAATCAAGATGGCGCCACTCACCACTCCATTGACATTCCCTCCCTCTCGCAAAATAATATCCAGGGAATCTTGCCACATTTTCCTAAAAAGCAAAAAGTGCGCAACAGAATCCACTTTTCAGGAAAACATCATTTGTTGACAGATATTTCTGAGGACAAATGGATAAGGTTGTTTACAGTATAAAAATGAATGCATTCATACATTATTGAATGGAATTTAAATCAGAATAATGAAAAGCTCCTTTTCATTAGGAATAACGAAAACATTTTAATAAACTTTAGCATAAAGGATATATTTATATTCAGAAAAATAGAAACTTTTATATGATGCTAAGAAATGACTTCCGGTAAAATAAATCTTATATTACAATATATTTATATTCACTACTAAATTGAAGTCTATATATATAATTAATTGAATATAAGATATTCTTTTTATTCAATAGCTATCAAGTGATAAGAATCTAACCATTTAATAATTTTAAATAAATGCAATGTTGTATTAATTGTGTACATATTTAACATGCTTACATGTGAAAAATAAATTTCAAATATTATTATACATTTATTATCATTGCTCATATTAAAATAATGTACAAAATACTACAATTCCTAATTCAAATCACAAGGGAAATTAATTCATATTATTACTTTGAATATTCTGTCAGAATTAATAGAAATTAGTTTTTTCCCTTGTATCTTCGTGATTAATATAAATATAATATAAACAAAGAATATAATTATATTTGCAGTTACAAACTTAACTAAATATGAAGTGTGGTGCCTGAGTATTACAGAGTGATAGATAGCACATCTTATTGATGAATGCATCGTAGAGAAACAATACAGCGACGCATTTTCTAGGCAGTAACCCACAGCTCTCTTCTGCAATTAACGCAAATTACTTGATTTCCCCAGTGACTCAAAGCGAAGAATATAACTAATAGCTACATTAGGTACTGTTTTACCTAGCATTAGGTAAGACTGTACCTAATGTCAGACACAGTGGTACCTAATAGGTATAACCTCGCAGCTCCTACTCAATCTATACGAGAAACTAATTAATGCCAATTTGCGCATGACATTTCCTTTGTAGATTGTTTCTCGTTATTTATACTTCAATTGCCTTCATCAGAAAGTATTGCAAGGCGAGAATGTATTCATTTTCTGAATGATTTTCCCTGATTAAATGAGGTTGAAAAAACACAGATCCGTATGAGAAGACAATTGATTAATTTGATAGATACATGTAGGTACTATCAGAGAAAAGAGTCACTGTGATGATGTACTATCAGAGAAAAGAGTCACTGTAATGATGTACTATCAGAGAAAAGAGTCACTGTGATGATGTACTATCAGAGAAAAGAGTCACTGTGATGATGTACTATCAGAGAAAAGAGTCACTGTAATGATGTACTATCAGAGAAAAGAGTCACTGTGATGATGTACTATCAGAGAAAAGAGTCACTGTAATGATGTACTATCAGAGAAAAGAGTCACTGTGATGATGTACTATCAGAGAAAAGAGTCACTGTGATGATGTACTATCAGAGAAAAGAGTCACTGTGATGATGTACTATCAGAGAAAAGAGTCACTGTAATGATGTACTATCAGAGAAAAGAGTCACTGTGATGATCTACTATCAGAGAAAAGTGCCACTGTGATGATGTACTATCAGAGAAAAGAGTCACTGTGATGATGTACTATCAGAGAAAAGAGTCACTGTGATGATGTACTATCAGAGAAAAGAGTCACTGTGATGATGTACTATCAGAGAAAAGAGTCACTGTGATGATGTACTATCAGAGAAAAGAGTCACTGTGATGATGTACTATCAGAGAAAAGAGTCACTGTGATGATGTACTATCAGAGAAAAGAGTCACCGTGATGATGTACTATCAGAGAATAGAGTCACTATGATGATGTACTATCAGAGAAAAGAGTCACTGTGATGATATACTATCAGAGAAAAGAGTCACTGTGATGATGTACTATCAGAGAAAAGAGTCACTGTAATGATGTACTATCAGAGAAAAGAGTCACTGTAATGATGTACTATCAGAGAAAAGAGTCACTGTGATGATGTACTATCAGAGAAAAGAGTCACTGTGATGATGTACTATCAGAGAAAAGAGTCACTGTGATGATGTACTATCAGAGAAAAGAGTCACAGTGATGATGTACTATCAGAGAAAAGAGTCACTGTGATGATGTAATATCAGAGAAAAGAGTCACTGTGATGATGTACTATCAGAGAAAAGAGTCACTGTGATGATGTACTATCAGAGAAAAGAGTCACTGTGATGATGTACTATCAGAGAAAAGAGTCACTGTGATGATGTACTATCAGAGAAAAGAGTCACTGTGATGAAGAACTATCAGAGAAAAGAGTCACTGTGATGATGTACTATCAGAGAAAAGAGTCACTGTGATGATGAACAATAAGAGAAAAGAGTCACTGTGATGATGAAATATCAGAGAAAGAGTCACTGTGATGATGTACTATCAGAGAAAAGAGTCACTGTGATGATGTACTATCAGGGAAAAGAGTCACTGTGATGATGTACTATCAGAGAAAAGAGTCACTGTGATTATGTACTATCAGAGAAAAGAGTCAC
>CANNZV010000888.1:135329-146412 GCA_947561585.1 Caprella mutica
AGAGTCACTGTGATGATGTACTATCTGAGAAAAGAGTCACTGTGGTGATGTACTATCAGAGAAAAGAGTCACTGTGATGATGTACTATCAGAGAAAAGAGTCACTGTGATGATGTACTATCAGAGAAAAGAGTCACTGTGATGATGTACTATCAGAGAAAAGAGTCACTGTGGTGATGTACTATCAGAGAAAAGAGTCACTGTGATGATGTACTATCAGAGAAAAGAGTCACTGTGATGATGTACTATCAGAGAAAAGAGTCACTGTGATGATGTACTATCAGAGAAAAGAGTCACTGTGATGATGTACTATCAGAGAAAAGAGTCAGTGTGATGATGTACTATCAGAGAAAAGAGTCACTGTGATGATGTACTATCAGAGAAAAGAGTCACTGTGATGATGTACTATCAGAGAAAAAAGTCACTGTGATGATGTACTATCAGAGAAAAGAGTTACTGTGATGATGTACTATCAGAGAAAAGAGTCACTGTGATGATGTACTATCAGAGAAAAGAGTCACTGTGATGATGTACTATCAGAGAAAAGAGTCACTGTGATGATGTACTATCAGAGAAAAGAGTCACTGTGATGATGTACTATCAGAGAAAAGAGTCAGTGTGATGATGTACTATCAGAGAAAAGAGTCACTGTGATGATGTACTATCAGAGAAAAGAGTCACTGTGATGATGTACTATCAGAGAAAAGAGTCACTGTGATGATGTACTATCAGAGAAAAGAGTTACTGTGATGATGTACTATCAGAGAAAAGAGTCACTGTGATGATGTACTATCAGAGAAAAGAGTCACTGTGGTGATGTACTATCAGAGAAAAGAGTCACTGTGATGATGTACTATCAGAGAAAAGAGTCACTGTGATGATGTACTATCAGAGAAAAGAGTCACTGTGATGATGTACTATCTGAGAAAAGAGTCACTGTGATGATGTACTATCTGAGAAAAGAGTCACTGTGATGATGTACTATCAGAGAAAAGAGTCAGTGTGATGATGTACTATCAGAGAAAAGAGTCACTGTGATGATGTACTATCAGAGAAAAGAGTCACTGTGATGATGTACTATCAGAGAAAAGAGTCACTGTGATGATGTACTATCAGAGAAAAGAGTCACTTTGATGATGTACTATCAGAGAAAAGAGTCACTGTGATGATGTACTATCAGAGAAAAGAGTCACTGTGATGATGTACTATTAGAGAAAAGAGTCACTGTGATGATGTACTATCAGAGAAAAGAGTCACTGTGATGATGTACTATCAGAGAAAAGAGTCACTGTGATGATGTACTATTAGAGAAAAGAGTCACTGTGATGATGTACTATCAGAGAAAAGAGTCACTGTGATGATGTACTATCAGAGAAAAGAGTCACTGTGATGATGTACTATCAGAGAAAAGAGTCACTGTGATGATGTACTATTAGAGAAAAGAGTCATTGTGATGATGTACTATCAGAGAAAAGAGTCACTGTGATGATGTACTATCAGAGAAAAGAGTCACTGTGATGATGTACTATCAGAGAAAAGAGTCACTGTGATGATGTACTATTAGAGAAAAGAGTCAGTGTGATTACATACTAAAAGATAAAATCAGTGACTCTTGCATAGAAAACTGCAAGGCCTTTTTTATAGCAGACTGAATAAAAACATTCAAAATAGAGGGTAGTTCATTCCACAGAACCAATTAGGATGATTCACTTTACAGGACTTCACTATAGAGGAGTTGTACTAATTCTCAACTTAGTCCACTCTAATGTTCTCTGTGGGATGAACCTTCTCGTCTTTCTGTCCAATTAGTGGAGTACTGTTCATTATCATAATAAATTCGATTCAGAGTCACATAGGACATTGTTATCCAAATATAATATCCCTGACATTGGATACAGTGAGTCTGAATCTTGGTGCCATATTATGTCTGAATAATAACATGATTTGGTAGAAACTTATCTGTTAAAATGGAGGCAATGGCATCATGGAAAAACTGCTATTTTGAAGATCTTTGAACAAAAGATTTTTTTTTATCAAAGTGTAATTTTTTCATCTTTGTTTATAGTAAAGCTTCAGAATTTTTCGACACATTGTAATTTTACTAATATTCGCTCAAATGTGGAGATAATTTTCTCCTACGTACATATACAAATTTATTATGTAGTCTTACCTATGGTATATTTTATCTTGATTTAATTTCAACGGTTGTTTATTGGATATACATTTTATGATAGTTTGAACATTTATATAAATTGTATTCCTACTACATTCATTTCAAGAAGATTCTTATTTGATTATTTGTACTGAAGCAAAATGTAGACGGTAATCATTATTTAAGTTCCTTATAGATCGTTCATGCTGACTTTTTTTTTTAGTAACCGTCGTACGGTGTTTATCCCTAACACTAATATGACCACTATTATGTGTTCAGTGGGTTGGAACTCTTGACCTGGAGTCCTGGGCAGCTTCATATCCAGGCATCTTCTCTTCAGCTATCTTGAGGTTCGATAATTGCTTTAAATAAGAATTGAGATCTTTTGATACGCTCATCTCTGAAAGGAAGAGGTAAAAAACGTTAGCTATACTTTTGGAGATGGTTGAAAACATAGAAGATTGCGGATCTATTTTAATCTTGGATTGGCTTATCCTAATTTACTAAATGGATTAAAGTTTTAGCAGAAAGGATTAATGTAGTACTGGAATATTATAACACTTTCCAAGGCAATTTTGATTGAAATGCTACCTTGAATTTTGAAAAAGAAAAATGGGAGATAGCAAACTGTAGAGTTCAAACATACTGTTTGTTTGTATTAAACATTAATGGGAAATATTATCGTTATGCAAGTATGTTTAGTATAATAAATTATACTCAGTAAAAAAAGAATATTTAAAATGTTGAATTAAATAATCATAATCGTTGAAATCCTGAGGTACTGTCAAAGAAAAGAGTCTGCATTATGATCAATTTACAAATCACAGTTTTCTAATTGCCTATCATTTTCAAATCTTACAAATTTGTCATCGTCCACACAGCCCAATTTTAAAATACCTACAAGCATTGTAATCAGCATAGTTTCTTTTTTGAAATGTTAAATTAGTATCTGGCAAAAAATCAATACGGAAACACTTTCACTTGACAGCATCTGCCCAAATCATCATTTTTCTCAATTGTCCAGCCTGTAGAATATATGACAATTCAAAAATATTTCTGCTAATTTTATTGAAGAATTTATTAATCATTAGATTGAATTTGACGAATAAAATAATTAATGAAATGAATAAACCATCTATTCCAACGAGAAATTGTAAAATTAGAATTACTGCGTGACCAATTTTTTGGCCAACTATCCTCAATTTTCCCAATAATTGTCCAGACTGTAGAATATGGGACAACTCAAAAAAAAAATCGGCTAATTTTGCTATAAAATTGAATGATTTTCAGACGAAATTCGATGAACAAAATCATTATTAAGATTACAAACCAACTAAACTAACAAGAAACTATTTACTTGGAATTACTCCGTGATGAAATTTCGAAAACTACGTACGCGGCTGCTTGTACATAGAAGATCACGACTCCGTAACCCCCATAGCCTTTTCCGCTCACTATTTTCATCAGAACTGTCACGAAAAACACATTAGTGCGCCATTACTGTTCACATAATAGAATGATAATGGCGTTATTTTTCATCAATGAATTGAGAACAGACTGATAAAGTCATAAGATCGAAAACACTGTCATGCAGTTCCATATTAGAAAGGTTTATTGAGAGAAGATCTATCATAAAGAGGTTAATATGACCGACCTACATCATGGAAATGAGTTAGAAAAATTTCAACTACAGTAAAACAACTCTATAATGAAATCCTGTATAGCGAATGTTGTGTCCTGAGTAAGGAAGTAGCCTCTATAGTTAATAAATTTTCTTTAGTTTGACAAGAATGGCCACCAGTTTTAGAAAAATTCGGGCCATTTTATGGCAGGCTAAGGTAAATGTGTTCACTATAGAGGCTACTTCTTTACTTGAGACTCTATATTCACTATACTGCAATTCCTTATAGAGGTTTTTTATTGTTTGAAAAAGTGATTTTAATGAAGAAATTAGAAGAAGTTAATGGTGGTATAATATAAGAATACGGAAGATTATCCTTCTCTCTCTAGTACCCTATCATAATTTATGAAACTAAAGTATGGAATTATAACTACTTGAATAAAAAATATAATGTGAACTTTATGATTATATAATAGTATGGTTTAGGCGGGGACATAGAAGATTCAACGGGATCTACTCTTAATCTTCGATGGCCCTTAACTATATATATGATAATGTAACCACATTTCTTAGTTTAAATTACCAAATTCAAAAAAAAATCCATAGCTATCATTTCCATTCTCGTTTTTTTTTGTTACGACGCAATATCCAAAGCACAGCCGTAGCTATTCAAGACATGTGTGTGTACCTAATCAGTACACATCTACGTAGAACTCTTCTCTCCGACATTATATAAAGTACCTCTCGTACTCTCCTCAACTACCTATTATTTTCTGCAAGTTCGGATCACGAAGGAATGTCCAGAATGTGAGACTGAGCAGCAGAGAGGTTGGTAAGCCTCATCAATTCTCTGCGTAATGGGGGGTTGGCAACACTGGTACCGGAAATAGCCCCAGTTTGAATCAAGTGTTGGGTTATTTCATTCATTTTAAGTGATATTCCATTCATTATTCTTTAAACATACAATTATTTTATATGTTGTGTTCACATATTTATGATCACACGTAAAAAAAATCCTTTTTTAGTTCTTTTTAATCAGATATTTTCTGCTTGTATTATAGCAATTTTTATTTTTTGTTATCAAAAAAGTGGACATGTCCAATAATTCGCAACTTACCCTTCATGGGCTTAACCCGATTAGTGGTGTAGACCTTTAAACACACCCTCAGGGGCCCAATGTACCGGTAGAATGTTGGGAGTTATTATGTAATGGAAAGCTGGCAACGGATACAGCTAGAGTTAAATGGGTTGCGTACTACCCTAATATAGGTTATGTTCAACCCTGATATGTTCACCATATGATGCACTGTACTTTGCAACAGGTGATGGTTGTTTTAACTCTTCACTGTGCACTTTATTTACAACTATTGGTGGTTGTTTTAACTCTTCACTGTGCACTTTATTTACAACTATTGGTGGTTGTTTTAACTCTTCACTGTGCACTTTATTTACAACTATTGGTGGTTGTTTTAACTCTTCACTGTGCACTTTATTTACAACTATTGGTGGTTGTTTTAACTCTTCACTGTGCACTTTATTTACAACTATTGGTGGTTGTTTTAACTCTTCACTGTGCACTTTATTTACAACTATTGGTGGTTGTTTTAACTCTTCACTGTGCACTTTATTTACAACTATTGGTGGTTGTTTTAACTCGTCACTGTGCACTTTATTTACAACTATTGGTGGTTGTTTTAACTCTTCACTGTGCACTTTATTTACAACTATTGGTGGTTGTTTTAACTCTTCACTGTGCACTTTATTTACAACTATTGGTGGTTGTTTTAACTCTTCACTGTGCACTTTATTTACAACTATTGGTGGTTGTTTTAACTCTTCACTGTGCACTTTATTTACAACTATTGGTGGTTGTTTTAACTCGTCACTGTGCACTTTATTTACAACTATTGGTGGTTGTTTTAACTCTTCACTGTGCACTTTATTTACAACTATTGGTGGTTGTTTTAACTCTTCACTGTGCACTTTATTTACAACTATTGGTGGTTGTTTTAACTCGTCACTGTGCACTTTATTTACAACTATTGGTGGTTGTTTTAACTCGTCACTGTGCACTTTATTTACAACTATTGGTGGTTGTTTTAACTCGTCACTGTGCACTTTATTTACAACTATTGGTGGTTGTTTTAACTCTTCACTGTGCACTTTATTTACAACTATTGGTGGTTGTTTTAACTCTTCACTGTGCACTTTATTTACAACTATTGGTGGTTGTTTTAACTCTTCACTGTGCACTTTATTTACAACTATTGGTGGTTGTTTTAACTCTTCACTGTGCACTTTATTTACAACTATTGGTGGTTGTTTTAACTCTTCACTGTGCACTTTATTTACAACTATTGGTGGTTGTTTTAACTCTTCACTGTGCACTTTATTTACAACTATTGGTGGTTGTTTTAACTCGTCACTGTGCACTTTATTTACAACTATTGGTGGTTGTTTTAACTCTTCACTGTGCACTTTATTTACAACTATTGGTGGTTGTTTTAACTCTTCACTGTGCACTTTATTTACAACTATTGGTGGTTGTTTTAACTCGTCACTGTGCACTTTATTTACAACTATTGGTGGTTGTTTTAACTCGTCACTGTGCACTTTATTTACAACTATTGGTGGTTGTTTTAACTCGTCACTGTGCACTTTATTTACAACTATTGGTGGTTGTTTTAACTCTTCACTGTGCACTTTATTTACAACTATTGGTGGTTGTTTTAACTCGTCACTGTGCACTTTATTTACAACTATTGGTGGTTGTTTTAACTCTTCACTGTGCACCTTATTTACAACTATTGGTGGTTGTTTTAACCCTTCACTGTGCACTTTATTTACAACTGTTGGTGGTTGTTTTAACTCTTCACTGTGCACCTTATTTACAACTATTGGTGGTTGTTTTAACCCTTCACTGTGTACTTTATTTACAACTGTTGGTGGTTGTTTTAACTCTTCACTGTGCATTTTATTTACAACTATTGGTGGTTGTTTTAACTCTTCACTGTGCACCTTATTTACAACTATTGGTGGTTGTTTTAACCCTTCACTGTACACTTTATTTACAACTATTGGTGGTTGTTTTAACTCTTCACTGTGCACTTTATTTACAACTATTGGTGGTTGTTTTAACTCTTCACTGTGCACTTTATTTACAACTATTGGTGGTTGTTTTAACTCTTCATTGTGCACTTTATTTACAACTATTGGTGGTTGTTCTAACTCTTCACTGTGCACTTTATTTACAACTATTGGTGGTTGTTCTAACCCTTCATTGTGCACTTTATTTAATTTATTTAGTATATTTCTAACTTCTATGGTAACTTCAATACAGACTTAACTATCATATAAAAAAAAATTCTAATTATTATTTCTCCACTTCAATATTGAACCAAAATTAAATTTAATAAATTCAATCATGGTATTGCCGGATAAAAACTTTGATAATTAAAAAAATTTGAGCTCAGAGTATTCGGACAATTCCACATCTTCTTTTTTTTCTTATCCATTATACACGGAATTATCATTGATACGAATTGAAATGATAATCAAAATTTAATACTTCTTATACGACCGAAAATGCGTAACTGTTCGATAATTCATACCTTAACCCATGGCAATAATATTCACTATTTCTTTAGTTGTATCACACTATATAATACATCACACAGTGAAAGGTTTAGAGGGTTTTGTGATAGGGTTAGGGCGTCAACCCTGTTACTACCCCAATATATATTTACTGTGCGAAAGTGCTATAAAATAGTAAGGTACATGTACAGTCAACAGGAAAAGTTACAGCATGATGTTAATTTCTCAGATGACAGTTTTTTAAGTTTCTATATTTTTTTCAAATTTTACAAATTTGTCATCGTGTACCCAGATCAATAATAAAATGTCTACATGAATAATTAATTAGTAAAGTTAATTATTGGAAATTTAAAATTAGGGAACTGACGAAAATTAATTGCAGATACATTTCCTCTGACTAATAATTTTTAACGTTCATTATTTTTCTGATTTGAAGAAAAAGGCTTTCCTAATACGAATTAACTGTTGATGTTTTAAAATTTAACTTGATGAGCATTGAAAGTTAGTATGATTTGAAAATAGTGGAATATTAGAAACCTGTGATTAGTGAAATTAACATCATGCAGTGACTCTTTTCTCTGATAGTACATCATCACAGTGACTCTTTTCTCTGATAGTACATCATCACAGTGACTCTTTTCTCTGATAGTACATCATCACAGTGACTCTTTTCTCTGATAGTACATCATCACAGTGACTCTTTTCTCTGATAGTACATCATCACAGTGACTCTTTTCTCTGATAGTACATCATCACAGTGACTCTTTTCTCTGATAGTACATCATCACAGTGACTCTTTTCTCTGATAGTACATCATCACAGTGACTCTTTTCTCTGATAGTACATCATCACAGTGACTCTTTTCTCTGATAGTACATCATCACAGTGACTCTTTTCTCTGATAGTATATCATCACAGTGACTCTTTTCTCTGATAGTACATCATCACAGTGACTCTTTTCTCTGATAGTACATCATCACAGTGACTCTTTTCTCTGATAGTACATTATCACAGTGACTCTTTTCTCTGATAGTACATCATCACAGTGACTCTTTTCTCTGATAGTACATCATCACAGTGACTCTTTTCTCTGATAGTACATCATCACAGTGACTCTTTTCTCTGATAGTACATCATCACAGTGACTCTTTTCTCTGATAGTACATCATCACAGTGACTCTTTTCTCTGATAGTACATCATCACAGTGACTCTTTTCTCTGATAGTACATCATCACAGTGA
The DNA here is from genome assembly GCA_947561585.1 of Caprella mutica. Taxonomy (NCBI): domain Eukaryota; kingdom Metazoa; phylum Arthropoda; class Malacostraca; order Amphipoda; family Caprellidae; genus Caprella; species Caprella mutica. Next base: position 143,937 of record CANNZV010000888.1, read on the forward strand.
CTCTTTTCTCTGATAGTACATCATCACAGTGACTCTTTTCTCTGATAGTACATTATCACAGTGACTCTTTTCTCTGATAGTACATCATCACAGTGACTCTTTTCTCTGATAGTACATCATCACAGTGACTCTTTTCTCTGATAGTACATCATCACAGTGACTCTTTTCTCTGATAGTACATCATCACAGTGACTCTTTTCTCTGATAGTACATCATCACAGTGACTCTTTTCTCTGATAGTACATCATCACAGTGACTCTTTTCTCTGATAGTACATCATCACAGTGACTCTTTTCTCTGATAGTACATCATCACAGTGACTCTTTTCTCTGATAGTATATCATCACAGTGACTCTTTTCTCTGATAGTACATCATCACAGTGACTCTTTTCTCTGATAGTATATCATCACAGTGACTCTTTTCTCTGATAGTACATCATCACAGTGACTCTTTTCTCTGATAGTACATCATCACAGTGACTCTTTTCTCTGATAGTACATTATCACAGTGACTCTTTTCTCTGATAGTACATCATCACAGTGACTCTTTTCTCTGATAGTACATCATCACAGTGACTCTTTTCTCTGATAGTACATCATCACAGTGACTCTTTTCTCTGATAGTACATCATCACAGTGACTCTTTTCTCTGATAGTACATCATCACAGTGACTCTTTTCTCTGATAGTACATCATCACAGTGACTCTTTTCTCTGATAGTACATCATGCAGTGACTCTTTTCTCTGATAGTACATTATCACAGTGACTCTTTTCTCTGATAGTACATCATCACAGTAACTCTTTTCTCTGATAGTACATCATCACAGTAACTCTTTTCTCTGATAGTACATTATCACAGTGACTCTTTTCTCTGATAGTACATCATAACAGTGACTCTTTTCTCTGATAGTACATCATCACAGTGACTCTTTTATCTGATAGTACACCATCACAGTGACTCTTTTCTCTGATAGTACATCATCACAGTGACTCTTTTCTCTGATAGTACATCATCACAGTGACTCTTTTCTCTGATAGTACATCATCACAGTGACTCTTTTCTCTGATAGTACATCATCACAGTGACTCTTTTCTCTGATAGTACATCATCACAGTGACTCTTTTCTCTGATAGTACATCATCACAGTGACTCTTTTCTCTGATAGTACATCATCACAGTGACTCTTTTCTCTGATAGTACATCATCACAGTGACTCTTTTCTCTGATAGTACATCATCACAGTGACTCTTTTCTCTGATAGTACATCATCACAGTGACTCTTTTCTCTGATAGTACATCATCACAGTGACTCTTTTCTCTGATAGTACATCATCACAGTGACTCTTTTCTCTGATAGTACATTATCACAGTGACTCTTTTCTCTGATAGTACATCATCACAGTGACTCTTTTCTCTGATAGTACATCATCACAGTGACTCTTTTCTCTGATAGTACATCATCACAGTGACTCTTTTCTCTGATAGTACATCATCACAGTGACTCTTTTCTCTGATAGTACATCATCACAGTGACTCTTTTCTCTGATAGTACATCATCACAGTGACTCTTTTCTCTGATAGTACATCATCACAGTGACTCTTTTCTCTGATAGTACATCATCACAGTGACTCTTTTCTCTGATAGTACATCATCACAGTGACTCTTTTCTCTGATAGTACATCATCACAGTGACTCTTTTCTCTGATAGTATATCATCACAGTGACTCTTTTCTCTGATAGTACATCATCACAGTGACTCTTTTCTCTGATAGTACATCATCACAGTGACTCTTTTCTCTGATAGTACATTATCACAGTGACTCTTTTCTCTGATAGTACATCATCACAGTGACTCTTTTCTCTGATAGTACATCATCACAGTGACTCTTTTCTCTGATAGTACATCATCACAGTGACTCTTTTCTCTGATAGTACATCATCACAGTGACTCTTTTCTCTGATAGTACATCATCACAGTGACTCTTTTCTCTGATAGTACATCATCACAGTGACTCTTTTCTCTGATAGTACATCATGCAGTGACTCTTTTCTCTGATAGTACATTATCACAGTGACTCTTTTCTCTGATAGTACATCATCACAGTGACTCTTTTCTCTGATAGTACATCATCACAGTGACTCTTTTCTCTGATAGTACATCATCACAGTAACTCTTTTCTCTGATAGTACATCATCACAGTAACTCTTTTCTCTGATAGTACATCATCACAGTGACTCTTTTCTCTGATAGTACATCATAACAGTGACTCTTTTCTCTGATAGTACATCATCACAGTGACTCTTTTATCTGATAGTACACCATCACAGTGACTCTTTTCTCTGATAGTACATCATCACAGTGACTCTTTTCTCTGATAGTACATCATCACAGTGACTCTTTTCTCTGATAGTACATCATCACAGTGACTCTTTTCTCTGATAGTACATCATCACAGTGACTCTTTTCTCTGAT